>OZ038489.1:71444079-71449079 GCA_964036315.1 Acanthosepion esculentum | reverse complement strand
CCAAGCTGTGTATATAGTTCTAGCATTTGTTGTATTGGATTTACAGAGATTTCAAATTATATATTATCAAAAAAGGCAATAAAGAGAAAACTTTTTATATTGCCAATGTTTTCTATGAGTAATTGCCAGAAAGAAAATAAAAAAAGAACTACTTTTTCAAAAGAATAAACTTTCACAAAGTGTTAGAATGTCTGTCTTTGTTTTTATGCGCCATATCCTTTCAGGATGTAGGCGATCATGACTCTCCACCTCCCTCTATCCCTTGCAGCTCTCAACAAGTTCCTTCCCTCTGCTTCTTTCCCCAGACCATGTTAGAATGTAAGTGTCTAAAATGTCAACTGGTGTATTTTTAAAATACAGGTTGAGTATCCTTTATCAGAAATTCCAAAATATGAAAGTTTTTCAGGTGTTGACATGACTTGCCACAAATGGAAAATTTCAGAAAGCATTCAGAAGGTTCCTAGGTGATGTCCAGCTATTGTAAGTGACCTCAACTTCCCTGGGTGAGGGTTCCCCAGCCCAGCTATTTAGCCTATGTTGGTGCTAGATTTTTGTTAGCAGTTGTCACAGCCACACTTTCATTTGTGGATAACTTACAATATGTTTCATGCTCAGTAAATATATTATTCAAAAAGTCTTGCAGATACCTATATAGGTAGTGGAAATAATAAAAGAAAACATTTATGTTTATTGATATCACAGAAAGTCAAACTGCTGCAAAAACTAGACGGGTATAAGTCTGAAGCATCTGGCTGAGGAGTTTGCCATTGGAACAGCCACCATATACAACCTAAGGAAACAGAAGGAGAAATTGTTAAAGTTTTATGCTGAAATCGATGAACAGAAATTAATGAAAAATAGAAAAACCCTGCACAGAGCAAAAAATGATGATCTCAAGTATTGATGGAGTGGATTTGTCAGTGTCTGTGTGAACATATGCTACTTATATAAAACTATCTTTAGGGTATATGTATAAGCTGTTTTATGAAATGTAAAGGGATGTTTATGCTTGGGGTTCATTCCCAAGCTGCCCCGTTTTATAGATGTTATATACAAATTAAATAGCCTGTATTTCAAAATAAGAAAAAATATGAAAACTGAAGCCTTTCTGGTTGCAAGCATGATTGCCCAAGGTTAATTGTAGATAAGTGAATGTAATGAACCTGACTGGAATTCAAACTCAGCTTTCCAGTTTCTTATCCCCTTTGATTGGTGATTGTTTGAGAATTGGTGTTTCAATGTGATGTGGCTGTAAGTGTGATGTATCTGCTCTCCCTCTTGCCCTCAATATGTCCTGTGTGTATCAAATTTTCCAATCTTTCTTTCTTCATTATATGCGCTAGAAATTTCAACTCTCTTTTTCTGATGAAAAGAATAAGTGTTCTTTTTGTTTCCATTTTCTCTAAAACTTTGTTGTTGCTCACATGTTCAGTTCATGGTATTCTCAGCATCCTTTTGTAGAGGCACATTTCTGTTGCTTCTTCATCTGTGAGGATTGAATAGCATTCACTGCCGTATAGGAGGAGGACATATTACAGTAGTTCAGTTCCCTTTTCTTTGTTTCTAACAATTTTGTCTTTTTACTATCTCTTCTAATCTCAGTTCTGCTGACCATTTACACATACTCATTATGTATGTTATTCTCTGCTTTCCTCTGTCTCTCAACATGTCCTGTGAGTATCAAATTTTCCAAGCCCTCTTTCCTCATTATGTACCTCATAATTTCAGTTGCCTTTTTCTGATTCCTGATCACTCCTCATTACTCTTTCCTCTTCCCACTCATTATTGTTGTTTCTGTTCTTAATTCTTTCACACCCAGTAATCCCTTGTATCTTAGTGGTTTTTACTGCTTTGGGTGATACTGATTAAAAAAAAGTACATTTTGTTTCCATTTTCTCTAAAACTTCATTATTGTCCACATGTTCAGTCCATGGCATCCTCAACATCTTTCTACAGAACCACAATTCTGTTGCCTAAATTCTCTTCTTCATCTGTGAGGAGATTATCTAGTATTCACTGTCATATAGGTGGACAGATATTACATAACAGTTCAGCATTCTTTTCTTTGTTTCTAATGGAATTTTTTTTCTGTTTCTTAATACTTTGCTTAGCTTTTGAATTAAATTTTTCAAATTTTTATATTTTCTTTCTATCCTGACTCATATTTCCATCTGCTAAGAATTTTTTTTTTATTTTATAAAACGATAATTGAATATTCAATGATTTCTGCCATAATATAAATGTAGTTTTACCTAGCAGTAAAGTGTGCTTCGATTAATTCCTTTGCATATGAATTTCATAGATATACCTCCATATCTACTATAGGTATTTACTGAGCTTAGCTTAATCTGACATCATGTGAAGATTAAATTCATTGCATGAGCTGTAAGATTAACTGGCTAATCACCACAATCTATGGCAAAGCATCTAAGAATATTTTTTCATTTGGATTTGATTTTTGGTTTTCATTATCAAAATCTTTAGGATAATTTTTGCTTTTGTTTTCAGTCAGTTTAATCATGAAGTTAGAAAATAAGATTTATAGAATTTATTCCAGAAAGACAATATTTCTAAGATTGCAGAAAATATTATTAATAAGCTAATATGAAAAAATAAATATAAAATGATCTCATGACCCATATGCATACTGTTTTTTTTTTAATCACTTCACCTAAAACATTTCCTATTTTTTGTATGAACAAAAAAAAACAATCTCTTTAAACACTTCCCCAGGGTAGACATGTATATATGTTTTTAACAAAAGTGTCTTTTTCAGACACGGACAAATAAACACATTCAAAGCATAATGTTTAAAAACCAGCTACAGATATGTTTATACATTGATTTTGATTCTTTTTATGCCCTTCTGAGCTTGAAACAAGTCCAGTTGTCAACCTATACATCTGGTAGAGGTGTTAGCCACTGCTCAGATACTTCAACATGCCTCAGTTTCTTAGTTACTATATTAAAAACAATTAAAAACTTTGTCTGAAAATGAAACGTTTTTACCAAAATAATTGGTGGGGAAGGGGTTAATGAAAAAATAAATATAAAATGATCTTTATGATACATTTAGATATTGATTTTTTGATGTTTTTTTAAAAAAATCATTTCACCCCATGCAAGCCAGTTAAGCCACTAAGATACAAGGGATTACTGAGTGTGAAAGAATAAGAAACAAAAGAAACATTATTAAGGAGCGAATATAGAAGAATAATCAAGAAGACAGTAGATTATGATTAACATTTAAATTTAAATTTTCGAAGATTATAGATGGCTGGAACACATCAAACCGGAAGAGAGTCTCACAAGTGAGAAGTGCAAAAAAAGAAACTGTTAGTAGAGAAGTTATGGTTACATCTCACCCCTTCAGTTGTAAAATAATAAGACCATGTTGCCAATTTAGTACTTCACTTAAATTCATAAAGTCTAGGTATCATAGTGGAGAGTAATATCTATTTTGAGTAATAGAAAAATGTGGCACAAGGCAAAAAAGGGGATATGAAAAGGCTAGTTTTCAATCTGTTTTATCTTAAACATAACTAGCCATGATTACTGACCCAAACATACCACATTTACCATTCTTACTACAGTCACCATAATACCTCATGGTCTCTATGTTCCCATATGTACGAATTGTCTATGGTGGGCAGAGTAAAAAATGTAACCCTAATGAATATTTAAAATAGTGGAGAGTTCATTCAAACAATTCCCATAAAAGCAGACGGAATCTATATTATGGTGGTGGGAAAGTAACTGAAGCTGAGACATCAGGTCAGGACTAATAATATTGCTGATTCTTTTCCGTGAAAATTATTAGATTTTAAAATGATGAATACTTTAATCCTAATCCTAGGAAATATCACATTTCAAATACTAGAAAGTATCTGACTATTAACATTAAATAGCCTGCATAGGAAATTGATGCCTTAGTCTGTTTGAAAGTATTCTGAATCCATCATAAAAATTCAGGATGTGGAACTAGTAAATACTAAACACTTCAGATACCTAAGCGTATGGATCAGTTATAACAAATTAAGTATAAAGGAAAGAAATTGAGCATAGAATAGTCTGTGCCAGAAGTAGTTTCACGCAATACTGCAAATTGGTACAAAAACAAAACATCAATCTGGAAAATCAAGTCATCTGAAATAGCCTTATCAGATCAAGATTTTCACATGCTCAGTCAATGAATACCAAATATTTTCTTATAGGGAAACGGTTAATCTTATCATTACCATTATACATACTTATTGTATTATTCCTTCCACATTCAAAACAGTATGAATAGACCTTTTTTGGGATCATTATCAGTTGTCTTGTCATGTTCTCCTTAATCTTGAAAAATGCCATGTTTGCAGAGAACCAACCTTGGATTGTAGATGGTAGGTATAATAAACCTGGGTGATGCCCTCCCTCCACAGTCCAGAGGTGGTTCCCTGCAACTTCTGATGCAATAATCAGTAGAATTTACTTAAGGAACAGTAGCAAACAATACATTACATTTCCTCAATATCGTGTTAAACCATATTGATAATGACCTCAAACTAAGTGCCGATCATAAATCAACTAATAAAAATGATCTCATTAATTTCTATTTCCACCATAAGAAGAAAATAAAATCTGCAATATTATAAGATTCTATTTAAGAGCACACAGAATTTGTAGACCTCAGTATTTACATGATGAGGAGAAAAACATTGAAAATACTTTTAAGCTACTGAAATATCCTAATCATTTCATATTCAACATGAAACAAAAGCTTTGTCAAATATTTCACAATAAAAAAAAGAAACCCTTCAAACAAATTCACTAAAATGAAATACATTACCTACCAACTCTATCACAACTAAACTTGAAAAGAATTTATCTAAGCTTCACATAAAATTTGTTATAATTACTACTAAAACAATAATAGACTTAATACAAAACAAAATAATAAAAAGGTAAAATTTGAAGGTGGATTTTATTCTATAGCCTGTAATGATTGCCACAAGAAA
>OZ038489.1:71199079-71441579 GCA_964036315.1 Acanthosepion esculentum | reverse complement strand
TTTTTTTTCGAAAAATTAAAAGTTTTATTAAATACTCCCACCATTTTAAAAACAATTTAATGATTAAAATAACAAATACTTATTTAATAAAAATGCAATATTGTTTTTTGGATATCTTTTTTTTAAGGTTTTTATATAAAAGAATCTAGTTTTCAGTTCATCCTGCATTTGTGAGAACTATAAAAAAAATCACAAGCCCAAACACTTCAAAAAATTGGAATTTGAATCCAGAAAGGAATATTTATTCATGACCAGTTGCATGCTGCATGATCAAGTGTAAGAAATTATTAGAATTTATACTTCACTGTTAAAAAGGAAATTTTCTTAAAAAATATTGTTTACCATGAAGTCCTATAAGATTAAATTAAAGAAATTATTAAACAGTGAAGTAGGATTTTTGTCAATGTATTTTTGCAAACGGATCAGCTTACTCAAATTTCCTCAATTGGTTTGTGAAATTGAATGAAACGTAAAGTTTGTAAATCTCAACAAAAAATGGAACCAACACTAAATACTGTGAGGTTTTCAACATGTGTCAGCATTTTGCAAAATAATTGTAGTTGATTAAAAATGGTTTTAAGCAAATGAACCCTGTAAATCTTAAAGAGGGCCATCCTTCTTTGGACCTTATTGACTTGTGCTAGAAAATGGCAAAGAACTCTGCTAAATAAAAGATGCTGACATTCTACACTAGTTCAAGCAAAAGTTTAAGAAGAAAGCCACCATCAATTGTGGATTGATTGATTCATTGATTTTTTTTTTACAGCCTATCAATTTTTTGCAGGTTATTTAAAGCCAGAAAATATTTTTAGATTGTAAAAATTATTTTGGAGATAATAATGACTTTTTACTGATACAAGTCCTATTAATTAAAGAGTTGGATTCATAGCTTTCCCAGGGATATTTGTGTATAAGTGAATATAACAAACCCAACTGGAATTCAAACTCGGCTCTCTGATTTCCAATTCAGAGTCATTATTCATTACACCACCAGCTCTCCCAAGCTTACAGGGGTATTTCCAAGTTGTCACCCATCCAGTTACTGACCAGGGTCAATGTTGCTTAACTTTAGTGATCGTAGGAGAACCTGTATTTTAATGTGATATGACCATAAGCCCCATCTGGAAAGAGTGATAACAACTACTGAACAAATAACAGAAACCATATCACTTGAAGCTGTTCAGCCAATGAATGCTGAATGTTTCCTTATAGGGAAATGGGTAATATTACAATTACTAAGAGATCCTTATTTATTAAAATCATAATATACATTTCTGTTATACAGGTGAAAATTACTGTTTCTTTAAAACAAGATTGAAATAAGTTAAAAAAGTAAAATTACTTCATTTAGTAAATATGCCTCAAATCATATTCCCAGCGGATAGCATTAAGATGTTGATACAAGATCACATATTGAATGAATGAATGTGATGACTAGTAATTCATCGCAAGTAGCTGTGTCTAAATTGGAGGCTCACTTTCTTGGCAGCCTTATAAACTGATTCACCAAGTCTATTCAAGTGCAGCAGACATTCAGGAAAAGATTATCAATAATTCTATTATGGAAGAACGTTTTTAAGGCTACCCTTGATTGAATTTTATTGGAAAATTGTTTTTTCTGGTTTTAAGTTGTAAAAGTAAAAAAAACAAAAATTATACTCATGCTATAAAAATTGTACAGTGAATATTTCTTTATTATTTAGTATTATTCAGTGTTTGCTTGTGGGTACATATGAAATAGAAATCAGTTAAGATCAAACTTCTAGTTAATATTTGAATAATATTTGAACCTGTGGAAACTGTATGAATCTGGATAATTTTGTTTTTAGTTAATAGATAAATAAAAGTTTGAATGACTTATCTTCTGACTTGAAGTTTCACACAGACACCATTCTACTGAACATGTATCACAGTGATTTTTTTACACTTTAGACATACAAAAATCAAAACGTACAATAATATAAATATCTGGAATATGTTTTAACAGAGGACAGGAAGTGCAACACTGAAATCCGAAATCACATCGGGACAGTAAAATATGCATTCTAAAAACTAAGCGAAGTAGCGTATATACTTCCATATCATGCAACTTTTGAAGACCTAGTTTTGAAGCTAATTTTAAGGGGGTCACATCATACATGAGATATAAAATTAGCATATGTACTACTGGCCTTGGCTATGCTATTGACCAAACTACATATCTATTTGTTGTAGTCAAATTAGCTTCAAAATTAGGTCTTCAAAGGTCACATGATATGTGAGTATAAATGGTATTAAGAAACAAGAACATTAAAAACAAAGAAAAGACTGATACATTTTTATGTAATATTAGTCCTTCTATATGGCAGTGAATGCTAAACAATCTCCTCACAGATGAAGAGAGACTTGAAGCAACAGAAATATGATTCTACAGAAGAATACAGAGAATATCATGAATGAAACGTGAGCGATGATAAGGTTTTAGAGATAATGGAAACAAAAAGGACACTTATGTATAGCAAATAATGAAGGAAGAGGGCTTGGAAAAAGTGACACTCACAGGCAATAGTGAAAATAAGAGGGACAGAGGAAAGCAGCATATAACCTACCTAACGAGCTTGTGTAAATGGTTGGCAGAACCTGGATTCAAGAGATATACCAAAAAGACAAACTTTACTAAGACTAGGACAGGAAATTGTGGAGAACCATGATCACCTTTGTCTTGAAGGGACACTGCACATCTTGTTTAATGAATATTTTGCACATTTTAAAAATATGTTGTTTGGCTTTGATTTATTCATTTGATAGATTAGCTTTTGAAATTAGCTTTAATTTGGAAAATGTAATCTTGTTTTATTTAGGGTTGGGGGCAATTGCAGCTCTTCACAACTGTCTGTCTTTTGATGATTTTTTATACTTTAAAATCCCTTTGCCCTTCCTTGTTCTACCAGTCCTTCATTCAAACTTATTAGTTGGAGACTTGTTGTTTCCCTCTGCATCTCTAGCCTCCAGTATGTCTTGTGAGTGGTAAAATCCCTAAACCCTCTTTCTTAGTTATGTGTCCCATAAATTTCAGATGTCACTTTCTGATTGTAAGTATTCATTTTCTTGTAGCTGATATTTTTCTTAATACTTCCTTATTCCTCACATCTTTATTCCATGTTATTCTATGTATTAAACAGTAGAATTACATCACTGTCTATTTTTGATTGTAAGTATCAGTTCCCTTGTAGTTCATATTTTCCATAAAACCTTCCTTGTTACTCACATACTCAGTTTGTAGTTTAAACAGTATTTGTTGGTAGAACGTGGTCAAGTGGTTAGAACGTTCGCATTCTGACCATGAGATCTGAGTTCGAATCTCACCATGGTTGATTTGTCAGGAAGGAGACTTCCAGATGTTATCGGACTGGAAGGGTCGATCCCAGCATGCAGCACCTTTGGAAAGTGCCTGAAAACCTTACCACGGTTTGACCTAAGCCTTGTCAGTGAAATTGGGTAGATGGAACCCTTGGGGGCTGTTGATAGGTGTGCTAGCACAAAGTCACAAGTCATCGTGGCCGTGGATTTGAGCATGCTGGCCTAGTTCAAATTGTTGATCATGATCTTGCCCAGAAACTGTAACAGCGTAGTTGCAGTATAAACCACAGGTGGGCTCTGTGGGTGTTGAATAAACAAAAATGTGCCTGAGCAAGCATCTGCAATATGGATTGAGTAGCCACCCTAGTAGACGGATATCCTCGAATATGAGTGGCTAGTTATATACTTGGTAGAACTACATCTCACCATTGCTTCAAGTTGCTTTATTTGTGAAAAGATTTCCCAGCATCCACTGGCATAAAGAGATTAAATATTGCACAGCAGTTCAGCATTCTGCTCTTTATTTCTAATGACATTCTCTCATCTCTGAATATTTGCTTTGTTTCTGAAAGGCAACTTTTCTTATTTTTATTCTTATCTTGGTTACTTGTTTTATAAAAGTAATCAATTATGTAGCATATTTCCAAGGTTGATATTTTTTCTCAAAGGTACATGATCCAGTGGATAAAAATGTTGGTTGGATCCAGTGACTTGATCCAAAAAAGTTGTGAGTTCAATACCTGGCTACAGCACAGAGATTTGAGTTAACAGGAGATAACTGAGACATCTGGAAGAAGCATGGCATGTGGAATTAGAACAATCTACCCCAGTAGATGAAATAAAGGGTTGAATACAAAATTTCTATCACCTGAAGAAGGACGACAATAAAGATGAGGACAACAGTCTATATATAATGTAAATAATTACAATACCTCATCTCAGAAATAGAGACAAATGTTAATATTTTTGTTGCATTTTTTCATATTTTTGTTTTTTTCTTGAAGTTTCAATATCATCGTTTTATTCAAATCAGTGAAGACAAATATTAAAAAGCATAATTTTCTATGAATTTATGGAAAGTCTTTTCATTTGTCACAATCAAAATTGTTAAGACTTAATTAAATTTATCTTAAACATGTTTATCGGATTTGTTTTAGATTATACTGTGTAACAAGATCTTTTGGTTCTTTCTTGGGTTTATTAAACTTATTTCATCTCAAAATCTAGGAAATTCTTCTTGTCTAATAAGTGCTACAAAAGATGATAATACTTTTGGAGGTTTGAAATGCATATCTGAAATATGCAGTAAAATGAAATTGCGCTTTATCAGCATGTATTGTTTCATAGATTTTTCTTTCAGTCAAGTGTTGCTGCTTTCATTTCATATAAAAATCAATAATAAAGACACATTCCTTCATATTTTTAGAGTTATGTGTTGATTATCCTTGTTGATAATTATTTCAAGTAACTATTAACACAATGAGAGTTTTGGGACTATTGACATTTTTTAAACCGATAAACCCAGCGTCAAAATAGTTGGCTCCCTGTACCACTCCAGTAACTACCTGACACCTTCTGCCATACTCCATCTTTACAAGAGCCAAATTAGACCAAAAATGGAGTATTAATGACAGATCTAGGCTGGAGTTCATTTTCCGGCCTTGACTGAGTTCAAAAGCATCTACACAGCCTTGTAGGTGATGAATTGTTTTCCACCCTTCAACTCATTCCTCCCAGACGAACATTGCTATCCTCTCACAACTCTGTCACTATTTTCATGGCTGATGTTTGGGCAAACTACATTACTTGGTCCCACCAGTCCAGACCTTCACAGTAAGGAACCGCAAATGCCATATACAATGAGTTAATTCATGTTTATTCCCTTCATATTCCACTGGTGGGGAGTAAATTCCACTCAGACAGCTTCTTCCCCAGTACTGTCGCAATGTGGCATGAACTCCTGAGAGGATGCTTTCCTGATCACTACAATTTTAACCTTCATGTCAAGAGTCAACTCTTATCTATCCTGCATATCCTTATAATATACAATCTTTGCTATCCTCTTTTATGCCCTTACAACAGAGCTATTTAGCACCTCTACCATGCTGTCCTGGGTATGATGATAAACTACATCTGCATCCTGAGTAAGACAATTATGTCCAACAGCAAGGCCTCTGATCAGGAGGTTTTGAGGAGTGTTGAATCACCTCTTAATTGCTGGTGTTCCCAGGTTCACCCTGAGGTAGCATGTTAGGGTCCCAGCTATGGGCAAATAGTTAACCCCCAAACTGTGGTCAAAACACTATGAAAGTGTAAAATTAGGTTTTAATACCAGCAATACATTTTTGAGGAAAAAAATATTACCAGCAATAAAAGTGTTGTCGGCATTAAATAACCCATTGAGGTTGATATGCCGTAAAACAAAACAAATCAACCAACCAACCTCTATAATGAGTAGCTCTTGAGCCTTTCATTAGCATATGCCTTCTTGCTTATGCAAGCCATAGCATGTGTACTGAATGTCAGAATACAATGATGCTACAGATAGTGAAAAAATAACTCTTTGACATTTCTCTTTCCTTTTCATGATCTTATAAATCATTATTTCCACACATGACATTTACTGACAAAATACAAAAATATTACAAAAGTTTATTTATTGAAATAATCATGTTTCTGAACTAAAATTCAGACAGAAAATTGTTTGAAAAGAAAATTAACCTGGGGATCTTGAAGAGTCTAACAAATCTTATGAATTTCTTCCAGTTTTAGTCTTTAATAAACGCCTTTTATTTCCTCGACTGCAGATTAATCATTGCAGCATGCCTTGCCACAAGGTTCGCAATTCAATACCCAGCACCAAAATTAGCCTTAGATTTTTGAACAGGAAATCTTTAAAACTACAGATAGTGAGATTTCTTAAGTTATTGATAATGCTGTAATTGGAACAAAAGGTAAATGATTGCTGTTATATATCCCAGAATATGTTAGCAATCTGGTTGAAATTCGGCAGGTGATCAAATGCTCTAGAGATAACTTGTAATCGGCAAACTGTATTCTCTTACTTGCTATTCCTTTTAGTATAATATATTTTAGTCAACTAATTTTAGCTGAACTTGCAGTTGTTTGCTAACTTGACATATCCTGTATAAAAAGTGACCACTAGCAACATCCTGTCTCTTAGGAGTGTTTAAAGTATAATATTGAATGATATCCTTATAGTGTTATATAGTTATTTTAATTGAATTTATAACCTTGGAAAAGGTATATGTCATATCCCTTTAAGACATTGATCTCTACAGATTCCTTTACTATCTATGAATTGACATGAATTCTTGGGAAAGATAGTGGAGTGGTTTCCTATTGCCTTGGCCATGGTTTTGGAATTCATAGTTTTCCTTCTGTTAAAATCAGTTGCCATCCAAGTGTAAAGAGTACAACCTAACCTGCTATTTAATCCATAGCTGGGAGGAGAAGAGATAGATTCATACATAATTGATCAAGCTCAATATTACTTAAATTTGGTGATCATGCCAGAAAAAAAAACACTGGTTCTGGCATGATCACCAAATAGTTCTTCAGGTGGTTGGAATTTCGAACCGAACCCTTTATTTCGATCACTGGGGTAGACTGTTCTAGTTCCACGAGCCATGTTTGATGGATGTCAGTTATCAGTTATCTCCTGGTAATTTTCCCTCTGAAAGTTCTCCACTGCCTGAACCGGGTATTGAACTCACACTCTTTGGGTCTGTCACTGGATCTAACCAACGCCTTTATCCACTGTACCATGTGTCCTCAAAATTCCACCCACCTGAAGAAGGCCGGAGCGTACAACGGGCGAAACGTTGTGACAAATATGGCGACAAAGATGAGGACAATAGTCCGACTAATGTAAATACTGTACATAATACCTCATCTCAGAAATATAGACAGACTTTAAAGTAATATGCTTTGTCATGTGATATGAGCATTTTTCTTTTGATTTGTATAGTGGGACAATTTACAATGAATTCTGCATAGCAAACTGACCCCCGACCTTAAAGTTTAGAAAGTTTAAAAATATGATATTCATGATCTGGAGCGCTCATTTCATATGGAAAAAAATTTGATAAAAGTGATTATTTCATGGAGAGGTCCTTTCTGTAGAAACTTTGAGAGAAAAAGACCTGACTGCTTTAACTTTTATAATATTTCATCAGCAATATATATATATATATATATATATATATATTTTTAATTTGTTTCACCCCATGCAAAGCAATAAAGCCACTAAGACACAAGGTGTTACTAGGAAAAATTAGGAACAGAAACATTAATAATGAGCAGGAAGAGAAAAGAGTAATCAGGAGGACAGTAGATAGCAATTGACATTGTATTTAAATTTTTGCAGTTAAAGTTGGCTGGAAAGAATGGAACCAGAAGGTAGTTCCACATGTGAGAAGTGTGCAAAAAGAAACTGTTAGTATAAGATTTATGGTTACATTTAACTAGCTCAACTGTAAATTGATGAGATCTCAATGCCACTCTAGTATTGCATTTAAGTTAAAAAAGTCTAGGTACCATAGCGAAGATCTCATCTGAACAATTACTATGAAAGTATTTATAGAAAAGGCAAAGAGAGGCAAACTTATGGCAGTGTGAAAGTGATTGAAGTAGAGCTGCCAGATCAGGACTGATAATATTGCTGATTCTTCTTTGGATTTTATCAAGGAGCTCAAGATAAATAGTAGGGGCACCAGACCATATCTGGCAGCAATATTCTAAATATGGGTGAATGGTATATTTATAGATTTGTATGGTAAGTTCCAGAAAGAAAAATTGTCATGCACGACATAGTGAACCAACTTTCTTAGTAGCTGACCTGAAAGTGAAATGTAATCTGCTAATAAAGGTGAAAGAAATCAATTAAGTAAGGAGAAAGTATAAAGCTAGAAACCTATGAGACAGTATTGCAAGACAGAGTTAGAAAATCAAAGGCATTGCTATTTAATTAATACCTGACTCTGTAGCTTACCATTTTGTAAGAATTAATTAGCCAATGTATTTCTGCTTTCTCCTTTCTTCAATGGCTTTGGTTCATTTTTCTCTCAATCTTTCTCTCTTTTCTTTTTAGCATTTTGTGCTTCCCTCTCAGCATTAATTAAATCTGTTTGCTTGCATGCTGGGGTGAATCTTTTGTTTGATGTCAATCATTTTTGTACATGAAGTTGATACTCATTCACTAATGCTGGCCATTTAAATGCGCCCATCTTTTCTCATAGCACCTATCAGAGACTTGCGCTATTTAATTGTACAGGGATTAGGATTATGGGTTGAGACCAAAGCAGCAGAAATATTGCTTCTATTCTGGTACTTTTCATTAATGACTATATTGATGACTGTTGTCAGTAACACACTTGGATCTCTGACATAGAGCAGCCATTTTATGAGAAAGTTATTCTGATTGAACTGCCTTTTAGTTCATAAATAACCTGTGTTTGTGCTAATCAAATTTTTAAAATCTGAACCAGAGTTTAATCAGATTGTTTTATTAATTTTAATCTAATGCCTGTTGATTTTCATTGTTAATTATTGATCACTCCATAAACAATCTAATTTTAATAAAATAAATAGCTATTTAAAAATTTTTGATCTTAAGCTTTTTTATAGATAAAAATAGAATCACAATTCAAATTAAAAAATATCTTAGATATTCTTGTTATAAAATCAAGTAAGTTTAAATACTCTAGATTTTTTGTAAGAACCAAAGTTTATTTAGCATCATTTTATAAAGAATTCTATAAAAGTAATGCTACCAATTTGTTACCATGATAACTGCAACACATCTACAGTACAAGGAAGCACAATAATACCACTGGATAAGTCAAGATACAGAACACTACATTTTCTACATAACAATGACACCATTGGATAGAACAAACTAAAAACACTATATTTTCTAAATAAAAATAATACCACTGTATAGAATATCATACCTTATATAATGATCTTTATGTCATAGAGAATACCATACAATATATAATATGATCTTTATGTTATGGAGAATATTATGCCTTATATAATTATTAATTATTATTACAATAATATATATATATATATATATATATATATATATATATATATATATATATATATATATATATATATATATATATATATATGTGTGTGTGTGTGTGTGTGTGTGTGTGTGTGTGTTATATCTCTAAGATTAAATTATGTGTTTGGATTTCTGAAGATGCAGGTTTTTATGTCCAAGGATGTGAACAGATGCTAAGAAAAAAATTAAATAATCAAGATGGAAACATCTCAGTGTCAAGTGAAAGAATTCTTCAAAGATTTTTAGCAAAATTGTATAGGATTCCAGTTTGAGTAAGAACTGACAAACTCGGTAAAATGAAATTAAAATGAAATATTGATTTAGTATATTTTTCTGATCGCAAAAATTGTCTGACAAGATGGAAAATCTTGTCAGATAATTTTTGCGACTGAGTTTGGCAAGTAAGCAAGCCCTTTGTGATGAACTGGAAAGTGGGCTTTGCTTGTAAGTAGCAAAATTGTTTGCATTAATTTCAATAACATTTTTTCCTAACTTCTTTATATTTTGACCATATTCATTTAATATACCCATTGTAGTTTAGTGATTAGACTGGAATCATAGGAATCTTTTGAGGATAAGTTATACATTACAATATTATAAATACGTATAGAATTGGGTAAGAAGTTGTGAATTTCAGTAATTAGTATTGGCAGCTGATCTAAAAAATGACCTACAATCTGTTGTTAAATGGGAAGAGGAGTGGCTTGTTAATTTTAATGCCTCAAAAGCAATATTGTTCTCTTTTAATCATCTGAGAGGACCCTTTTTACCTTCCATCAGTATGGCTGATGCTAACCTGCAGGAGAATGGCACATTGCACCTTCTTGGACTAACATTTTCAGGTGACATGAAGTAGAAAGAGTATATTGAATCAATTGCTAAGTCTGCAGCAAAGAAAGTTGGTCCACTTTGTCATGTGATACAAAGGTCCAAGTTTGTCAATCTTTTAATGTCCAAATTAAAATAAAGAAATTTGTTGATATTAAAGGTTATGCTCAATTTTGGCTGAATATGCTTAAAGCATAAAAACTGAAAGAACAAAATCTACATAATATTTGCACAGCTTTCCGGCCTATCAACACCTTATAAGTTGTTTAATGCTGAAGCTTGTAAGCTTTGATAATTTTTTTTTTCCAATAATGCTGGTAATTTTTTTTTTTCTATGAAAATGTATTGCTGGTAATTTTTTCTAATGTATTTTCATATTTTGACCCCACTTTGGGGGTTCACTATTTGCCCATAGCTGTGACCCTGACAGCTGCTACCAACCTGGGTCAGGATGGACCTAGGAACAACAACATTTAGAGAGGTATCTCCATGCTCCTCAAAACCTCCAATCAGAGGCCTTGCTGCTGGATTCAGTTTATCATCGTACCAAATCAAGCATAACTAACTAAAAAAAAAAACAGTATTTCGATCCAACTTGAAAATAAATTGTTAAACAGCTTTTATTGTGTATGGTAGGATAGAACAGTAAATGTCTCATTTAACATTTATGATTGCTTTGAGTTTTGATGCACCAAATCAAATTTTTTAGTTCACTTAGTACTAATTGCAGTAAGATTCAATTATAGGCTCTGGGAAATGTTTAATTCCTTTTCATCATTAGGGAACATTTAATGAAATTCTTTTGCTTTAAATGGTAATTTTTCACTAATTCATTAGAATTGTGTTGAAATTGAATTTGCAATGAAAGTTAAATATTATTATTTTGAGGTGTTTTTCCTTTGTTTTGCACTGAATTCTCTTTGTTAACGTTTAAAAATACAATCAAAATAGAGTAAGAAAAATTTAGTATAATTTCAGCATTTATTTTACTGTGGAGTAATTGATAGTGGCTCAGATTGAAGAATAGGAGAACTGAGTTCAAATTCCATTCGAGCTCATTATCTTCATTTACATGTTAATAACCTTGAGAAAAGTCTGAATCCATTTCTTCTCCCTCAGCTATGGGTAAATAGCAGGACAGACTGGGTCATTTAGACTTGATTGGCAACTAGTCTAGGTTTGTTTTGGTTTATTTTGTTTTACGGCTTATCAACCTCAGTAGGTTATTTAATGCTGACAAGATTTTTATGATAGGTTTGTATGAATAGAAAATGTATTGCTGGTAATATTTTTTTCAAAAATCTATTGCTTTTATTCAATTTTTCCAAAAATATATTGCTGGTATTTTTACTATAAAAATCTATTTTTATACTTTCATAGTGTTTTGACCCCAGTTTGTGGTTAACTATTTGCCCATAGCTGTGACCCTAAAAATAAAATAATGACATAATCATGTTAACATGCCATACCACTTCAAATAAAAGGGTAGGAAGGAAACCCCCATCAACACTGGAAATGGTGATAACAGCTACTGGACTTGAAAAACCTGTTTTTCTGAAAAATTCTTTTAAGAGACAGATTTTATAAATTTCAACCAAAAGCAGTACTAGCTACTTGATCAATCAATACCAAACGTTTCCTTATAGGGAAATATAATATTACCATTACCATTTCTCTGGGCAATGAAAACCCAAGAAATATTTTTACTTACATGGTGAGGAGGCAATATTTTATGCAGTTAAATAGATACAGAAGGTAAACACTTCAGTACAAGCTGTTTTATCAGCATATGGAAAAAAACATAACTTCTTGTATACATATATTTACTCCAATTTAATTAAACACTTGAGTGAATGCTGGGAAATTTCCTTACAGAAGAAGAAGAGACTTGAAGCAACAGAAATGTGGTCCTACAGAAGAATGCTGAGAATACCACAGACTGAACATGTGAGCAACGACAAAGTTTTAGAGAAAATGGAAACAAAAAGAACACTTATATTTAACATCAGAAAGAGACAGTTGATATTTAATAAGGAAAGAGAGCTTGGAATATTTGACACACGCAGGACATATGGATGACAAAAGGGGAAAGGGAAACAACGATTAACTTATCTAATGAGCTTCAGTAAATAAATGGCAGAACTGGGATTTAGAGAGATACCATAAGATATAATTAAGAATCAACTAAATCAAATTGTACTACCTATGACTAATATTAGGAACAGTTATTTACAACACAAATATTTAGTAAATTTTGTTTTTTCTACCTCTCCTAATTCCTCTTATGTCATCCATTTACATACGCTCATTAGTAGGTTATGTGCTGCTTTCCTCTGTTCTTCTTGCCTTCACTATGTCCTGTGAGTATCAGATTTTCCAAGCTCTCTTTCCTCATTATGTGGCCAAGAAATTTCAGTTGTTTGTTTCTGATGTTAAGTGTCCTTTTCATTTCCATTTTCTCTAAAACTTCATCATTGCTTACCTGTTCAGTCCCTCTGTAGAACCACATTTCAGTTGCCCCAAGTCTCTTCTTTATCTGTGAGGAACATTCACTGCCATATACCTTTCATAGATCTTGTGCTTATTCTATTTATTTTCTGTTTCTTGGTATTTTTTTACTTTCCTTCTCCCCGGCTTTCATGAGATTTTGTATTTTTTTTTCTTTTTGAGATTTCAATATTTCTTGTCCTATGTTGTACACATTTCATTCGGTTATTTCAAAATCATCTTGGTTCTGTTGTTCATCTGTACTCATGTCTTCATTTGGTTCCTCCTGTAGGGCCATGTTTCATTGTTTGTCAGTCAGGTCTGCATGAATTACTATATATGGTCCTTTCTTGTCCTATGTTGTACACATTTCATTCGGTTATTTCAAAATCATCTTGGTTCTGTTGTTCATCTGTACTCATGTCTTCATTTGGTTCCTCCTGTAGGGCCATGTTTCATTGTTTGTCAGTCAGGTCTGCATGAATTACTATATATGGTCCTTTGCAATAATGGCTGGGTTGTTGCCTCCATGCATTATAAAATTAGTCCTTTCTGGATATGACTCTTTTTATACCAGTTATTTTGATACAAAAAATTTAACATCAAAAACATTATTGCTTTAAATTTCCCCGAGTGAAATTTCTTAATAACTGTTGGTAAATATATTAATCTTGTTAGCAAGCATTGGGATAATCACTCTCTCTCCATATCCACTTTCTCCCCCTTGGTGTTGGGGGTGGAGATGGCTTTGAATCAAAGCAAGTTTGATGAGTCAATTCATGTGAATTTGATTTTGGTGGACAACTCTGCACAACAGAACAGCCCACACACTTGGCCAAAAGTGTCTCCCTCACAGCTCAAAAAGGATTGAGACAGGTGAGATTTGGCAAACCTTGTTGCATCAGGCTGTCAGATGCTTGGTCTCTCATGAGTGGACCTACAGGTGTTGGAACTTAAGACAGCTTTGCTCTTGAGATCACTGGGACAAGCAAGCCCTTTACCATGACGAGGAATGGTTATATATATTTTACACTGGATATCAAAGTGAACAGTTTGACTTATTATTACTTTAATGATGATAATAGAAACAAATCAGAAAATAAGAAAGGATAAAAGTACAAAATTGTCATTAAATATAGGAAAACATTTTTTCTTATTGTTGTTAAAAATAAATATTTGAGAAATATATAATAAAGGAAGAAATTCACTACTGAATCAATAGTAAAGAAAAGTAAAAAAAAAATAATGTTACATCTCAAAAGACTTTTCCTACAAATTTGAAAATACGTCCTTGTCCTTAAAAAATGTGACATTACTACAATCAATAAAAAAGGAAAGGATAAAAGAATAAAATTATTGGTAAATGCTGTTAATATGTTTCAATGATAAATGATGGCAAAAGTAACTGACAATACTGACACAATAGTTAATGATAAACAAAACAAACATTATGATTTGAAATGCACGGCCTATAATTGATGAAAGAGAAAGCATATTGTTATGGGAACTTACCCATAATAGCAATGGACTATTCCATACTCCATAAATACTGCACCTCAAGAGGAAGCAGTAGAGTGTGAGTCAGTCAGAGACCGAGTCGCGTCAGACGATTACTGTAAGACATTGGAATAGTGATACTGGTCGAGACAACATAGTTCTCTCTAACCTAACCTGATTGTTATTACTAACACTTCTACTTCTTTTGTACATATTCTGTTTGTAATATATCTGTGTTATTCCATACCTGTGTTCGAGTTATTCTTCATTGGTTCTACCTTGGACCATCGCCGTGGTACAAGGAACCTGGACCATAACACATATTAATATACTCTACTAAAAAAAAACCCTAATATTGAAGGGATAATATTGGCAAAGCAATCTGAAGATAAAATATACACACTGAGACATGTTTGTTTAGAAAACTGAAAACATTAATAAAGAATATAGAATTTGAAATTGACAATGATAATCATAATTTAAGTTCTTTTTTGCCTGTAATTTATTTTATTCAAAATGTTAACTGTGAATAAAAATCTTTTCTCTGAGCCAACAGAATAAATATTTTGGTCTGATTCCACCTCCTGTGATTCCTAAGTGTTCTTAAAATAAAACCATTAACTCATTTAAAGAATTCCTACTAATTAGCCATCAAATTAATGCAAAAGTATGTATTCCTTTTAATTCAGGAAAAAAAAAAAATTTCCTTCCTTATCCCCAAGGACAGATATGTATATAACCCCACTCCCAGGTAGCTGCTAGCTTGGCATTTCTCTCTGAAATAGTTAGTATGCAAAGTTAGTTTGAGGGATGAGGACTGACCAAGCAGAAGAAAAATGTAGATGCTCTCTCTCTCTCTCTCTCCTCCTCCCCTCCTCCTCTTCCTCCTCCTCCTCTATAGTAAGTGTTCTTTATTGATTTGTGGTGCTAGAAACATGCACGGTTATCAAGCATGTAAAATTTGGAAATATTTTAAAGAAATTGATTCTTATTGACTTAATCTGATTCTTTGACATGCATATTGAATGCATTCATTCGCTATTAACTGGAACTCTCTTTGTCTGTCTATTGCTTTTGTATTAAAAATCCATGTAAAATCAGATTTTTTTTAATCATTTAATCCTAAGCAAGGCAATAAAGCCAGTAAGGTGCAGGGGTTATTGAGTGTGAAAAAATATCTGAAAAAGAAAACATTATTAAGGAGCAAAAACAATAAAAGAACAGGAATTAAGAAGACAGAAGATAACGATTAACACTGCATTTTGAAGATCAAATTTGACTGGGAAGCAAGAAGCCAGAACAGTGTTCCATGAGTGAGCAGTATGAGAAAATAAACTTTTAGCATGGAACTTACAGTTATTTTTGAAGATCAAAGTTGAATGGGAAGCCAGAAGCCAGAAGAGAGTTCCACAAGTGAGAAGTGTGAGAGAAGAAACTGTTAGCATAAAACTTACAGTTATATCTAGCCATTTCAACTGTAAAATGATGAGACCTTGTTGCCAATCTAGTACTGTGCTTAAATTCATAAAGTCTCAAAAGCATAGAGAAAAGTTCATAAGAACAATTACCATGAAAGTATTTATAGAAAAAGCATAGGGAAGCTACGTTACAGTGGTTGGAAAGCGACTGAAGCTGAGATGACCAATGACATTGCAAAGTCTTGTTTGGATTTTATCAATAATTTCAAAATATATAGCGGGAGCACCAAACTATATGTTTCTTCTTTTTTTTTTTAAAATCATTTCACACCAAGCAAGACAATAAAGCCACTAAGATACCATGGGTTACTGAGTGTGAAAGAATAAGAAAAACCAAAATATTTTTAAGGAAAAAGAACAATAAAAGAAGAGAAATCAAGAAGGCAGTAATAATTGACATTGCATTTACATTTTTGAAGGTCAAAGTTGACTGGAGAGCAAGGAGCCAGAAGAGAGTTACACAAGCAAGAAGTGTAAGAAATGAAACTGTTAGCAAAGAATTCATGGTTACATCTAGCCAATTCAACTGTAAAATGGTGATTCCTTATTGCCAATCTAGCACTGTGCTTAAATTCATAAAGTCTAGATACCATTGAGAAAAGTTCATCCAAACAATTACCATGAAAGTATAAAAAGGCAAAGGGAGGCAACCTTATCATGGTAGGAAAGTGACTGAAGCTGAGAAACCAGATCAGGGTCACTGATATTGCTGATTCTTCTTTGGATTTTATCAAGGAACTCTAGATAAATAGCAGTAGCACTGGACCATGTGTGGCAGATATATTCTAAGCATGGATGAATGGTAGACTTATAGATATGAAAAACAGATTCTGGAGTGAAAAATTTGAAATCTTTTTACTTTAACAGCTACTCTTATAGAAAAGCCTTACCTTATTGCCCCTGTTAAATTATGTAGAAAAAACTATAATAAAAAAATTAATTTAATTTTTTATTGTATTTCTTGTTTTCTTTAATAATTAACACTCATGAATTCCTTTAATCACTTTTGGGATACACAAGGTAGAATTTTAACAGAACATGTAGACTGAATGTAGTCTGAACTATTTCCATATGTTTTGAGATCACTGTATGCATGTGTGCTATGGTGTAATGGATATCAGCTCAAAATGTGAAATCAGAGAACAGAGTTCAAATTCCAGTCGAGTTTGTTGCATTTTCTTACATGCAAATATCTTTGGGAAAGTTATGAATCCATCTCTTCACTTTTCAGCTATGGGTTGAATAGCAGGACAGACTGAATTTCATAGCCTTGGTTGGTAACCAGTCTACACCAGAAAAATAGCAATGGCACTTTACTGACTGTGTACATGTACAAAGACATTACTTTGGAATGGTAATATTATAATTCACAGTTTCTGTACAGGAAACATTTGGCATTCATTGACCAAACAGTTACTGTCAATGCCAGTTGAAATTTATAAAATCTTTTAAAACATCCATCTATATTTGTAACTATTTCACTATTTACATTGTTTGGATATTTTTATTCTGCTTTGGCCAGGTATTTAAGTAATCAAGTAACTTAAGCAAAAGAGTTGTGAGTTCAATACCTGGCCACAACAAATATGAACAAAAAAAAAGTGGAGAGTTGAGTTACTAAAGGAAATTAACTGAAACTGAGATATCCATTAAAGGCATGGCATGTGGAACTAGAACAATCTACTCCCATTGACTAAATATTGGGTTCGGTTTGAAATTACAACATATCACCTGAAGAAGGTCAAAGTGTACAATTGCTGAAACATTCTAAATATAACAATAAAGATGAGGACAACAGTCCGAACAATGTAAATAGTGTAAATCTTTTAAAACAGCTTTTCAGAAAAATAGACATTTTGTGTCCATTAATTGTTATGATTCTTTTCAGTATTGATGGAAGTTTCTTTCCTAACCTTTTGCTTAAGATAATGTGGAAAGTTGACATCTTGATTATATCATTATTTCCTCATCTAGTGACATGTGCTAAACTTGTTAGGCATTGTTGTTGTAGGAAGTCTTCCAGTGATGCGTTTTTTTTATTTGATAAAGCTCTTTCTGATTTTGTTTAGGGTTTGATGAAGAATTGTCATTAAGACTGAAATGATTCACTCACTTGAAATCATCTTTAATCATTGATCTAAGAAGACTATATAGTCAGTGAACAGTGAGTATATGGTAATGGTGAAATTAGGTGTTTCCTTATGAGGAAATATTTGGCATTCATTGACTGAACAGTTAGTGGTGTATGGCCATGAAACACTGGTTCGCATACAATCACTGAAGTTAAGCAATGTCAAGCTTAATCAGTATGTATAGGGGTGACCACTTGGGATTACCAGGTGCTGTAAGCTCGGATGTGCAGGTGGCCTAAAGGGCCATGTTATGTTGAAACATTGGTTCCCATATGATCACCAAAGTTAAGCAACATCAAATCTGATCAGTAACTAGATGTGTGACTGCTTGGAAATCCTAAGTACTGTAAGCTTGTATGTGTGGATGGTGTAATGGATAATGGCTCAGAATTGTTAATTGGAGAGCCAAGTTCCAATTTTAGTTGGGTTCATTATATTCACTTATGTGCAAATACCCTTGGGAAAGGTATGAATCCATCACTTCTCACAGCTAAAGTATATATTTGTAAGACTTATATCACTAAACCATAATCTCCAATAAAAAATTCTTACAATCTAAAAATATATTCTGGCTTTAAATAGGATATAAATGTTTAGAAACTACTTCTGGCCATAAAGTGAAGTATCAGATCACATATTGATTGTAATATAGAATTGATCCCCCACTTTATATCCACATTATAATTTCTTGTTTGTTTATCAAATTCTGATTAAGTATGAATCTACCTCTTCTGCCCTGCAGCTATAGGTTAATTAGTAAAACTTATATTACTAAATTGTTATTATCTCCCAACAATTCTTACAATCTAAAAATATTTTCTGGCTTTAAATAATCTGCAAAGTGTTGATAAACTGTTAAAAATGAATAAACCAATCAATCATGAACATTTAGTGTTATGTCAGTCAAAATTTATAAAATCTCTTTAAAAACAGTCTTTCAAGAAAATAGGTTTCTCTGATTCATTGTTATTGCTCTTTCTATTATTGATGGGAGTTTCCTTCCTAGCCTTAAGTTTAAGGTAGTGTAAAAGAATCTGTGAAAACTAGGCACCCAAGTTAAGTGATTTTTTTGTCCATAGTCAAATTCATTGAACTTTTTGGTACATCTTGTACAATAAATTCTAATTCACTTATAGCTATTTATAAAGAATGTTGAAAAGATGTGAAGAAAAAAGAATCAAATAGAAATAATCCAAGAAAAAAACAAAAAAATGACAAGAAAAAACTTTACAAATGATAAAGAAAAAAAAATTACCTCCTCATTTTTCCCTCTATCCTTCTTAACAACATTTTTATTTGTTATTTTCTTCTGTTAACCCAATCCTAATAAGCTCCACTTGTGCAATGCATTGTTGATCTTGACCTTCTCATTTGTTCAACTTGCGGACCATTTTAAAGGCTAACACATTCTTGCACCAAATGACAAGTGTAGCAAGTAATATCTCTGTGGCAAAGATGTCACACTTCATTAATAATGTTTGTATAAAGTGTATCGTCTTTGGCATTTTAAGAGCATTCAAGCCTAAACAGAAGTCTCACATTCTTCATAAGCCATGAGGCCATTTCCAATCCTTATAAAATCTGTAATTTTACAATGTCTTCAGTAAGTATTTTATAGGTTCACCTATGGCCCAGTTCACATTGCTCCCTGGTCTCTTGAACAGGAGTAGATGTTTATCCCTTGTTTTTTGTTTAGGATTGTTTCTGGTTTCTTCTAAAGTCTACTTCAACTCTATACTTTTAACATCTACACCTAAATTTATTTATTTTTCCACAGTAGGAGTAGATAGGTTTGCCTATTATCTGGTTCTCATTTCTCCTCAGTCTTTTGAACAGGTGTAGAGGTTTATCCCTTTTTTCCTGTTTAGGATTGGGTTTCTGATTCCTTCTAAAGTTTTTTTTTACTTCTTTTTCACTCCCAGAAACCCCTTAATTAAAGAACTGTCAAAATGTACTAAGAACTACAAAGGACAGGAAGTTGTGGAAAGCCGTGATCACCAAGGTCCTGAAGGGATATGGCATATAGAAAAACAATATGAAGTGTATTTTACAATGCAGAAATGTATCTGTCTATATTTCTGAGATATGGTACTGGAACTATTTACACTTTTCAGACTGTTGTCATCATTATTGTCATATTCATCGTGTTTCAGCCATTGTACGCTCCAGCCTTCTTCAGCATATATCACCTAAAGAAGGCTGGAGTGTACAACATCTGAAACATCATGAATATGGCAATAAAGGTGAGGAAAACAGTCTGAATGATGTAAATAGTGTAAATAGGAGAAATGTTTATAACAAATAATAATTTCTCCCATGTTCTCTTGCTAAATAAAATTAAGAAACACAATTTATTATCTGCAAAGAATAAGTTGTGTCCAGGAAGACATTACAAAAATCATAATTTCACATGGTCACATGGTTTGCATAAATAATCAGATTAGCATAATGCATCCTAATTATTAAAACAATGAGTATCCCTTGCACAAAGCATCAATGATTCAGCCACAGGAGCAGCAGATGTTGTTTCCTCATCTCTGCATTGATATTATCTGATGCTTTCAGGTTCTGAGAAGTTAGATCCTAAATTTCATACTGGTTATTTTTCAAATGATTTAACCGGGGCTAAATCTCAGCGTGACACTATTGTTTCCTTGCCATTACTAAGACGAATATGAGCAAAAAAGATTTGCCTCAGGGAGTTTCTGCTTCTTCAACAACTGGGCTGTACTTTGATTGTCTGACATGACACCTCAAAAAGACAGCTCCAGGGCATGACAGCTGTATTAGAAGAGAGCATCCACCAGTTAATTGGCACTGGAAATTAAATAATCATTCATGTGGAGTTGTGTTAGTAGCAGTCAACAGCAAAGTGCATATCAAATGCAATGTATCCTCTAGTACATACTCCCAATGCATCATAGCCAAGCATTGTGCTTTGAGTGTAAAGGTGACTACCTGTCATATAATTCAATTATACTGTTCACAATGCCTATTTCCTTGAGTATCATAAAGGGGATGATCAGGCTGTGGAAATGCCATGGCTATGTAAAAACGTTTCTCACATCCAGTGACATGAATGAAATACCTCTCTCCAAATGAATGAATGCTAGTATGCCAAATGTAGCAAATGGCTGACCTAAATACTAAATCACTGTCAGTAGCATGCTAAAGGAGAAGCAGGTTGTGCGATGACCCCTGGCCATCCATATCAGGAGGGCATTCAATCAAAAAGTGAAATAAAAATTTAATTTTTGAAATTTGAAATTGTCACTGTTAACTTCATTGTACAAGCTCCCTACAGTCCCACAAGCTGGTGTAAATGTGGATCCATGTTTTTGATAAGCAAGAACAGAGTAGGCTCCCCTACTTGAGTCTTAGGGGCATACAATCAAGGAATTGTTCCCAGACATCACCAAACCTTTGCACATCACTGATCACTGTTCTAGATGTCATATCTGAACAAACAAAAATGAAGAGAAGTGAGAGAACTCAACTATTATAATTAGGAAGTATCAGATGATGGAAAAGTGACTTTAAAATAAACACTTAGTCTTTCAAATGGTACAGTTACCTTGATCAAATATGGTACCCCAGGTTAATGAAACTTTGATTTGAGCTCAGCATAAATGAGTTACAATGTAAAACCTTTTTACACTATTTACAGAGATTGATGGACTGATTTGTCTTTTACAGCTTACCAACCTTTTTAAGGTTATTTAAAGCCAAATCATATTTGGGTTTGTGACAATAATTCTTTTTTTTTTTTTGCCAGTGAATATTGCATTAAATATCATTTGAGGATAACAATAATTTTTTCAGTTACAAATACTATGTAACTGATAGCTGGTAGGGAGGAAATGAATTCATGCCTTTTCAGAGGGTATTTGTGCATAAGTAAATTTAATGGATCTCACTGGAATTCAAACATGGCTCCCTAGTTTCTTATTACAAGCCATTATCCATTACATCACCTTCACAACACACTTTACAGACAGTGGTAGGGCAGCAAGGCCTCTGATCAGGAGCTTTTGAGGAATGTGGAACCACCACTTAACTGCTGTTGTTCCTTTGTTCACCCTGACCTGGGGTGTAGAACCTGTTAGGGTCACAACTATGGGAAAATAGTGGATCCCCAAAAAATCAACAGTACATTTTTATTATAAAATGACAAACATTACATTTTTTATAGCAAAATTCCAATGAATGCAACACTAAAAAATATAAAAATACATTTCTATAGTAAAATTACCAACAATACATTTTATGATCTACAAACTATATATCTAAAAAACATAGCTTTACCTTGAAAGTATTAAATTTCATACAAAATATTTAGATTTTGGCATTAAATAACCCATAGAAGTTGATATGCCAGTAAACAAAATCAACCAACCAACAATACCTATTTATAGCAAAATGACCAACAATAGATTTTATCCATGGTTGAAGGCATATAAATTGCATTCAAAATATATTTAGTTGAAACCATAAAATTGTGTTCAAAATATGTAGATTTCAGCATTAAATAACCCATAGAGTTTGATATGTCACTAAACAAAATCAACCAGCCAAACAGCTAACATAAAGCATACTCTTTCAGGAAATTAATCCATATAATATCCTACAGTTTCTTGAAGAAATCAAATTGTATTCCAAAATATAACTTCAACAAAACTACAACATAAAACACACATATCACCACCTCTAATCAGGATCAGACAAACATGTATATGCACAAATGCTGAGTATCATCTACCATGTATTCAATTGTGAAAGCAGAATAACATATATCATATTTTTATTACTTCAAAGCTCCCAAGTAAATTAAATTTTGACATTAAATGACCCATAAAAAGTTGGTATGCTTTTAAACAAACCCTCAATTAACAGAGTTATCAACTATTTAATTTATCTATAATGAGCTACGGTCAGGCAGCTTTACAACTCTTTTTCAACTCTATATAGAATATCACAGGATTAGTATGACTGACAACAAGTTTGAAAAGCAGTTAGTCTTGTCTTTATCAAGTATTAGGACTTTATGGTAGGCAGATTTCAAGTCAGTTGTAATAAAGAATTGATACTGTAACTCCATCTTTTTCACCAGTACATCTATCTGTGGTAGGGGGAAGCATCTAACAGAATGAAACAGTTCGCAGTCTGAGAGTAAACAACAACATTACTTTACTTCTGTTGCTGATCAGTGGTCAGTACTTGATTAATTGATTGATTTGTCTTCAAACGCTTGTCAACCATTTGCAGGTTATTTAAAACCATAAAATATTTTTAGATTGTAAAAATTATTTTTTTAAGATAATAATAATTTAGTGATATAAGTCTTACTAATTAACCGATAGCTGGGAGAAGAGGTGGATTCATATCTTTCCCAAGGGTATTTGCACATAAGTGAATATAGCAAATTTAACTGAAATTGGAACTCACCTCTCCAATTAAAAATTCCAAGACACTATCATTAACATCACCTGCACATCTAAATTTAGAGTACATGGTATTCCCAAGTGGTCACCTATCTAAATACTGACCAGGCTGTGTTGGTTAACTTTGGGGAACATATGGGAACTGGAGTTTTAAAGTGATGTGTCCATGGGCCCTTTATACCATCCACATATCCAAGCTTACAGCACATGGTATTCCCAAGTGGTCACCAATCTAGCTACTGACCAGGCTTGATGTTGTTTAACTTTGGTGATCATATGGGAACCAATGTTTCAACATGATGTGGCCGTAAACCTCACTACGATGGAAAAGTGTTTGGCATAATCATACCCTACAGTTCCTGTCCCCACAGACACAACCTCAAAAGACTATCACTACTCTATTGCAATTTCCATGACATGTTCAGATGAGCACCCTTATTTAGTGCAACTAGCTCAGATCTTTATAACCAAAACTTGCCTTTCCATATCCACAGAGTCGAATCCCCCTCATTCCTTACATATTCTTTTGGCATTCCACTCCAGTAACTTTTTCACAAGAACCACAACTTTGTGAAACAGACTCCCACATGGATACTTCCCTAAACATTACATTCTTAACCACTTTAATTCTAGGGTCAATCATTATCTCTCCTTCATATCCTTGTAATTTTCACTTCCTACTTTCTCTTCCTTACTTTCATATCACACACCTCATCCAGTAACCCTCTACCTTGAATTTTTTAAAAACTTTTCACCCCAATCAAGGCAATAAAGCCACTAAGATGGAAGGGGTTACTGAGTATAAGCGAATATGAGGAAAAGAAAAACATTATTAAGGAGTGAGAAAAATAAAAGAACAGGAATTAAAAAGACAAAAGATAAGAACTGACATGGCATTTAAATTCTTGAAAATCAGTTAACTGGAAAGCAAGAAACCAAAAAGAGAGCTCCACAAGCAAGAAGTGTGATAGAAGAAACTTTTAGCATAGAAGTTACAGTTACATCTAGCCATTTCTAATATAAAATGATGAGAGCTTGCCACCAATCTAGTACTGCACTTAAATTCATAAAGTCTTGGTACCATAGAAATATTTATAGAATTGGCACAGAGAAGCTATGTTACAGCAGTGGGAAAGTAAAATGAAGGCAAGATGCCAGGTCAGGACTAATAACACTGCAGATTCTTCTTTGGATTTTATCAATAATCTCTAAATATATATCAGAAGAACCAGGTCAGATGTGGCAGCAATATACAAAGCATGAATGAATGGGGATAAAATTGTCTGGCATGACAAAATGAAACAAATTTTCTAACAGCAGACCTAGCAATTGATTCAATAGGATCTTTTGACTTATGTTACTTTGAAAACATTAGCTGAATATGGCACAATGACTCACTCTCCTGGAGGTTAGCATCAGCCATACGGATGAAAGGCAAAATGAGTTCTCTCACATGATTAAAAGATAGCAGCTTTGTTTTTGGGGCGTTAAAATTAACAAGCCATTCCAAATGGTTCTTGGGCCTCGTACTGAGTGACCTATATTCAAAAAAGAAAAAGAAAAAATGTAATCACTTCAGTTGTAATAAAGTGTTTATTTGGAAAACTATATTACCTTGATTTTAGTAGATAATGGATTATAATCATTGTTAAGAATAGCAAAAAGGGGGGGAGGAGAGAGAGAAAATATAGCCAACCAACATGCAGTTAATAGAGGTTTATTGAAATTTACAGAGAGTCTTATGTTGTTTTACACAGTCCTGACCAATGATGATATTTTCATATAAATCTCATACACATAGACAGCCTTACATTCTGGTATTGACAACTCTTCAAGCTCTACTTTCACCAAACAATAACCAGAAGTCTTAGAACACAGTAGAGTTGATACCATATTAGAAACTGGATATGTGTGAACTGGAGCCTCTGAACAAGGGATCAGCATAGACTGCTATCAGTACTAATCATCTCCATAAGTACTCAGACTCTCTTTTCATTTAGTTTAGTGCTAGCAGTACTTGTTGGTGCCCGATAGAAGGTGGTTATTGTTTGGTGAAAGTAGAGCTCTATTAACTGCAATAACTTTTACCACTCTTTCCTGTATTGATGAGGATTTCTTTCCTAACCTTTTATCTGAAGAAATGTTGAATGTCAGGATCTTTGAGTTACATGTGATATCCATTTTAGTGATTGCTTCTTTTGGTAGTTCTCAAGTGATGCAGTTTCTGTTATTTGGTACAGTTCTTTATTTGTGATACTGTAGCACCAGTTTACAAGGTTTGAATAAGTGTGGTCTTCACCAAGACCAATAGGTTTCACTCACTCAACTGAACGGGCTGGTTGTCTGGAATACAGAAGATGATTCTAAACTCTTTTGAGTCTGTTTCACAGCCTTTTCTTGATCAAAGACAGTTACAAGATTGTAATAGTGAAAAAAACCCCCAAAAAACTGTCAACTTAAAGTGGCAACAAATGTCTGCAATAGATTTCTTCTGTCTCTCGACCGCAACACTTTTAGCCAAATCACAGTTAAAACGATAGTCCGACGTTACAGTCCAACAACCAATGTAGAAACGACAAAATTGGGTTACACATCCAACCTTTACTTCTCACCAGCAAAGACGCATCTGACTTCTTCTCAAAAAAATGGCTTGCTTTATACAGCTGAGGACTGACCATAATTTGCATACGAATCACTAGACAACGAGATTTCGCGTTAGTCGTCCGAGACCACCTGTCATAAAACATGGGCGCCGCCATTTTGATTCTTTCCTCGTTCGTCCAGTATTTCATTTTTCCAGGAACTGTTGCTACATTTGCGTAAGCGTCCACTATACTGCTTACATATTATGCATGCCACTCGTTGGCTCTTAGGTCCGCTACAAAGATCAAATATTTTGTGCTCAAGCAGCTGCTAATGGATATGGTATATTAGACCACTTATAAAAGCATCAGCTTTTCATTACATTTTTTTCAGCACTAACAACCCTATAATTACAGTCTCCACTAAATGGTTTAGTATCTGCAGATATTCATCCAATGTTTCCTCCAAGTGTTACTGACAGATGGCTAATAAATGCCTTGCATATACCTCATTTCTAGGTGCCACATATAAGACATGCAAAGTAAATACCATGTCATCATAAGTTTCATAATCAGAAGTATACTCAGATGTAGAGGAGAAGTTAATTTGTAAATTAATTTTATACAGAGTGTTGCTCAGTAACCCAAAGAAATTTGTTGAATGTTGTATACCAATGTTCCACTCCTTAGCAACAAAACTTGAATTAGAACTGGTTTTAAACCTGACAGATCACAGGAACTAATTTATGGTTCAATTGTTTGAAGTAAATTATATTTCTTTATTGAATAAATTGTAATTGAACCAAAATTTAGTTATTAGGTTTTATTCACTTTGTTGTTGATGATGATGATGATTTTTTTTTACCACAATGCTATCCTCATTTTATATTTTGGCAACTATAGAAGAACAACCAGTAGGTTTTCACAGGGTGGATTTGCTAACCCACACAGGGTTAGCAAATCCACCCTGTGAAAACCTACTTGCAATGGAAACCACAACACCAACATGTTTGCAAGGTGAAGCTTTGGCTCTATACTCTACAGGAAAATCTAGCAGGTTGATGATGAAAATAATAAAAGGAGTAGATAGGTTCACCTATCAACCAGTTTATACTCCTCCTCAGTATTTTGAACAGGAGTACGGGTTTATCTATTGTTTCCTGTTTAGGACTGGATTTCTAGTCCTTTCATAATCTTCTCATTCTCTTTCACTACCAGTATCCTCTTGCCTCTTAGTAGCATTATCACATTGCTTGCATTGGTTGTTGGTTGTTTTTGTTTAGTGGCATATCAACCTCTTTGGTGTTATTTAATGCCAAAATCTAAATATTTTGTTTGCAATTTTATTTTATTTTTGGAGATAATAATGGTTTAGTGATACAAGTCTTACTAATTAACCCATAGATGGGGGAGAAGAGGCAGTTTTATACCTTTCTTAAGGGTATTTGAGCATAAGTAAATATAACAAACCCAACTCTGATTAACAATTTCAAGAAATTATCTTTTACACCAGCTGCAAATCCATGCTTACACCACCTGATATTCCCAAGCTCAACATTGCTTAACTTCAGTGATGGTATGAGAACCAGTGTTTCAATGTGATGTGGCCATATATTGTTTGGGGTTAATTGATTAAAAAAAAAATAATAATAATAATCATTTTTTTTACCACTATGCTATGATCAATTTTATTTTTTGCCAAAGTAAAATTAAATAAAAAATGCTTTAGAAAATTTAATAAATTTTACATGCCACTCTTTTAGATAAGTTTCAGCAATTAATTTTTTCTTCACATCAAATAAAAAAAAATTATCATTTATATTGTATACACTTTCATTATATTAAATAAAATTCTGACCATTTATTGATGAAAGATATTACTACAATGTTTCACAAAAACAAACTAGGACTATTACTTATGATTCATGAAAATAATGATCAAGTAATTTTAACGACAGTATGAAGCCAGTAAGAAACAGCTGAAATTAATTCAGCATATAATGAGGAAAGAGGGCTTGGAAAATTGGATATTCATAGGACGGACTGAGGGCAAGAGGAACAGAGGAAAACAACACATAACATACTTCATGAGCTTCAGTAAGTGAATGGCGGAACAGGGTTTAGAAATAACGAAAAGACAGAATTTATTCAGAGCTCCAATGTACAGGGAATTGTGAACAGCCATGAGCACCTATGTCCTGAGGGACACTGTACATAAATATGTTGGGTCCATTTTGTCACATTTTTACCTAAACTTGCTGTTAAGCAAGATCTTTATCATGGCTCTCAAACAACTTTGCTATAATCTGTTAACTCAAGCAGTCAGTAGCTAGCACTATAGACATTATCTATATGACAGTAGAAGCTATTATATTTGAAGGCAGAGGAGATCCACTTACCACTGAAGAGATTATTTAATGCTCTGGTTGAACGCATAAACACACATGCTCAAGAGAAGTGATACACTTGACATACTAATAAAGACCATAAGAGTGGTAAACGGACACTAAAAAATGGACACGTTGGTATGATCACACACACATATACACACAACAAGCTTGTATGCTGCAATTTTGTAATCCCTAAATAATGGAACAGCAGGGCACATTGAAATAGCAAATTATACTTTCTGAAAGCTAAGCAAAGTATTAAGAAACAGGAAAATTTCTTTAGCAACAAAGAAAGGAGTGCTGAAATGTTACATAATATCAGTTCTCCTATACAGCAGTAAATGTTGGACAATCTCCTGACAGATGACGAAGAGACTTGAGGCAATAGATATTTAGTTCTACAGAAGGATGCTGAGAGTACTATGAACTGAACATATGGGCAATGACAAAGTTTTAGGGAAAATAGAAACAAAAAGAACACTTATATTTATAATCAGAAAAAGAATGCTAAAATTTCTAGGTTAGATAATGAAGAAAGAAGGCTTAGAAAATTTGACACTCAAAAAATACATTGAAGGCAATAGTGGCAAAAGTAAGCTACCTATCAAATTTGTGTAAATGGATAGCAGAACAGGGGTTGGGGAGGATGGTGAAAAGACAAACCTTTGTAAGAGGAAGTTGTTGAGAGACATGAAGGGACATGGAATATAAAATACAAAAAAGAATTCAATGATTGAAAAATAAAAAAAATATCCAACTCCCAAAAAATACAAATCACTTAAAATATTGTCAAACATTAAAAAGAAACAAATACATAATTATAATCTTAATTCTTTTTTATAGCATTTGATTTAATTGTATTTTAGCTCAATTGACTGTAATGGCCACAGGAGAGGACAGATTTATCTAAAGATACATTTATAACATTCATTTAAAATCTTGTTTATTTCTTTGTGAGAAAGAAAAAAAAAACATTATCCATAAATGACTTAAACCTCATGATAATACTGGTTTTTCAAAGGAAAAAATTATACACTGTTCCAAGTATCAGTTATGCAAACATAATTTGTATTACTTTTTAATTGTAAATCTCTTGATGTACATTCTAGCTAAATTTACTGCATCACTTTTGATCTCTGCTTTTAATTTAGTTGCAAAAATGAAATGTAACAGTTCAAAGTATCATTACCATGCTATTTTTAATTAAGTCCCACCCTGGCAGGCTTCAAAGTCAGTAGTTCTTTTTCTCAAATGATTAACAGTGATTAGGTTCTAAAAATATAGTAAAACGTAATAGTTATAAAATAAAAGAAACTATTTTTCCATAAAAGAACGTTGTTAGATATTCTAAATTATTTCATAGGATGACTAGTTTGCTGTTAGATATTCTCAATTCCTTTGTGGATATCATATGTATCATACTTGGAGGTCATCAGTGTGGGTATTTATTGTGAGAGTGATGTTTATTTGGAACTTTGGAAATAAAATGAACTGACACAAGGGTATAAAATAAGTAATATATTTTATTTATTTACTTTAGAGTGAGCCCTTTGATATTCAATGTCACAAAAAATGTTTGTTTATAAGGCAGATATTGATAGCAGTCTGGAGAAATGTCCATTTCAGCATTCGAGATTTTGAAAGTCGACACTTGATAGTAGTGATAATCATCTTAGAAATAGATCAGTGTCAATCTGCCATATTTCTTCATCTCTAAGAAGGGCAGAAATATGATTAGCATATGACCTTTTAACTACTTCATATGCCATGCATGGCTGGTTTCTCTAGCATTCACATATCTTCTTGCCATCCTCCTTCTTACGCTTCATAGGTGTCAACTTATATCCTTTCGGCCAGGCTCTGAGACTCTGGCGCAAACATTGGTTTCAGCTAACATCAAAAGTCTTTGTGTTAATTTTTTTTCATTGGCCAAAATTATTTTATTTTCTGGCATTCCTTTCTTTTTCATTTTTTTTTTAATGGAAGTTAGGCATGGAGCCTCCCTGATTTTTGTTATTACTGAATGTTTTTGTGTTTGACATTTTGTAGGAAATAATTTGGGTATTTTTCTTTTTTTAATCATTTCACTCCCAAGCAAGGTAGGAACGCCACTAGTACACAGGGAGTTACAGAGAGTGAAAGTGAAAGAAAAGACTGGGCATAGGGGGCATTGAGGAAAAGATAAAATATGACCCGAATTTAGAAGATGGTGATTGACATTGCATTTAAATTTTTGAAGAAGTGTGAAGGCAAGAAGTGTGAGAAAAGAAACTGTTGGAGTAGAAGTGGTGGTTACATTTAACTATTTCAGCAGTAAAAGGGTGGGACCTACATGCCAATCTACTAGCATGCTTAAATTAATGTAGTCAGGGAAAAACTCTTGTCAGAGCCATGAAAAATTTGTAGAAAAGAGAGTGGGAAGCTATATCATGTTGGTGAGAAAGTGACTGAAGATCAGATGCCAAGTCAGGATTGATTACTTTGCAGATCCTTCTTTGGATTTTGTCAAGAATCTTGAGATGAATAACAGAAGCACCAGGTACTGGAGGAGTTTGAAGGTGTTTTCAATGTATTTCTCTTCTTTGGACAGGAACTGGGTGGGGGATACAGATTCTAAGGGCTCTTAAATAAAAGCCTATGATTATTCAGGATTTGATTTGATTTTGTACTGGAAGTTAAAGTGTATGAAGTTATTTACAATGCCAAATGCAAAGCAGAAAAAAATACAAAAAATATACAAAACTCCATAAATAATAATAATCCCAATAACCATAACAAAATTAAAACATAATCCTACCTACTAACCATGAAAAGAAAAACTTCTCCAGCCTTGACATATACTTCAACAACATCACCTCTAAAACAATAAGAGATAGCATCAAACAAGATGGCAACAGCAACAACTGAAATCATCATAAAACAATATTGATTGGCTAAGGAAACTTTTGTACTTTTGCCAAAAATTTGGATCACCCTTGGACATGTGGAATTTAATGTTCTCTCTTTTAACATCTATTTGTTCCTGAATACACGATTTGGGTTCGTCTGTTGGCATGGAAACGCACCAGAAGAGTTTTATACTTCCTTTCAGGTAGAAAACAAAGTAACTATTTCCTTGATAATATTAGTATCTGACGAAGAAAGATTATAAATAAAGGTGTTGGCTTTCACAAGGAACCTCCTCTCCAGACAGCAATCATTAAAAGTAAATGTGTTCAGTTCCACCCAAACCTATATCTTCACAGATATCTTGGCTTAACTTGCTTATATCTCTATCTGTCTTTTACATGGCTCCTTATATATATATATATATATATATATATATATATATATCAAACTAAACTTGATCTGAACAATGCCAAAGTTTGTTGCCAGTTAAACAATGGTCAAATAATCAGTAGTGTTGGCATTGATTTCATGCAGAGTCTGATGATAGATGCCTCCTCTTCATAATTGATGGCACAAAGATGCCAAATCATTTGAGCTGCTAACTTATTTAGCTTCACTTCAACTTCCTGCCAGTGAAATTATTTGACTTAATAATACATGAGCTTATAAATGAAAAGGCACTGTAGGAAATTGAAAAAAAAAAGATCCCCTTAAAAAGCCTAGTATCGTTTTTATATATCTTCATTTACTTTTAATGATTCTTTTTTCCTATTAAAACATACTTTATAAGTTTATAACATTTTTATATCGTTACTTTATAACATTGTGAACTCTTTATAGGAAAGTAGGTGCAATACATTTCTGCAATAAATTGATATAGATTTTTTTTTAATCACTTCACCTCAAGCAAGGCAGTAAAGCCACTAAGACACAAGGGGGTTACTGAGTTTTAAGAGAAAATGATTATTAAGGAGGGAGAACAATAAAAGGACAGGAGTTAAGAAGACAGTAGATAATGATTGACATTGCATTTAAATATTTGAAGCTCAAAGTTGACTGGGAAGCAAGAAGTTGGAAGAGAGTCTCACTAGTCAGAAATGCGAGAGAAGAAACTGTTAGCATAAAACTTATGGTCACATCTAGCAATTTCACCTGTATAATGATGAGACCTAGCTGCCAATCTAGTACTGTGTATAAATTTATAAAGTAATAATAATTTATTATATATATATACCCCAGTGCAAAACTGCATACATTTGGACAAAATTTTTTTATAGTTGGATGACATTAGAAGCATTCAATTTTAATTAAATACCTTCACAAAGAATACTTTTTATTGTATTGTGGTAATTGTCATATCAACATACATTTTTAAAGATATTTTTTGTATAGGCATATTTTATTGATTCTAACTTTGTTTATTTTCTTTTGTATTTTCAATCTTTTTGGCATATTATACTTTTTATTTTAAGAAAGGCAAAAATGTGACTCAAATATAGAAAAAGACCTTTTCAGTTTATGGAGAAGGTTTTGCAAATGACTAAACGTATCAAAAGTGGTTTGCAAAGTTCTCTGCTGGAGATTTTTCATTAAAAAATGTTTCTGGTTGATATTGATCAAATGAATGATGATCACAATTGTGGTTGATAGGGATCAAATGAATAATGGTCAATGGTTGCAGTCATAAGTGACCAAAAGAATTATTGTTTTCACTTATTCAATTTTTCTAAGAATTTTTTCTCATTATGTGTCTTAGAAATTTTAACTGTTTCCTTCAGATACCAAGTGCCATTTTGTTTCCACTTTCAAAGATATTGTCACATAGGAGGATTGATAATACATGGTAGGTCTGAACTTGTTTCTTTGTTTATGTTACCTCAAATTTCCTCTTCATCTGTGAGGAAATTATCCAGCATTCACTGTCATATAGGAGGATTGATATTACTAGTTCAGCACTCTTTTCTTTTTTTCTAATGAATAACTGTTTTTATTTTTAGTTTCTCACACATTCAGCCTTGTATCATCAATTTCTTGTCTATATTTTAGCTTCAGCATAATTCTTTGATCTTCTAATCCAGTCAACAGTTGTTTTGTAACCACTTAACAATCTAATTCAATTTCTGTGCACACACATATTCCAGAGATGTTTTAGCTTTGATCTATAATTTGCATTTGGTTATATAAACAGCTACAATGTTGATTTCATTTTATGGGATATTTCATCACTTTAGAGAATCAGGAATTCCTTCATCCTTATAAATAAATAAATTTTATGAAGGAATTGGTAGCCGAATCAAATGTTTTGATTTTGCTTATTGTTTGTCACTGCTCTTATAAAAACTGTGATAAGCGGAGATAAGTTAATAAAGTACAGTAATAATATAACTGACAAAACTTTTTAGAAAAGGTAGAATTGTTTGTTTCCTGAAAAGAGTCAAATCTCTACTCTTATTCATGACTCTCTTTCAAATAAGTAGAGTGAAAATGTAAAGGTAAACTTACTTTTATAATGTTTCTTGAATAATGAGGAAGCTTAGATCCACATCACATTAAAACACACTTTCACCAAGTTAAGCAATGTCAAACATGGATGGGTGACTGCTTGGGAATACCAGGTATTGTAAGCTTTGATATATATATATATATATATATATATTTTTTTTTTTAATGTTCTGAAAAGAAAATTTATTGAAACAAAGCAAGTTCAGTTGACCACTGATGTCAATTCCAGAACAACATAAGTATAAACAACTTTTTTTCTATCCTCTGCCAGCTGTAATGATGGAGAAAGCATTACCTCAAACCATCGCAGTGAGACACGCTGCAAGAGCCACTCCGTTTCGTGAGGCTCATCCCTTAATCAAGACACCATCACGCCAATCCTCCAAAGGAACACCATCAAACGAGGGCCAATAACCCCTGAAGTCTCCACTGCCACAGGAGTAAAAAAACATCTATCAGCAAGAGAAGAATATTTAACTATTTTTTTCATCTCTGCGTCCCAGTCGATGGACCCCAGCTCAACCGCGGACCTGATCAAATTCCCGGCCGAAAATGTATCTGCACAGGTTGCATCCCAAATCAATGACTTACCCATTTTAAAAGGGAAAATGGTAATGCCATCCATCTGCTCATCATGGTCGAGGCCTACGTGTTCAATTTGGGAATGGAACCCAGCTGCATCCAAACCTCTTTTGATGATGTCTTTTATTGCTGCATGCCATGGAAAGTGGCCAGCACTACGATGACAGGAGAGAGGATGCAAACCAAACTCATCAATGGAGGCTCCACATCTGCATCTGTGATGCTCACATAATTTGAGTCCAAGACGGATCGCAACTCCGACCCGAGTGCACTCATCATCTAGAAGGGTACCAGTAGATGAAGAGGGCACTGCATTGAGCCAGGTGCCACTACTCGGTTGTGAAGCAGATATTAGACAGGCGAGGCGATGCTGATCCAGAGAGAGCCTCAAATTAGTAAAATTGGCCTCGCATTTTATTTTATTCCAGCTTTTTTGTTTTGATGTGGCCAGTGGGATAGAAAGTAATTCTTGGGCACAGACTCTGCAAGCTTGTTCGAAAGAACTATCCGAGAAACACTGAGATGATCCACTGAGTATCTCATCAATTAATTCGCGACTGGATGAAAGTGAAGAAAGATATGCTGGAAGGGCCAAATCTACCGCTGATCGAAGGCCCAGGCCTCCGAAACTCAAAGGGAGCTTTGCCTGCCTCCAGCCTGTGTCGTCGAAATTGACTTTCCAAATTATCCCTGTGCATCTCTTAACTGTGATATCTATCTCATTTAAGAAATCCTGTTCGAGGTAGCAAGGGGCACTTTGGAGCGTGTAGAGGAAACTCAGTAGCAAAAAACTGTTCTGCAAGAGGAAGAGGGCTTCATGTGCATCAATTAGTTGCAATTTCTCAGTCATTCTTGTTAGAATGACATGTTTAGTATCCAAACACTCTCGAATGGCCATTGGAAAGACTGGAGAACCGAGAATGTGTAATTCCTCCTTAGGTGTTATTTTTATATCCTCAAGGATGAGTCTGATATCCTGGATAGCACTCTCAAAATCATCAGCACTATAATTCAAGTTTATTATCTCTGACTTAGACAAGTTAATCTCAAGTCTAAGGAGAGATAAAGCAGGAATAACTCGTCGGAGGTCAGCAGCTATGGCCTCGATGGATCCTCCCAACGTTGCATCGACAAGATACCATATATTGAAAGGAGAAGCGATGGAATGAGCCAATAGCCATCGCAAATAGTAGCGGACCAAGTGGATCACCTTGCTGGATTCCAGTAGCAGAAGAGATAATATTATCGGAGGCGATCAACATACTTGGATGACTATACGAAAGATGAGCTAGTTTAAATATGGAAGGAGTCCGTTGATGGCAAACTTCCAGGGCATGATCCCTTCTGATGCTATTGAAAGCGTTTTTCATATCCAATTTTAATAAGATACTGGGGGAAACAGGTGATGTATTCTTGAAAAATGATCTTGTGGCATGAACCACGGTTTCACATCCGCCCTGTATGCCTACCCCGAGCTGGACAGGTCATAATTCATGCCCTATCTCCTTCACAACAACTCTAAAAGCAATTTTTGCCATGAGACAATGAAAAATGTTACCAACAGCAATAGGGCAGATTTGGTATATATATATATATGGTATATAGGGATTATGGCCACATCACTTTAAACAACTGCCCCCATATGATCACCAAAGTTAAGCAATGTCCAGCCTGGTCAGTGCCTAGATGGGTGACTGCTTGGAAATACCAGGTGCTGTCAGCTTATATGTGCAGGTGATATAATGGATAATAGTTCAGAATTGTTACTTGAAGAGCTGAGTTCCAATTACCATTGGGTTTGTTATATTCACTTATATACAAATATACTTACGAAATGTATGAATCCACCCCTTTTCCCCCAGATATGGGTTAATTAGTAAGACTTGTATCACTAAAGCCATTATTATCTCAAAAAAATTCTTAAAATCTAAAAAATATTTTCTTGCTTTAAATTACCTGCAAAGGGTTGATAATTCATAGAAAACGAATCATCAAAAACATAAATGTAGAAAATGAATCAAACAATCATTTTGATAATGAGTGTATGCATAGTTGAGTTATGGATAGTGGTTCAGATTGAGAAATTGGAGATCAGAGTTCAAATTTCAGTCAAGTTTGTTATATTCATTTACATGCAAATAACCTTGGGTAAAGTATGAATCCATCTCTTCTCCCTCCAACTATGAGTTAAATAGCAGGACAGACTGGGTCCTATATACTTGGGTGGAAGCCATTATAGGAGAAGGACAACTTTGAATTCAAAATCTGAGTGGTTAACAACTAAACCGGTGCTGCCACCAAGCCCAGTTCTGGTGGGGAGGTTAAGTAGAACCCCAGCAGCACAAAAATAAGAGCTGTCAAAAGAGTCAACTGTCATCCATGCCATCTGTGTTAAATATAAATAGCCTCACTGAAATTAGTCAATTACAAATGCTTTGCTGCCTTCTGCTTTCTTGCCTGCTGGAAGTCATCATCTATTGTTTCAGTTTTTAAGAACTTGGGTGAACTGCTCAACCCTTCCAACTATTGTCCTATTAGCCTTCTTCCTCTTTTTGGGAAAGTCTTAGAGGCCCTAATCAATGCCAGTTTGGTTCATCATCTCTCATCACAGGCCCTTTTTTCAGCCAAGCAATATGGCCTTTGTTTCTTCAGGTCAACTGCTGATGTACTGACAATAATTACAGAAAGGGTCTATCATGCTCTAGATAAAAACAGTGAAGTCTGGGCTGTAGCTTTGGTCATCTCAAAAGCTTTTGACAGAGTTTGGCATACAGGTCTTCTCCACAAGCTGAAAAGTTATGTTGTCTCTGGATATATTTTTTAATTAATCCAATCTTTCCTATCAAATCATGAAATGAAAGTTATCCTGAAGGGCCACTCATCTAGATCTTTTTGTACTAACACAGATCTCCCCCCGGGCCTCAATCCTTGGTCCTACTTTGTTTTTTTAATTTTCATTAATGACCTTCCTGATGGCATCAGTTCTCAACTTGGTATCTATGTTGATGACACAACCATTTTACTCCTGTCTTGACAGTAAGGCTGATCAGTTTTATAAGGTCAAAATGGTAACTGATGCCAAAACAACCCTAATTCTACTATTAACTGGAGCAAAAGAAGGATTGTTAATTTGAATGCCTCCAAAACTAAACTTCTTTCCATTAGTTATAGATCCCTTGCTGCTTTCCATCAGTATGGCTGATGCTAACCTCTAGGAAAGTGATTCATTGCATTTTCTCAAGCTAATGTTCTCAGCTGACATGAAGTGGAAAGACTATATTGAATCCATTACGAGGTCAGCTGCAAAGAAATTTGGTTCACTGTGTAGAGAATAGCTCCTGCTATTTACCTGAGCTCCTTGATAAAATCAAAAGAAGAATCAGTAATATTATCAATCCTGATCTGATGTCACAGCTTCAGTCATTTTCTTCACCACTGTAAGGTTGCCTCCCTGTGCCTTTTCTATAAATACTTTCATGTTATTTGTTCAAATGAGCTCTTCATTATGATACCTAGACTTTTTAAATTTACATGCAGTCTTAGACTGGCATCGAGATCTTATCAATTTACAGTTGAGCTGTAATTTCTATGCTAAGAGTTTCTTTTTGCACACTTCTCACTTGTGGAACTTCCTCTTACATACTCTATTAATAAGGGTTGGAGGTTATTTAGTGATTTGTGTTAGTAGATAATAAGTTGCATATACATGACATAAGTATTAAAAACAAATAACCAAAAAACAACTTTATGCTCAATAAAGTTATTAATCATAATACTTATTTATAAGGTTAGAAACTTTTAGATATCTTAAAAGTATTTGTTTCTTATTTTGTTATTGATAAAAACCTATGATTATTTTTTAATATATTTGTACACTATGAACTTTGATTTCTTGCAGCATTTATTACATATAAATTGGTATCAATCAAGAAATTATTTCAGGCAATATCTTAACTTCCCTGTAATTTAAGTTTCATTTTTTAACTTAAATTTATGAAGTGTCATGTTCAGTAACAGTTTTCTCATGTGATAAATGAAAAACACAGATGCAGAAATTTAACATATATCATGAAAATATATTTAAAAAAGACTAAAAAAAGAAACTAATACCCATTTGTGTATCGTTATGCAAGTATGAAGCCTGAAATCTTCCACTTGACAGCTTAGAGCCACATCATGTTGAAACATCGGATCCTGTACGATCACTTAAGTTAAGCAAAATCAAGCTCGGTCTGTGTCTAAATGAGGAAATACCAGATATTGTAAGTTTGGATGTGCAGGTGGTGTAAGGGATAATGGCTCTGAATTGTTAATAAAAAATCTGGGTTCAAATTCCTGTTGAGTTTGTTATATACCCTTGGGAAATGTATGAATCCACCTCTTCTACCTCCAGCTATAGGTTAATTAGTAACCCTTGTATCACTAAACCCTTATTATGTACAAAACAAAAATTCTTACAATATAAAAATATTTTCTGGCTCTAAATAACCTGCAAAGGGTTGATAATCCATGGATAATGAATGAATTAATCAATCAATTAAATACTAATTAGCTACACAGTCATGTCTTATAGATTTATTTACATTCTCTGGGATATAAATGTATCTAAATTACCATAACAACAAAATGAGGGATCAGTTTATATATTGATTGTAATAAAGAATTGATCCCGACTTTATATCCACTTTATAATTTCTTGTTTGTTTATAAAATTCTGATTAGGTATGAATCCAACTTTTCTCTCCCCAGCTATAGGTTAATTAGTAAGAATTGTATCACTAAACCATTATTATCCCCACCAAAAGTTTTTACAATCTAAATGTTTTTTCTGACTTTAAATAACCTGCAAAAGGTTGGTAAGCTGTAGAAAGTGAATCAATCAATCTTCTGCTTGAAAAAAATATATAATGGACAAACAGCTTTTAAGTTTATCTTTTCTAAGACAGATGTTCATGTCCACAGACTAGTTTTTTTCTTTTTTACTTCATGGTGACGATAATAGCGACGAAAAGCTTACAAATGCTAATGCTTCACAATGAGCATCTATTCCCATTGACATTTACCAATAGGCAGCAACCATTTCCAAGATAAAGTGACATTTATTTAAATACAGTAGTGTAGAATCATGAAGTGATAATAGATTTAAGACTCTTTTTCATTCAAAAGAGCATAAGTGCCTATTGAAAGTGGAAGTAATCTGTGTTCGATGACAATTGACAATTACACTTCTAAGCAGTAACACAGCAGAGGACGATAATAATAAAAATCAGTTTTATTATTATAACAGTCACCCTCATTATCCATCACTAGTATTATAATAATGAATGTCATAATGAATTTATCATTCACCCACCAAATTCATTACAGCAAATTATAATGACAATCCTTATGTAATATCATCATTATATTAATTTTAAGCATCAATGCCAAGTTAGAATTTCTCCTATCGTATCGTTAAATATTTGAGCTAAACAACAAAAATTGCAATAAAAACCGTAAATATGAATGCAGGACATTAAGAGTAGAAGTAAGAGAGTACAAATTAAAAGATTTGAAATTGACAACTTTCTTCATTTCACTGACAGTTTAACACTTTTTCTTTGACAAAATCCAAAGAAGGGTCTGTAATGTAATTGATCCTGACCAAGCAACTCAACTTCCATCACTTTCTCACAAACATGACATGGGTTCCCTCTTCAAATATTTTCATGGAAACCGTTCTGCTGAGCTTTCTTTTCCCTGGGGTCCTGACTACAGGAATTTAAACATGCTACTAGACTGGCAAATAGGTCACACTGTTTGACTGTTGAATTAGCTAGATTCAACCGCCACTTCTACTCTAAGTTTCTTTTCTCACACCGCCCACCTGTTGAACTAACTTTCAATTTCTTGCTTCCCTGATAACTACAATCTTCAAAACTTTAAGTGCAACATCAATTGCCACATTCCACTTTCTTGAACCCTGTTTCTTTTGATACTTTCCTCAATCCACCCCATTCTCAGCCTTCTCTTTCACTTTCACTCCCTATAACTACTGTATTCTAATGGCATTGTTGCCTTGCTTGGTGTGAAACAAGTAAAAAACAAAGAAAAACTTTTCTAACTATAACTAAGTAGCATCTCTGATGTGTCTTTGTGCTGATGAAAATGTAATAGTCCATTATTTATGATGCATTCGCAGGGCATAACGGCCGTGCTAACTCAGGGAGGGAAATGCTGAATTATAAAAAGATAATCCTTATGTAATATCATCAATGTGACTAAAATTATTATTTTCATTGTCACTGAGAAAATCTTAAACACCAGGATTACCATCAGTTTAATCATCACCAATCTCCTCAACCCTTGCAAACTTTAATCTGTTAAAGTGTATTTCAAGAATATTTACTTGATAGAATAATTTTTGGTATTAATTTCAATAACATGCTCTATATGAATAGGTGTCAGTATTTTAAAAATAATTATTCATTCCTTTATTAAAGGTGCACCTGCTAAATTTTATTTGAGCAGGTTTTATACTTTTATAGAATATGCAAATTATCACCTGAGAAAGTATCTGACTCCTTCTCCTACACTTTATCTTTACAAGAGACAGGTTAGACCAAAAATGGTAAATTGCTACCATATCAGATACCCAGTCCTCACTTTCCAGACTTTGGTAGGGTTCAAAAACCTCCATGCAGCCTTGTGGGTGATGAATTATTTTCCACTTTACAACTCCTTTCCCACAAAGGAAATATTACAAGCTATTTGATTCTCATTCTCTTTCACTTTCACTCACTATAATCCCTGCATTCTAATTGTATTGTTGCCTTGCTTGGGGTTAAATTATGAGGCATTGGCAGGGCATAACGGTCGTGCTAACTCATGGCAAATGTTCAGAGGAGCTACATTCCACCAGTTCAGACCTTTACAGCTAAAGACCGCCATGCCACATACACTGAGATTAATCATTCCTATTCCCTTCATATTCCATTAACTGTCTTCAACCGGATTTTGCTGTTCAATTGGAGCAGTTTATGTTTAAAGTCAGCTCACCTGAAAATTAATATTAGTAACAACAATTGGGTGCAACTGAGGCACATCCCCAAATGGGCGGGTTAACAATTTGAATGGTGGGGGGCCCTGAAAAGGGCTGTTTTTGCGTTCTCAATCTTGCAAGGAAGGAACCTCTTCCATGGATCATCATCATAATAATAATATACGATAATTTTTTATAATATAATTTTTTTTTATAATTCTAATAATCTTTTGCATAAGATTTCAACTCTCTAAATTGATTATATGCTGTATTTTGCAGACATTAAATTTTGTCCTTGATTTTTGCACAAAGTGTCAAAAATCTTTTTTTTTTTTCGATTTTTCACCTTCAAGGTTGTAATTTTTTCCAGTCAATTCGTTCTCAAACTGGCACTGAAGAATTATCTATCAAACAAAAAATATTTCATTGAAATCGGATAAAAATTCTGTAAATGCATAAACAACATCTGATCACACAAACACACACACATACACACATATTTTGAGAATTATAGATATAAGATAAGGACAAAATTCCATTTAGATACATTCTTCTCAAGGTCTGCTACTTTGTGGAACAAACTCCTGAGTGGATGCTTCATCAATCACCTCAATTTTAACCCCTTCAAGTCTAGAGTCAACTGTTATCTTTCCTACTTATCCCCATAATTCAAATTTCTTAGCTCCTCCTCTTAATTCATACACCAAACTCATTCAGTAATCTACTACATTCAGTGGCTCTTGGGCCTATTTTATGATCAAATAGTTAAAAAAAAAATCATCATGAAAAATTCTGCATTGCCATTTGTTGCTTGTGATTCACCTCATAGCTTGATTATTGGTTTTCTTTTCAAAGAACTTTAATAACTGAACAAATTTTCAGGCCTGCTAACAAAATGGAATAGTTGATTTTCAAGCCTGCCTTCCACCAATGATGGTAGCAGATGCTTCTTTTTTGTCAATAAACTCATCTCTTGTTAGATTGGTTTCCTAATTGTTCAGCCATCCAGAAAAAATTTGATACAGCTGCGGATGTAGTCCTTACTGCTGGCTTATAATCAGTATTATGGTCTTATTGCTTGAAAGGAAGATAAAAGAAGCGAACAAGATTGAACAAGGAGTTGATCATTGTTAGAATGTGTGTGCAGAATTGATCTATCTATTACAAACAGTATTTGACTCTTTAACTTTTTGGCATAATTCAGCAATTGATAAATGCAAATGATAACATCTGCCTCTGAACTAGTACACAACATAGATAAAGTAATCCTTTTTCTTTATTCAAAAGGGTGTAAAATTCCTTGTATGAAGTAATGTGCACTGCATCATTTAATTTGAATTTGTGGAATTGGTGCTTTGCTGAAAAACATGCCAATAAAATTAATCATCATCAACAATTTCTTTATATATTTTTACATCCACATTCTCTTCATGGTACTGGACTTTTAAATTTTGAAAACCAGTAAAATTAAATTTTCATCAATAACACAACCACTATTTTCTCTATAATAGCCATGATGTTAAAATTTTAAGAGATTCTATTTATTTTTCTAATTAAGGGAATTATCACCTAAGAATCATGCTTCTTCTTCAGGACATGGGTGATCATGGCTCTCCACAATTTTCTGTCCTTATTAAAATTTGTTTTTTGCTATCACTTCTCATCCCAGTTCTGCCAACCATTAACACAATTTTGTTAGGTAGGTTATACAGTGCTTTCCTCTGTCTCTCTTGCCTTCAATATGCCATGTGAGTGTTAAATTTTTCAAGCCCTCTTTCCTTATGTGACTTAGAAAATTTAAACGTTTCTTTCTAATTCTGCATATATGTTCTTTTTGTTTCCATTTTTTCAAAAACATTGTCATTGTTCATGTATTCAGTCCATGGCATTCTCAGCATTCTTCTGTAGAACTGCATTCACTGCCATATAGGAGTACTATGATAGTAGATGCTAATTCTTGTGACACTTAATGTAGCTAAGACAGTCTTGTAAAAATAAAAAAGTTTTTTTGTGAATTTAAAAATGTGTTTCTAAAGAAGACTAGATTGGCAGCTCGGTTTCCTCATTGTACACTTGAAATGGCTAAATTTTACCATAAGTTCTATGTTAACAGTTTCTTTTCTGGCACTTCTCACTTGTGGAACTCTATTCTGGTTTCTTGTTTTCCAGTCAACTTTGACCTTCAAAAATTTAAATCTAATGTCATCTTAATTCCTGTTCTTTTATTGTTCTCTTTCCTTAATAATGGAAAAGTCAGAATTTGCACTGAGCTTAATCTAGATGAAGTTTTGGATATCCTGTGAAACCTGGATGGTAGATAGTTTTATGCCAAATAATTTGCATAAAACTTGAAGGTAATGGACAGACATTCAAAATAGCTGAATAATTTCTGAACACTCTATAGAATTCTTGCACTGTCAATCACCAATTTCCTTTGATAGTAGCCTACATGTATAGAACATTTAGTGTGTTCCACTTGTGGAATATCTTTCAGAATGTGGATCACTACAAATGAATTCTTAACCAAGTTTGTAGCATTGATACTGATTCTTTATCTGGGCTTCTCTTTTAATTGGTTTCCTCATATTCAAGCAAAACTTGATGCCTACTGACTATGAACTCATGGACCATATAGTACACACGCTCACATCGAATAGTGTCTAACAGATGACTGAGTAACACCACAGGAGAGTTCATGCATGTGCAATTATATAAAAGCTGCATAACTGGTTTTTAGGATATTAAATACAGCTGGATATTTTCTGGATATAAAGGATATTTCTTAGGATATTTAATATGGCTGGATATTTTCTGGATATAAAGGATATTTCCTATGGCTGGATATTTTCTGGATAGTTAATACAGATCGATATTTTCTGAACAGACATTGTATTTAATATTTAAATATAATTAGTTATGCTGGAATTAAAAGTATAATTTTCTAAGTACACTCTGTTTACCAGATATCCACAAGAGCTTGGGTGTGATTTTGTGGAATAATATAAATTTAAATTAAATATTTAAATAAATATTAAAATTTAAAGGAGATATTTAAATAAATATTAAAATTTAAAGTGAATATTTAAATATCTAAATTAATATTTAAATCTAATATGGATATTTAAATAAATATTTAAGTATTTAAAGTAAATATTTAAATCAATATTTAAATCTAATGTGGATGTTTAAATAAATATTGAAATCAAATATTCTTTTAAATATTGTAAATGCACATTTCCTGTGAGTTGCAACCTTAAAAATATTAAAAGAACATTTATAATTGTTACAAATTAGTAAGAAAACTGTTTGGAAGACATCTCAGTCTGAAAGCTGAATTCATCTCTTTTTTTGCTGATTTCTTCTTTCACTTTCAAACTAATGCATTATATCTGTCTATATTTTCATATCAAAAATATTTGCATTGAACCTCTTGATGCATCTGCATAATTCCTTCATTGTTTTCTCATTCCTTCTAGCAAGCTGTTTAGTTAGTGACACATGACAGTTTAACAGATGCATTTCACCGATTTCTTTCTTTTATCTGCAATAATTTCTCTGCTTCAGCTGTGAACTCTCAGGAAAAGGAGGAAAAAAGTTAAAGAGAGCCTCTATCATTAAAATATCTTGCAAAATAATATTACTTAGAATTTATCTTGTCACACAGTATGGAGATATGAACATTGGTACATCTTATGTTTGATGTTTGACGTCAAACATTTTTATATTTTTGCACTTTTTAAGAAATACATCAGCATTTTTTTTTATTTTAGATTAAATATTGTAAGGGAAAATTATGAGTTTAAAATTACTTTTTTAAAAAATTCCTTTTCCTTTCAGGATGTAGGCAATCATGACTCTCCATAGTCCTTTTCTTTATTATCTGTGAATTACTATGCATTCTTGAGAAAGATAATGTAGTCAAAAAAATCGACACATAGGGATTTTTGATGTTTGCGTCAAATTCTCAAGCCTGGTCAAAAGGATAAAAACCTGACGCTTCTACGACCAGAACGACAGCAGGAGAGGATGGAACAAAAGAACACAGCCATGCCTGACATGTGATAAAAGAGTCAAGAGGTCATCTGCTACTGACATTTCTGCTCTGTTTCAGAGCCGAAAAGAACACAGTAGATTGACACTGACCTCATTTCTCACATTATTACTACCCCTATCATGGTCTTCTAAACGACCATTAGTGGCCATTTCTCCAAACTGCTTGATTAAAAACTTTTTATTTACACCAATTACCAAAGGATTCACTCATCACTCTAAAGAAAATAAATTATAATATATTATTTATTTTAAATTCTTGAGTTAGTTTGTCTTATTCCCAAAATTTCCAATAAATTAATTATCCTACTACCTATCCACACTGGCAACATTTTAATATGAATACATATGCCACAAAATTTTCCACAATTTAAAATTCACATTTCTTGCTTATCTTAGATGGGTTACCACCCAAGAATTGAGAACTCAGTCTACCTTACTATTTAACCCATAGCAGTGGAATAAATTGATTGTCTTTTGTGGCTTATCAGCCTTTTGCAGCAAGAATTTGATTTTAGATTGTAAGAATTTGGGGGGGGGTAATAATAATTTTACTGATAATTAAGCCATAGCTGGGGCAGGACAAGAGGTAGATTCATACCTTTCCCAAGGGTACTTGCGCCTAAGTAAATATAACGAACCTGACTGCAATTGAAACTCAGCTCCCCTATTTCCAACTCCAAGCTGTTATCCATTACACATCCAAGCTTACAGCACCTGGTATTCCCAGGCAGTCACACATATAGGTACTGACCAGGCTCAATGTTGCTTAACTTTGGTGATTGTGTGAGAACCAGTGTTTCAACATGATATGGTTGTAAGCCCTGATGAAAAGAAACTATTTTTCAGAAACTGATAATTTAGTTAAATTATTTTGTTGATCTTAAATTGTGAAGGTTTGTAAGCAAAACAAAAATTGTATAAAGAAATACCAAAAGGGGATGCATGCCTAATATATGCTTGATTTTAATATAAATTGTGATAAATATATTTAATTCTATGTAAGAAACCTTCTTAAAGGAATTAAGACAAATTTCTGGTGTCCCTTTAATCAATATATTTTATAACTTATTTTTTAGAAAGACTACATTGTACTAGCAAGAATTGAATAAAGTGGTCATAGAAGATTAAACTTTACCATCCAAAGGAAGACATCTTCATGAAACAGGCAAAATGCTTCAGTGTTGTCTTTGTTATACAATGTCAAATCATTTCAAATTCATTTCCTGTCTAATTCTCTCATAAAAAATAAATGAAACTTTACAACAATTTTCCCCAAATATATTCTTGTGTATTTATTTGGACTTTAGTTGTATTTATTTGTTTAACTTTGGTTTGTGAATTTGGTGACATATTAATTGTGAATGCAATCACTGGGCAGACTTAAACTCGGTGGAAATAAGGTGAGCAATATCTGATTGGTCCTGGCAACTCAGCTTCAGTCATTTTCCAACCGTTATAATGTAGCTTTCCTGAGCCTTTTCTATCAATACTTTCATGGTAATTGTTCTGATTAACTTTCCCCTATGGCATTCGTTGGGGGTTTCATTTTTAAATGTTGTTATTTTTATTCCCCACCCCCACAGACAAATTGTACATAGAGACTTTGAGGTATTATGATGGCGGTCATAAGAATGGCAAGTAAGAATGTGTTGCTTTGGTGTAAGGAATACTGTAATATGTTTGGGTCAGTAATTGTGGCTAGCTAAGTTTTAAGATACGACAGATTTAAGACCAGCTTTCTCCTACCCCCGACCTTTTGGTCTTGTGTCACATTTTTGTATTGTTCAAAATAAATATTACTTTCCTCTATGGTACTTAGACTCTATGAATTTAAGTGCAGTACTAGATTGGCAGCAAGATCTCATCATTTTACTGTCAAACTGGCTAGGCAACTATAAGTTTACAGTTTATTTTCATACACATGCTTGGAGAACTCGCTTCTTGCTTTCCAGTTAATTTTGATCTTCAAAAATTTAAATATGTCAATCATTATCTTCTGTCTTCTTAATTTCTGTTCTTTAATTGTTCCCGCTCCTTAATAATGTTTTTCTTTTTCTTATATTCATTCACACTCGGAAACCCCTTGTGTTTTAGTGGCTTTGTTGCTTTGCGTGGGGTGAGATGATAAAAAAATGAAACAAAATTGAGCAGTACTAAATAAGAACTACATGAGATATTCCTAGATAGGGTCAGCAGAATTAGAAAAATCTACTCATGTTTGAAATTCTCCGAAGGTTACCTGGCTTGACAAGCACCTCCAAGAAGGTTTGAGATCACAACAGGTGAAATGTTGTGATGATAACAACAAAGATGAAGACAATTGTCCAAGTGTAAATAAAGTAAATAACAACTCCTAGAAATTCAAAAATAGAAACTTTTTGGTGATGTTTTTCTACAAGTACCAAAGAAATTTATAGTCAATCATCTAACATTGATTCCTGTTCCGTTGAGAATTACAAACATTTTAAAAATTTACTTCAATAGTTTTAAAATCTGATAAAGATATTTTTATAGATATTGTTCTTTCAAAATGCTTTGTGGATGAGTATAATTCAAGAGAACTATCTCTTACTGTTGACATGTACTAGCATCCACTAACATAGTGTATTTTGTCATTCTAATCTTGTTTCAACTTCTGAGATGTACTTACTTTACATTTTGTAATTACAGGTATTTTTTCAAATGAAATGTGTCTAAAAACAAAAATCCAAATGCTTTCGCAAATGAATTCAATTGTGTGTCTTTTGATCATAATGAACCTATCCCAGACTGGTTAGTAGTTTAATGTAGCCAGGATTTTCTTTAATTTCTTTGCTGCTGCGAACAAAACTATTTTTGTCTCTAATTTGACATTTCTGCTATTATCAAAGGAAAACTGGTGTCTTTTGGGTAGCCAATGAAAATTATCTAAATTTCTAAATAGAAAGTTTCACCTTCTTATTAAACATTTTTTTTCTTCATTAAGCTTGCATTAGTCACCTTGGATTTCCAAAAATGGATATTTTCCTGGTGTCTGCCTCCCATATTGCTGTCATATCTGGTTTGGGGCTCCTACTATATATAAATCGAGATTCTTGACAAAATTCAAAGGGTCTGTAATGTAATTGATCCTGACCTATCATCTTGACTTCTGTCACTTTCTCACCATTGTGATGTGACTTCTCTCCGTTTTTTCTATGAATATTTTCATGGCAATGATTCTGATGAGTTGTTCTTATTAGTGCCTTTTGTACAAAAATTAAAGCAAGCTACTAGATTAGCAACTGGGTCTCACCATTTTAATGTTGAACTAGCTGGATGTCAGCATCAGTACTATTTTAACAGTTTCTTTTCTCGCACTTCTTGCCTGTGGAATTCCCTTCTGATTTCTTGCTTCTCTGTCACCTAAAATCTTCAAAGATTTAAATACAATATGAATTGCCGTCTTCTGTCATCATCAAATTAATAATTTTAACTTAATTATGAACAGTGATCTCCAAAAGACAACCTGACTTAGTAATAGTAATGGTGGTATTAGCCATTTCCCTGCAAGGAAATCTTTGGCATTCATTGACTGAGCAGCTAGTACTATTTTTCGTTGAAATTTACAAAATGTTTCTCAGAAAAAATGGGTTTCTCAAGTCCAGTAGCTGTTATCGTTCTTTTCAGTATTAATGGGGCTATCCTTCTTAACCTTTATTTGAAGTATTTCTGTTTCAATTTGCATGTGCTATCCATTTTAGTTATTGCTGCTGTTAGTAGTCCTCGAGTGATGTGGTGCAGTTTAATAGTAAAATAGATTACTAGAAACTGATTGATTTGATATTTCTTAATTGTATTAAGTGTATGCTTTAGATTTAGTTTAATGGTTATAACAATGATTGGAAGTTATGAGATCCAACATTCCATAGTCTGTATGAATAGATGTTTTAAACTAGATTAATAAAAAACATATTTAAAGTAGCTACTCATGTACTTGTAAAATTTTTGGAGTACAAAATAAAATAAAAATTTACTATCAGAAATTATGAGAAATATTCTAAGAAATATTTGAATGACTATTTTTTTTTAAATCCCATAAATTTTGTTAAACATATTTTGACCTTCCATGGGTGTGTTGTTACTAGGTTAGCAGTTTGTCATTTGAAACTGAGACAGTGTCGCGTGTTGAACAAAAACTGAGTGTGTTCAGTTGGTCAAGAAAATAGACAAACAAAAGAGTGAAATAAGATGAGATAGAACATTTATTCTATCAGAAACTTTTTTATCACATAGAGAAAATTTCAAGGAATATTCTTAAGAGTTTGTATTCCATCAGTGAGAAGTAAGTTATAGTCAAACAGCTTCTCCCTGTGAACTACTGCCTATGGAACAGACTCCTTAGAAGATGTTTCCTCTTCACTACAATCTTAACCTGTTCAAGTTAAGAGTCAATTGTTATCTTCCCCTCCTATTCATATAAACTATCCCTTAATGTAACACTCTACCACGAGTGGCTCCCAGGTCTTGTATAGAGTGAACCTTACTGTAAAAAAAAATAGTCTCTGTAAATAATGAAGGAGAAAAAAAAATGAATTTGAAAATGAACTCTTACACAGACCACAGTCTCTTACAATTCATCAAGTTATCACAATGTTGGCAACTTGTTGACTGAAGAAAACAATTATACATTCCTTAATTTATAATTATAACCATTTCAACTAAGGTTACAACAGGGTTTGGGGTGATTCAAGAATTACTAAAAAAATACAGTTAAAATACATTTGGAACTGTGAAGAAATATTCAGATTTACAAAGAAAAAAAAATAACTAACCAAAAACCCTTGAAATAATATAGAAAAGCAACTAAATTTAAAAAAAAATAATTTTAAAATAAAGTATTTATTTTATTGAGAACATTTTCATGTAGAGAAAATTTCAAGGAATTTAAAGTCTCTGTAAAGAATGAAGGAAAAGTTGAACTTACTCTTCTGGTAAATTGTAGAGTAATTGATGAGTATAGTCTAAACCAAGTGTGTCTATTAAAAAGAGCACTAATTTTAGTGTTCTATTCCAATCTTACCCCATAGTGAAAGAGAACTACATTCTTCCAAATTGTAGCATGCATGCTCCCAGATATTTTTCCTTTTAAACATGCCCAAAAGCTGAAAAGTGATTACTACTGCTGAGAGGGTTTTCCACACATGCGTGACTGATAAAATCATCTGCTACAAGTGTTTGTCTTCAGAAATCACAACCCAGTATTTTTTTTTTTTTACCTCCTCAATAGAAAGAGTTTTTTCAGTTAATAAATCTGAATGAGTACAAGATTTTTTTTGTTTAGATTTGTAAGCTGAAGAGGTATTCTTAACAAATAAGGAGATATGAATGGTTCTGGGTGTCATGTCTATAAAAAAAAAATTAAATTAATTATAGTGATAAAAATAATTTTAATAAAATAGTTATAACAATTATAATTATCATTAATTCACTCATTTCTAAACCAATGAAAATCAACCCAACTTTTCTCCTCTGCAAACACAAACACGTGACATTTTCACTATTGGACAAGCAGTTCATATGGACAGGTTGTTAACACATGCATCAACAAAAATTTTATCTCCTTCTTTAGGCCATAATGGTAATATTTATCTTTTAGCACTCAACAAAAGCTTGCGGTAAGAAAACATCAACGTTTTTTGTATTTCCCATCTAAATTATCTAGACACGCATTACACACATCTATAAAAACAAAAAAACATGAAAAACTATACATTTTACTTATTCTTTATCTTACCATTCTGTCAGATTCCAAATGGTCTACATTTGATCCCAAACTCACAATTTAACTCAGTATTACTGTCTCTCATTTCTCCAACAGCCCATAACAACCAGATAATAAATAATACTTGTTTTGTTGTTTGCATATTTTGCTGTTCCTCATTTTTACGAGTATTTTTGTATATATAAATGTTGGGAGTTTATAATTATTTACTCAGAATTATAACTCCCCTATATGATTAACCTCCAAGGATAATCACATACAATATACATCTGTGAGAAAGAAAAACTATATTAGCAGAACTGTTATTTAAGAAAGATGAGGATACTAGTCAAAATAATCCATGAAATGAATACTACTTTTGCTACCGATGTAAGTGAAGACTGTGAGGTTTTTAGATTTTATCACTAGTTTGTTGCTAATTATTCAATTTAGAAAGCAAAAAATAAACAGAACACTTTACTGGGAATTTTATTTTGTTGGCTTCATATTTAACACGGCAAGCCTGATAAATTTCACAAACAAATAAGAGAAACCTGCTTATCACTGTTCTCTTTTGGTTTTGTCATAATTCTAAAATCTTAAAAATTTCAGAATATGTTTTCCATCTGCTTCTTTGTATATCTTTCTTTCATTCTAACCTGAGGAAGCCAAAAAGAGCAGACACTCTCAGTGAAACACATCATCAATAAATTTTTCATTTTGTCTCATCATCATCACTTTTGTTTCGGATACTATTATAAATCCTACAAACACATAAATACAATCATATGCACATCACTTAATGGGGAAGGACTGAAAAATTCTTGTTCCATCATATTTTCTCATTTAAATAAGTTTTAACAAAACTTTAGTTCAATTAAACACTTATGCATTCATTACAATCTTATGAGCATCAAATAATATATCTTAATGGTGGTTGGAGATTTCAGCTCATCTCTGAGCAGCCTTTGCAAAACCTGCTTCTCCTCATGGGTCCTTTAGTCTTCACAACTGAGTGAGCTTGTCTCGATGCTTGAGACCCTGCTAAGACATAATGGTTCTATCCTAAGGTGAAGTGCTGCTCCTTTGATTCCTAGGTAACAACTCATTCAGTTGTACTCAACCTAGTGTGGCTTTTGAGCCTTGTATTAGATAAGCACTAAAAAAAAATGTAAAAGAAAACTATTTCCCAAAATCTCACCATGGAGGCACACACACACACACACACACACACAGAGACAGACACACACACACACACACACACACACACACACGCACGTGATTAATACAAATAAAATTAGTCATCTGATTGATTTTATATTCAGTACCTCAACTCAACTTTTGTAGATGAACTGTTTAGTAATCGTTCTGTCCACTTGTCAGTATATTTATATTTTTATGCTTCTCCCGTCGAACTCGACGTATGAGGGTCAGACAGATCAGCTCCCAGAAACCGAAAGCCCGACAGCCACACAGGACTTGATTATAGTGGTGAAGGCCTTGTGCAGGGCCATCCACACTTTTTGGAGGGACGAATACAGGGACCTGGTGCAACGGATGCCACAAGGTCCCCAAACCACCCTCCGCAGGTTTTGAATTCAGAGTTGTCCTTCTCCTAGACCAGTTGCCATCCAAGGCTATAGAACCCAGTCTGTCCTGCTATTTACCCATAGTTGGAGGGAGAAGAAGAGGATTCACACCTTTCCCAAGGGTATTAGCACATAAGTGAATGTAATGGAATCGACTGGAATTCGAACTCGGCTCTCCTATTCCTCAATCCAAGCCGTTATCCATTACTCCACTGTGCCTCATTATATATATATATATATATATATATATATATATATATATATATATATATATATATATATATATATATATATATATATATATATATATAATGAGATTGTGATTGTAAATTTATTTATTACATAACAAACAAAACTCAAGAAGCATAGATACATATATCCAAGGAAGGGGTGGAAAAAGTATTGTCAAAATCTGAAATATATATATAGTTTTCCTTGCTGGTAGCATGATTCAGTGTTTCATGCACAATGCAATCTTCAGGTGCTGAGTAGAAACTGACCATTACACAGCAGGTGAAAAGCAAAAAAGAAGAGGATAAAAGAAATAAAAGAAAGAGTAATATAAAGAGTTAAGAAAAAAACATAAAAATACAACACATCCCTTCTCTGAAGAAAAGGAAGAAAAAGAAAAGACGAGAATAGAAATGCTTTCACTTACTCATATTATTATATTTTTTCTTTTTCTTTGATGGAAATATTTTTTATATATTTCTTTCTTTTCCTTTCATCATATTTCTTCTTATGTTTTAAATTTTGAATAATGTAAAAAGAAGTGATTTTTCACAAGTAGCATTTTTAAATAAAATCATTTATAACCTTCTTTGTTCCTCACCTGATGAGATGCTTACCTTTAGGCATTGAAACAAATATGCATCTTTGTAGTGGTACCTGTTTGTTCGTATGTAACAACTTATAATAAAAACTATTGCTCTACTTTTTGTATTGAGCCCTCTTTTAAATCAATTTTTTGAACGTTTGAATTTATATTCTTTTCATTCTCATTACATTTGTATATATATATATATATATATATATATATATATATGTGTATATATATATATATATGTATATATATATATATATATATATATATATATATATATATATCTTATATTTATATAAAATCTTAGAGGCATTACATATTAAAAGAAAAAGACCTCTTATTAATCGTATAGGTTATAATATATCTGGTAATATATTGCAATGTTTATAATATATTTAAATTTTGTAGCGCATTCTTCGATCTTTTGGCTTGTGTATTGGAAATCTTTTTCACGCTGTCACATGATAAAAATCTACGCCATGCACGTGATATAACATCATCGCGTCTTTTGAATTTAAAAGGATTTTAATGTTTTTAGTTTGTAAAAAAGTAGCAACATGATTACGCTACAAGATAATTGGCAAATGTTTGTTTAAAAAAAAAAAAATTTTGACTAAAATATTGACCCTGAAGATGAACAATGATGTTCGAAAGCGCTAGGTCATCGTATGGACAATACATATTTCGAAACTATTTTCAAATAAAAAGTCTCATTAGAGAATATGAGAAAATTCAAAAGAAAATATGTAAGACTATGTTGTCTTTAACATTCAACACTACATGTTTGAAATATATATATATATATATATGTATATATATGTATATATATATATATATATATATATATATGTATATATATATATATATATGTATATATATATATATATATGTATATATATTTGTTTACATTTGATACGCTAGAGCAGATATGAATAGAAGAGATTCATGGAAGATTTAAGTTTAAAGATAGTAAAATCGACCTTGCTAACCAGACGCTGCTCTGTGGCCGAAAGGTTAAGGCACATCACGCGAAATGATGGTTCCGTATAGGATACAGGTTCGATTCCTGTCGGAGAGCGAAAATTTTCTTTGAAAATTTCTCGGACATTCAGGCCGATAAATGTTATTTAATACTGTTTATTATAAAACAGAGCATTTGCTTAAATACATGTATCTATAAAAAGAACGTTAAACATAATATAAATGTCTTTAAATAAATTGTCGGGCTATGTCCAATTCAAAAAAAATATATATATATATATGAACATTATATTAAGACCTTTTTCAGTATTCCATAAAACTCAGTGTTGTGTTATTTGTTCAGATTTTGGGAAATGGATGGGGACAAGACTTTTTCTGCCCCTACCTGGTATATGTATTTCTATGCTTAAATTATTGGTATGTAATATATAAATTTACGATCACAATCTCATTTACCCTTTTCATTTAAACACCTTTACAAGTTTTATCTTCTTCAGTTGATTAGGAGACTTCTTATTATTTGATTTGCGTATAAAATATTTATTTCACAGTTAACAATTATCAATTGGCTAGAGATAAAAAATAATAGGCAAATATCTTTTTCTTCTTCATTGTATTATTGTCTGATATTTGTGTTTTCCCACTCCTTAACAGATATTCTTTTTTTATTTCATTTGATTTAAAAGTATATTATCTGACTGGGATAAAACAGATATATATATATATACATATATATATATATAAGTGAACATAGAAGTCAACACTTAGAGGCGACAGTCTGTTTCATGCTAGTGCAATCGTCAGGCCTGACGATTGCAGTAGCATGAAACAGAATGTTGCCTCTAAGTGTTGATTTCTATGTTCACTTTTATATTTACACGCTCTATATCTGATATTGAGCATTTTATCCCATAAATATAGCACACTTTAAGACTATATTTCTTTATATATATATATATATATATATATATATATATATACATACACACACATACACACACACAGAGGGGGCAATGGATGAATTGTCTTCTAAATCACATAAAAATGAAAATAACCTTGACGTCTCATTTTAACAGATATATTTACCAAAATTACATAAAAATATCTTGATATACTAAAGAGTAAATGTATTAAATAAAATGACCATTGGTTTCAACCACAAACTCCAAATGACTTCAGAATCTTCTGCAACTCTTCTGGACGGTTTCCTTGTTTAAGTTGGTGAATGCTCTCATAATCCTTGCCTTCAGTTCATGTTTGGTATTACAATGAGTTTTGTTGGTCTCTCACTCAACCGTGCCCCATCATAATAATTAAGGGCTTTGCAGTCTGGGGAAGTTAGGTGGCCAGATGTAAGGGGGTGATGAGATCACAGAAATTATCTGACAGCCATGCATGAAATAAAAAATATAAAATGGCAACACTTTACCCATTGCATCATGTATATATTGTCAGTTCTTTTTACTCAGACTTTGGATGAGCACTTGAGGTTCAAATATACCTTATATATATATATATATATATATATATATATATATATATATATATATATATATATACCAGGACTTTTTTTGGGAAAAGAATAATTTTAGTACATTTCATAATGCATTTATTGAAAATTGTTTCAGTTGCTTTTTCAGGCAGCAACATCTGCACATACAGTAAATTCATAATAGCCACAAAGAAATTTAATTTACTGGTTTTAGTGAACACTGGTACATATCGAAATAGGCAAAAAAAAAAAAACAGAAATAAGGTACTTCTTGATAAATTAAGTCCCATTCCACACATGCAGAAAAGCAAATTCCAGTACCTATATATAAAAAATTAAAACACACATACTTGTCAAAACAAATATTTCTGTAAAATCTGGTATTTCCACAAAATAACAAGCAAGATATTGTACAATTCTATAAATTTTTTGATTTCTTTTTTCCTGGTCCAGTTTTTCAGGGATATTTTTATTGATATCATGTTTGTTAACTTCCAGGAGTCCTTGTTTCAGAGCTAAGCTCCATGATCATAAATGATACTACTGCATTAGATGCAGGGTATTTTTTTGTTGCATCTTTGGGGAAAAAAATGCATCCAATAGGCTAGAAAATACAGTAATTGCCAACAACAAATAATATTCGCCTTTGATTTCAGAAAAGTGCAATTTCTAACAAGTTTAGTTTCTGCAATCAAATATATTTCAAAATAACGTCAATTGTATCTAATTTAATATAAGGTCTTTAGTGATTTAAATAATAAAATACTAAACAATGAGAGGCTTTTTTTTCTGATTGGCACTCAATTGTCTTTCCATTAGAGAAAATTTTGAAGAAATGTTTCTGTTCAAATATCTTTGTTTCATAGAGCAGGATTTATTTTTATATTGTAAATTATTTTATTTAAGCTAAATATTTTCATGAAGACAAAGATTTATGGAATTTCAAAAATAAAACCGTATCACACACATTGGATATTGCTGTTTTCTTATGGGTATAACTGAACGTTTGTTTTCCAGAGAGAGAGTGAGAGAGAAATCATGTGAGTTGCTTTAATAAAAAAATGATTTTTGTACCGTATTTTTTTTATTTTATTTATTTTTTTTTTGAAAACAGAAATTGATATTCATCCTTTCTCTAATCTTGAAATTGAAAAACAAACTTAAAATCACAGAAAACAGTATTGAACTTGCCAATATTTTTTCATTGAATGGTTCATTGCATTTTTGGTGTATGTTTTATAATTCATTGCTTTTTTTCTCTTTCTTTTTCTTGTTATTTCTTTTTATTTATTTGTCAGAAGAGACTTGAATTACCAGAAAACATTGGAAGTGTAGCATAGATTCTTAAACTTTAATTTAAAAATTGCAATTTAAAAAAAAGCGATTATTTCAAATGTTTACTTATTACAAAAAGGCTTATTAAGCATTTTAAAAGTTATAAAAAACTCAAGATTTTACAGTGTCCTATAAATAAACCAAATGAATTACTTACATAAATAATAATAATTTTAAAGAAACAAAAAAGGAATAAAACAGGTTTAATCAGTTCAGATTTCACTAAATCTGATATTCTAAAAAACCAGCATCTTAAATTCCATTTCATGGTTAATGGATTGCGTTTTTATTTATCTGTAAATTGGTATCTTTGGTTTAGACTGATATAAACAGTGCCATCTTATTTTAAATTCATAAATTTCATAGAGGATTTGTTCCATTCAATTACTATATCACTGGGTAAAATCTATGTAAAGGTCATTATTATTAGTCTGTTCAGCTTAAAATTCCAGATTATTAATCAATGCCCAATTTCTTAGTCTTTATAAATAAAAATATCAGTAAACACACTTGAAGAAAAAGACATCATCATAAATCCATGCAAATGCATTTGTTTATGATGCATAGAATTTTATTAGTAGAAACTGACAACCAATATAATAAAAAAAACAAATCTTAGGAGACTTCTCTTCTTTATTAAAAAACACAAAACCATGACTCATTTTTACCTTTAAAAAAAGAAAATGTTGACTTCATTGTAGCTTTTAAATATTTGTAATATTTATGCTTGACTTCTTGAGTTCAGATTTTATTTGTTTCTCTTGTTTAAAATGTTTCATGCAATTTTTCTGATGTTTCATATTTTAAAAAATATAGTAAAGTCTGGTTAAAATTTGTTTGAAATTCTCAAAAGCCACAGAAGACACACACATTCCATCTTATATAGTATATTATTTGATGTTGTTCTAAGATTTACTCTACATATTCTTTTATTGAAGTAACATGTCTTTGAGAATAAAGCTCTGATACGGAAATTCCTCAACTTGGATTCTGGATAGTAGAGAAATTTCTTTGCTTGTGTGTGTTGTTCTGATTTCAAGCAGAGTATCGGAAGGAAGTTGCTTACTGTACCCTACTGCAGTCAGTATCAGTTAAAGAAACATTAAGATCACTGAAGAAGTAGACATTTTTTTTTTAAAAAAAAACATCCTGTTATAATAATAATAATAATAATAAAATCTCTGGATTAGATGTAATCTGTCTTTATCATTGTTGTAAAAATGGATAAAAATATAGAAATCTGAATTTTCTTAAAAGTTTAGGTACAATTAAAAAATTGATGATACAGCTAACATTTTTCTGTTTCGATCTTGTCTTTCTTGTAATTATCAATTGAATCAATATCAATCATTAAAGAAGGGTGTATGAACAGATAGCTCAATACAGTTGTAGATAGGGAAACAAATCATTGAATGATAAAAATGGGGTATTTCTACCATTATATATGATTTTAAGAATTGATGATGGAGGACATACGTTTCTTTTCCTGGTTTTGTTATTTCTGAATGAGACATATTCATCATCAATATAATTGAACCATTAAATTATTTCTTTCTATGTGAATGTTGAACAATTTATATATTCAAGAGCTGCTTTCTTCAACTAGATCATTTGTACTATAAGGATATGTACATATATATGTGTATGTATATATATATATATTTTTTTTTTCTTTCCTCACCATCAGTACAACTCAGAGTTTCATGCACAATGCAATCTTCAGATGTTGAATAGAGATTGTTTGTTATAAAATTATGTAACTGTCACTCTCTACTCAGCACCTGAAGATTGTGTTGTGCATGAAACTCTTGAGTTGTGCTACTGATGAGGGGAAGAATATATATATATATATATATATATATATATATATATATATATATATACATATATATATATACTTAATATCACTGTTATATTACATTTAGCATTATTTTGTTAACACCAGCACTCAATATATATATATATATATAGCCTTGCGATTGCAGTTAAGTATGAAACAAACTGTTGCCTCTGGATGTTGACCTGAATGTCCACGTTTATATTTGCATACACTCTATCCTTGATATTGAACATGTTAACCTATAAATATAGCATACTGTAAAACTATATTTTATCATATATATATAGCGAAAAACATATAAATAGAAAATATATTTTCATACACACACACGCACACACATATATATATGTATATGTATATATATATATATATATATATTTTTGTAGAACCTAATTAAAGATTGTAGGAAAAACTCAATAGATTTAAGTAATATAACTATGGTTGCAATTCTGTGCAAAAGTCGAATCACACGGACGTCAAATTCAAATTCTCACATGAGCATTTATTGACCAATCAGCGAGGTTGTCTCAAATGCTGTTCAAGCTTTGAAAATCAGACAATCATTTCTGTGCCATAAGCTAAAAAATAATAGCTTGCATCCAGAAAATGATTAACAATCTTTTTGTTCATAAAAGTCAAAATTAAATATTGGAAAATATATTTATTAAACAATAAAACTTCTGAATTTAATAAATCTAACTTCCTGCAAACCAATTTTTTCCTATAGTGTAATGTAAATTAATAAAATAGTCTTCAGTATAGCTTCAATCAGGATGTAAAAAATACTGATTACTCAAACCTATATATAAGAAAGAAAATATGTATAAGAAATCACTAAGGTCACACCTGTCACATGAAATTCCACAAGCAACCTGAACAGACTTTACAAAACAGGCTAGGCCCTGTACAAAACAATTTAGTTTGTCACATCTGTAATAAACATTGCAAGTTACTTACTGGCTTCAAAAATCATTGTCATTCTCACAACAACCAAAACCATTGATCAAACTTGTTAGTGATGGTCATACTCGTTTACTGAGTTGACAGCCAGCCATTTATATATGTTAGTCACTCTTCAAAATATGCAGTAAAATGTGCTCAATGCAAGAGTAGAGCTTATATAAAATATATAAAAAACTCAGCAATTTAAGTTTCACCCTATGAGCAGGGATCACCAGTCTAAGATAGATTTTTTATTAATAGAATATTAATAAATAATATAAAGAATATTATAGGAGTATATGATCTATAAATTTATATCTCTCTCCTCTGGCCATACATATATATAATTCCATCAATAAGAACAGTACTTTAGTGTGCCTGAAGTCCTTTTAGAAGATGAAGCCAATTACACAGAATTTTTCCACTTTGTTATTCAAGTACTTAAAATCTATAACATTTATCTGAATACTTAAATCTTATTTACTATTTGTTTTTTTCCTCAATAGGAATCGGTTTGCCTGTTGTTCCTCAATAGGAATAGGTTTGCCTGTTGTCTTGTTCAATGTCTCAGAGTAGCTTATAAGCTATTACTCCACAGTGAGGCATCACACCTGTGATTATTACTTACACATTAGAAGCCGACATGCCAATATCATATTGAAACACTGATTCTTGTACAATCACTGAAGTTAAGCAATACCAAGCCTGGTCAGTACTTAGATGAGTGACTCTTGGGAATAAGCAAGGATATGTGCCTGGTATAATGGATAATGGCTCAGAACTGGAAATTAGCTGAATTCAAATTCTAGTCCGATTCATTACAGTCACAAATACCCTTGGGAAAAGTATGAATCCAGTACTTCTCCACCCAGCTATGGATTAATCAGTATGATTTGTATCAGTAAATCATTATTATCTCCAAAATTTCTGACAATCTAAAAATATTTTCTGGCTTTAAATAACCTGCAAAGAGTTGATAAGCTGTAAAAACACAAATTAATCAATGAAACACAATGTATTTATAGGACACTGGAAATTTCAGATTTTATTATTATATATTCATATATGTGTTGCTTAACACTAAGTTTCTCATTCTTTTTGTGAGTATACCAAGAGATATCTTACATTTGCTATTAAGCAATGAAAAGATCTTGAAAATTATTCTGGCTTCTTCAAATTCTTCTTCACTGGAATCAGCTAATTCCATTTCCTTCTTGATCTTATTCTATTTTGGGGTTTTCTCTTATAGCTTCCAATGATGTTTTAAGGTAGAAATGTGTCTTTTGTTATTAGTACTTGATGGATCAATGTTTTCAATTGGGAAATTTATTACTTGAGACTTTGCTGGCTAAAAGTAGACTTCCTGAATAATTACATTTTATACATTGTCAAAAATCTTGTAAAATATCAGCTTTCACTGCCTGCTTAATAAATATGGTTTTCAGAATACGGTTACTTGGTGTAACAAAGACTGCAAGTAGAAATAGGTTTGAAATTTAAATACACTCCCCAGCAGAAATGGTGATGATGCTAAACAGTTTTTGTCTAAAAGAGAAGTCTTTTGCAGAATGAACAGCAGGAAAGGTGAATACCTTGACACCTTTGAAGATTCAGGGCACATTTGAAAACAAAGTCAATTAATTAAAGACCAAAAAATCTTTTAATGCCATTTGGATATCAAGCTGTGATAATTGATACTTTTAGACTAGATTTTTTCATTTTTTTAATCCAATTTACTTTGGCAGGTGATGTGTAGGTAATGTAATGGTTAATGATTCTGTAAGAGAAACTGGTAAGCCAAGTTCGATTTCTATCTAGGTTTTTTATGTTCACTTTTGCACAAATACCCTTTGGAAAAGTATGACTCTATCTTTTCCCTCAGATATGGGTTAAATGGCAGGAAGACTGGGTCCTCTTGCCTTGAGGTGGCAACTGATCTTCTTTGAAGTGCTGTATCCTTTCAGAATGTGGATGACCATGACTTTCCACAACCTCCTATCCCTTGTAGACTTTAACAATGTTTGTCACTGTCAAGCCTCCTGCTCCATGATTCTGCTATACATTCACATACACATTGGATAGGTGTCCCACTGCCTTCCCCTGTTCCTCCTGCTATTGATATAACTTGTGAGTGTCAGACTTTCAAAGCTCTCCTTCCTCATTATAGATCCTAGAAATTTCAGAAGACTCTTTCTGAATCCAAATATAATTGCCCTTTTTGTTTCCATTTTCCTTAAGATCTCCTCATTGTTTGTGCACTCCATCCATGTAATTCTCAGTATCCTTCTGTAGAACCACTCCAGATTAGGAGAAAGAGAACTCTGAATTCAAGGCCAGCCAGAAGAGAAATTGCTTCTGTCAGGCTATCTTGTCCTAGACACACCACTGCTGCTATATCTGCAGTACAAGAGGTGCACTTATGACTATAATAGGTTATAGGACAGGTATACACACACAAATGCACATGTATGGGATTGTATATAAATACACAAGCTTAACAGGAAATTAATGATTGCATATAAGTTTATATTCTACTGTCTCCACTTGTATTAACTGCACTCCAAAGCCAGCAATAATTGCAATCAAAGATATATATAGAATTCAAGTTTAAGATTGGCAGTACCCTTACTGGAATCCAACCATCAGTTTAACACCTTTCACAGTATTATTGAATATATATCAATCATCTGAGAGATCTCTTTCTGCAAATCCATCAGCATGGCTGATGCTAACCTCTAGGAGAGTAACTTGTAACTTCTCGCATTAAGATTTTTCTGCTATCATGAAGTGGAAAGATTATATTGAATCAATTGCTAGGTTTGCTGTCACAGGGAAAGTTGGCTCACTGTGTCATGCAAGACAATTTTTCTGTCTTCTGTTTTACAGATTTATAAGTCTGCCATGCTTAGAATATTGCTACCACATATGGTCTGTTGCTCTTGCTATATACATTTAGAGACTCTTGATAAGATCCAAAGAAGAATCTGCAATGTTATTGGTCCTGACCTGGCATATCCCCATGTCAGTCACTTTCCTACTGCTGTAATATACCTTCCGTGTGCATTTTCTATAAATACTTTCATGGTTATTGTTCTGATGAGCTTTCCACTATGGTACCTAAACTAGATTTGTGGCAAGGTCTCATTATTTTACAGTTGTAATGGCTAGATGTAACTGTAAGTTCTATGCTAACAGTTTCTTCTATTGCACTTCTCACTTGTGGAACTCTTTTCCAACTTCTTGCTTACTTAAATGTAATGTCAATCGTTATCTACTGTCTTCCTTTTTCTTTTATTGTTCTCTCTCCTTAATAGTGTTTTTCTCATATTCTCTAACACTCAGTAACTCTCTTCCATCTTAGTGGCTTTATTGCCTTAGTTTGTGAAAAGATTAAAAAACAAAAAAATTATTGTGACATATCTTATTCTACAGCATACATTGTATCCATCAGAGCGTTAATGCAATTAGCCGTTCAGTATAGTGTCTTCTTCTTCAGATGGATGTTCAAACCACTTCAGTCAAATGGAAACATTATGGAGTACAACTAGAAAATTTTGAAATTAGTGTTAAAAACCTACTAAGTCAACTCAAAATGTTATTTTCCAGGGTATGATGATAAACTACATCTGGCAGCAAGGTCTCTGATCAGGAAGTGTTGTGGAGCATGGAACCACCTCTTAATTGCTGTTGTTCCCAAATCCACCCTGATCCAGGATGGTAGCACCTGTTACAGTTCCAGCTATGAGCAAATAGTTAAGCCCCCAAACTTGGGTCAAAACACTATGAAAGTATGAAAATAAATTTTTATAGTAAAAATACCAGCAATGCATTTTTGAAAAAAAAATTACCAGTAATATATTTTTAAAAAATACCAGCAATACATTTGTCTCATGACAAAATTTTCCAAAAGTACATCAATGAAGCCTGATCTACAAACTGATTTCTTACAAAGAATACATATTCTATTCATACAAATCTATCCTAAAAATCTTGGCATTAAATAACCCATTGAGGTTGATAAAACAAGATAAGCTAATAAGCCAATCAAAATGTTATATAGTTTGAAACATAGTAGATAAAACTACAATAATCTATAGTATTTCTGTTTGATTAATCAAGACTCATGCAATCATTTGTTAACCCTTGTATCTGTACCAAAAATTTTAGAAATAAAGTAATAATTATTATTATCCAGATTGATGATATTATTGCAACAAAGCATAATTCTACATTCAACTATTAGTGATGTTTGCCTTTTTGCTATCTTTCCTAACCCCTGTTCTGCCAAGCTTGTTAGGTAGGTTATTTATTCCTTTCCTCTGTCCCTCTTGCCTTCAATATATTCTATGAGGGTCAAATTTTCTAAGCCCTCTTTCCTCACTATGCACCCGAGAAATTTCAACTATCTTTTTATGATTCTAAGTAAAAGTGTTTTTCTTAAAACCTCATCATTGCTCACATGTTTGGTCAATGGTATTCTCAGTATCCTTCTGTGGAATCACATTTTTGTTGTCACAAGACTCTTCTTCATTTGTGAGGAGACTGTCCAGCATTCACTACCATCAGGAATCCCTAATGAAATACTCCTATTGTACAGATATTGAACTAACTCTTTGGCATCTTTTTCATAATTTAGATGACTTGGTACTCATAAAATAATGTAATTTCTGAAGTCTCATATATTGTAGAATTGATTGATTGATTTTCTTACTATTTAGCAATCCTTTAAGAGGTATTTAAAGCCAAAACGTATTTTGGTTTATAGGTGGTTGTTGACAGTATCCATTGTCACTCCTCATCAAAGTACTGACTAGTCTCAACACTGCTTAACTTCACTGATCAAATGAGAACTAGTATTTTCAGTGGGATTTGATCATAAGCTTATATCAAAGCGATTTTACTTCTAACTAATATGTGCTTTCATCACTGTCAAATAATAGATATGGAATTGTTTGACTCCTGTATTTGGTGAGTAAAATATAATATATATTCATCGCAACAAATGAGACATTTATAATATATATATATATATATATATATATATATATATATAATATTAGTGGTCAATATATATATATATATATATAATATTAGTGGTCAATATATATATATATATATATATAATATTAGTGGTCAATATATATATATATATATATAATATTAGTGGTCAATATATATATATATATATATAATATTAGTGGTCAATATATATATATATATATAATATTAGTGGTCAATATATATATATATATATATATATATATATATATAATATTAGTGGTCAATATATATATATATATATATATATATATATATATATATATAATATTAGTGGTCAATATATATATATATATATATATATATATATATTTTCAAGAGTATAAAATCCAGGTAGAGCTCAATATACAGTACAGATCAAAAATACAATATAAAAGGCTCAAACGCTAATATCCCATGGTTATAATTTATTACACTGGAATCATAACCACAATCCAATTCATCAGACCTACAAATTCAATTGAAATTTTTGAATATTATATATATATATATATATAATAAGAAGGATTTATTATCAGAAGGATTTTGTTGTACGAGTTCGGTGGAGTAAGAAAGTTCTTGTAATGTGCTTGTTAGTAAATGTTTCTAGTTTGTGTTTATGTTGGGAAATGAATAGATTATTTGCTAGTGATAAGTAAACATGAGAATGTGATATTTGGTTAAGTTGACTTAACTGTGGTCTTCATTTCTGGAGTTGCTCAATTCCTCATGTTCTCCTTATAAGGGACTGGCTGAAAAGTGAGGATCTCTAAATATTCCTGCCAGTACGATGGTTTCCTCTTTTCTATTGAATCATGGGAATTATGTTTTTTTATTTCTCATAATCATAAGATCACTACAGACTCATGTTTTAGATCGTGTGTTATTAATATGCACAAGAAGCTTCTCCAGAAATAAACGATCGCATATAGGTTAATATTTTAACACAGGTAATGCCAGAACCTATTGGAAGAGTAGATATCTTGAAAGATAACCTGTTTTAAAGGTTGGCTTTAGCTGTTCTTTTTTAGCTAATCTTTTTCCCAAGCAATTTATATTTGTATTTGAAGGTCAGGTATTATTCTCTTGTATTCTGAAAATTTAAGCTTTTCGGCATTTCTTGTATAAGACTAGAAATGCTTAAATTGCAGCAAATAATAATAATAATCTCAACAACTGTGTATTTTTATTGATAATATATATTTTTTATTACTAATATCTATTTTTCCAGTTGTTCATATATTTAATCTTATCAGAATTTCTTAAAATCTTTTTAGGTAATATATTGTCTAATCTTATTCCATCTTTAGTATTTTTATTGTTAACTTTCTTTATTTTACCTGGGGATCTTGAACCATAAGTACCGTGTATTTATATCTTATTTCTAAAGCAATACTTGTTATCTAGGTTGCCATTTCTTTCTGTGGTAGACTGGTTATCAACCAAGGCTATTGGATGTAGTCTAACCTGACCTATTTATTTATTTTTATCTACCCAAATATTCAAGTTGGTAGACAAAAATAAATAAATATACTGTTTAATAAATAAATGGAGCATCTACACAAATATGGGTATCCAATAAAAATAACATTTAAAGTGATAAAAATCTCTTGGAGTAATAAATACAAAATCCATTACTTCTTTAGGAAATTACTTTTTTTACCTTTGGATATGAAACTGAGCAGATATGATAATCTTGAATAATTTATGATAAGGATTTTGCTTAAAGACACTGTTCAGACCTTGCTTGATTGGCAAAGCTTCTTTGTGGCCAAGCCAGTTAAGGCACATTGGATCTAATGACGGTTTCCCACTGCCTGAAGTGACACAGGATTGAATTTTGCCAGACAGTGCATATATAAGATTTCTCAAATGTTCAGGCCAACAAACAAAAATAAATAAATATACTGTTAGTATCTATTCAAATATGAGTAAAAACTAAAAATAATGTTTAAAGTGATCAAAATATATACATATATATTTCTAAAGAATTAATGGATCTATTTTTTTAATCCAACAGAGTTTTTTTTTTTATTATTCCAATTAATTTTAGTGGATACCCATATTTGAGTAGACATGGCACTCAAAATAACATTTGAAGTAATATATATACAGTGTAACCCGGATATAAGAGAAACCCGGATATAAGAGAGATAATATCTGGTCCCAAATTAGAGCCATACTTACCTAAACAAAATAGACCAAACCCGGGTATAAGAGAAACCCGGATATAAGAGACTTCTTCTCCGGTCCCTACAACTCTCTTATATCCGGGTTACACTGTATATACAATATTTTTTTGCACTTCCTTACTCCCACCAAACAGAAAAAAAGAATGCCAGACAAAGTCCAACAATTATTTAAAGACATTTTTATGTTTAACATCCTTTTTTTTTTCATAATGTGTAACGTCATTTGTTTACATTTGATACGCCATGAGCAGTTATGAATGTACGTGAGAGATTCATGGAAGATTGAAGTTTAGAAGCAGTAAATTCGACATTGCCAACTGAACGATCCTCCAGTGGCCGAATCGGTTAAGGCACGTCAGGCTATATGACGGTTCCGTATAGGATACAGGTTCGGATCCTGTCGGGGGACGATTATATTTTCTATGAAAATTTCTTGGACATTCAGGCCAGTAAATGTTATTTAATACTGTTTATTATAAACAGAGCATTTACTTAAATACTTGTATCTATAAAAAGAATCTTAAACATAAAAATGTCTTTAAATAATTGTCGGACTTTGTCCATTTCATAATATATATATATATTTATATATGTATATAAAGGATGCATCAAAATCTAAATGAATTTAAAAACCCACTCCAACTAAAGGGGCCCAAATACTCTGAATTGTATCAAATTAGTTCAAAGGAGCCCCATTAAATCTGACAATAAACAAATCTCCTCTAATCTTATATCTTTATTTATTTTTATTAAGGACCCAAAACTAGAGGGCAGTCTATACTAGCCCATATGTAAATTTGGCACTGGCTCTATTGGTATGGTTAGCTATGTTTTTGCTGCATTAGGACATTTTTAATTTCTTGTGAAGTGCATTGTTTATTTACTGCAGAAGCTATTGTGTATCTTGGAGTAAACATCGAGTGAGAAAATAATACAGTTAACTTGAATTAGGATTATTTTAGACGTTTTTTTTGTTTTGTTTCTGTTTTTGTTTTTTAAAAAGGACTATTTTAAATTCCTAGAATGACCCAACAAAAAAAGACTTTGTTCATTTTTTCCCTCTGTATTAAAATATTCATATTTCTGACATTCATCATATTAAATTTGATATTAAGAAATATTGTATTTTATACAGGCCTGGCTCTAGGCTTTAAGTGGCCCCTGGACTAATAGAATCCTTCCCCGTATCTATAAAAAAAAAAGATATTTTTTTGTGTAAAACATGAAACACTTCAACTAAAATTTTTTATTATTTTGGAACTGATCCAATTTATTTCATTAGCAACTTCATGATATTTCTTATGCAAACTTTACAGCCTACAGAAATCATGGACGTGCTGTCTAGGTAGGCAAGGTAGACAGTGCCTACCCTGAATAAAATAGATCAACAGCTACATTTTTCTTCTGTAGCACAATATGCACCTAATCCAACAAAATTATGAAGATTACTCTGATTATTATGCATAAAAGGCAAAATATTTTATTTTTTTTTGTAGATTTACTACATAAATGTCACAAGCTGCCTACCCTCTAGTAATTACTGATGGCACATACCTGACAGAAATGTATCTAGAATGAAGGGCCAGTATAATGCTGAAATTCTAGGATTCAAATTCATTACCAAAGCATCCTAAAAAACATGAAGATGATGGAGATGCCCAAGACTAATAGAGGGCCGTTGTGAGTCCCTCTTGTCTTAGGGGGCTCCTATGTTGCCCATATGTAAATCCAGCACTGATCTTATATACATGCACAAACAAAAAACATACTCTTTGCATGAAAATTTCTAGTATCAGTTTTGTGTCAACAATTTCTTTTTATTTACATGTTTTTCATTATTTTACTATTTTTTTCTCTTTTCAATGAACCATTCAATATTCTTGCCATTTTTTTTCTTTTTGATAAAAGCTTTTCTACAGCTTTAGTGAGTGTGGGACTTTTTTTTCCAGTTTCTTGGCGAAAGGAAAAAAATTAAGTTTTTCACTGGTTGTGTCAGCCAAGGTGCTTTGTGAACTTGAATCTTGTTGCTCCCAACATACTGCCAGAAGATGAACAAGCTTGGAATGCATATACCCCAGAAAGACAAGGTATTCATCTACTAAATTATTCTATTCTTCATTTATCAGACATGTCCTGTGTCAATTGGTTGCTGCCTGGGTCATATTCTGTTGGACAGGGAGGGTAGACAAACATCACAGTATGTTTTTAAAATTAATATAGTTGTGCTGTGTTTTTAATCACATATAAGATGCTATAAAAATGGCCAAATTTTTCAAAATTATTTTACCTGGATTTATTCTTGTGAGAATTTTATGTTCCAAAATCTTTCTTTTTATTTCCACTCTAACCTTCATGACTAAAACTTGCTATTCTGCACATGTTGTAGTGAACTACATTAATTCCTCTTATATTCCATTGGTGAGATGTAAGTTCTTCTTGAACAGTTTCTTCACACAAACCACTACTCTGTAGAACCTGCTCCCAAGAGGATGCTTCCCCAATCATTAGAATCTTAACCTGACCAAGTCTGGGGTTAACCTTTATCTTCACATATCCTCATAAACTCTTCCCCTTACTTCTTACTATGTAACTCTCTACCTCAAGTGACTTTTGGGCCTTATAAATGAGGAACATTAATGTAAAAAAGAAGAACTATTTATTTTTGACAACATTCTTAGGCATTTTAGATGTTGATTTTTAAAGTATCATACTGACTGAATTTTAATTTAAAGAATGTAACTTAGGATTTGTTTAATATGCATTGTTAATTGATTGGGGTTACAGCTTTTAATGAAGTTTTTTCTTTTTAGTACTGGGGATTATGAGACTGCAGTTTGAAAGAGGTGGTATCTGAACTTATATTAAGTTAAAACTTAATTATTTTATGTTTTGTTTAACTCCCTGACGCACAAGTGTGTATACATGTTTGTGCTGGGGCATCTGTGGGACACGGCTCGACTCTCCAAATAAGTTATCTGAAATCTAATTCTAAGAAATAATTTATCTGGAAGTCAAACCTGTGATTGTTTTCTGATTTTTTTTTTTTTTTTTTAATAGGAGTTGATAAGCTCTGCTATCACCCGGTCCATATTCCTCCCACTTCTCTTGAACAGGAGTAAAGGCTCATCTCTTGTTTCTTGTTTAGGAAGAGGTTCCTGGTTCCTTTCCTTTTCTCTGGCCATAATAGTGGTGCTGTCATGAGTTTCTTGGTGCGGGAATATGCATGGATAGTGGTTATGTCTCTTCATACTGAAGGCACTGGGTTGGCAGTTTTCTGGTTGCTCTTCCAGACTGGTAGTTAGAAGCCCAAACTCTTGCGTAGCATCTTTAGAATCTGATTTGATCAACAGTTGCATAATATTGGGGTTCTTGCTATACCATGTTGTGGATGGAAGGGTGTCTGAGGCCATACTATGTTGCAGTCTGCACCAGTTCCCTTCCCACACATGTTACATTAGACAACCAACTGTTACAATTACTCTAGGCCTTTCCTTACCATAATAATACATCATGACTATAAACAACCAAAAATATAAACCTAAACCAGCTCAACAAAAAACACCTAAACCCCTTAACCTTTCTTTCTCCACCATGTGTGGTATTCATAATAACTTCTGTAGTGTGGAATTATTCCTCTTCGAAAGTCTCTGGACATCGTAGCTCTCTGCGAAACTAATCTTAACTCATCAATCCCTTCCTCTTATTTCTCGATTCTTGTTTACCTTCCTCTCCTTAAGACTTTAATGTCCACATGCATGGCCTGGGAGTTTATGTCCATGAACATTTCCCACTGGCTAGTGAACTCTCTCTTGAATATGCAGACCATTCTTACATGTGTCTCCATCTCTCTCTACTTAACTCAGTCAGCTATCTTTTCTTTCTCTACCATTCCCCTTCTTCTCAAGACTGATGTGTGCTAGATAGTAGTTCCGATCATATAGACAAGATTAAAAAAAATTAATAATAAAGCAGTTGGAGTTATTGTTTTAATTGGAAAATAAAGGTATATATACAATATACTACAGATATGAACACATATGCTATTTAGTTTATTATATATACAACATTTCTTTATGAAATTTGACCTTGTCATTGGTATGTTAAGACTTTTTACTAGAATAATTTAAAAATCTGAAAAATAAGACACTGTCTCCCTTTAAAAATGAAAAGTGGACATTACCAAATATTTGATTCGCTATATATATATATATATATATATATATATATATATATATATATAAGCTTCTTTTGTTTTTCATGGGAAATTAATTTTTGTTCATCTCTTGAATTTTTAATTTAATCTATAATCTTTTTTTGCTGTCTGTTGGATAAAAAAATAACTAAATTATGTTTTGGAGTTTGACTCATGTTGGTAGCTGTGTTGCTATTTAAAATTCACAAAATTGTTTTTGGCCGAGAAATAAAAAACAAACTTCTAAAAATGTAATGATTTTTCAGGCAACTATACTTTAAAAATGACAGTACTATGAAGAAAAGAAATTAATTCAATTTGTTTTGATTTGAACTCATTTTGGTTGATAAATCATTCTTTTATTGAATAACTGTTTTCTTATTGAGTTATTTTTAATGTTTTATACTTATAAGAAACTTCATTTTAAACTCATAAAAAAACATCAAATAAATAAGTCTCTTTTTTTCTTTTGCCAAAATTGTTCAGTTGTCTGAACAATAATGATAAATAATATTTTTAATATTGTAAAACAATCTTTTGCAAGCAAATAATGTTATGATGTTATTGACTTTATTTTATGAAAATAAAACAAAGCCTAGAATAAAATCAACCATTTTGTTAACTTTCTAGACTTGACATAAATGCACAAAAATTGTAAAAACTAATATTTTTTGATTTCAGTTAAAAACAGTGATGGGATCAAATCTTTTAGAAATCTGTACTCTAGTTTGTTTTTTTGTTTTTTTACATCCCTAATTTTTTTGTTGTGGTTATAAATCAGCAAAGTAAATAAACAAGTAACAACAGCTTTTATATAAGATAATTTTACTTAATGGTTTACATGAACTGTGGGAATCCCTTGGATTTCATCACTGGCAAAAAAATCATTAATGTGTTTATATAAAATTATTACTTTAAAGTTATAAATAAATTATAATGGTCAGTATTCAAATATATAACTCACCTCTGCATTGAGCTACTTTAGGTCATAAATTCTGCTAGCTGTAGTCTATGGTCGTGGTTATTTGTGATATTTACTAAGCTTAGCTTATTAGGTCACAAAATCGCAAGTGTAGGACACTAAGGTTCAAATTCACTTCTATGTGCTGTGTCCCTTCAGGACTTTGGTGATCATGGCTCTCCACAATTGTCTGTCCTTTGTAGCTCTTAATAAAGTTTTTCTTTGTGCTCTCTCTCTCCCCTAATTCCTGTTCTGCTAATGCCTCAGAGTAGCTTATAAGCAATTACTCTGCAATGAGACATCATACTTTTTGTTATTATTTACACATTAGCAGCCAACTTATGGCCATATCACATTGAAGCACTGATTCTTGTATGATCACTGAAGTTAAGCAATGTGGAACCTGGTCAGTACCTAGATGGGTGGCTACTTGGGAATACCAGGTGCTGTAAACCTGGATGTGCAGGTGGTGTAATGTATAACAGCTCAGAATTGCTGATCAGAGAGCACAAATACACTTGGGAAACGTATGAATCAACCACTTCTCTTTACTGCTCTGGGGGACTTGTATCAGTAAATTATTATTATCTCCAAAAAACAATTCTTACAATCTAAAAATATTTTCTGGCTTTAAATAAACTACAAAAGGTGGAGAAGCTATAAAAACAACTCAATCAATCACATTAGCAGCCAACACTACAACCACACAGTACAAGATGCTTGATATTCTTATAAAGAAAGCAGTTAATATATTCATAGTCTTAATCATATCTTAATTCCTTAAGTAGCATGACCGTTATGCCCTATGAATACCTCATAAATAATGGACTATTCCGTTTTGATAGCGTGGAAAGACTGAAAAGACATAACAGAGACACTACTCGGTTTCAGTGAGAAAATGAAAGAGGAAAGAAAGAAAGAGAAGATAGATATGTTTAATGTCTGTTTCAGTGTCATGAAAAAGTTGTCTGTTTCAAATCTTTTTCAGCATTCATATTTATGATTGCTATTGCAATATTTTGCTAAAGTTGTTAAGCTAAAATATGCAACAGAGAAATTTCTATAGATATTCCATTGTTGTAGAACTCACCATAAGTTTATTCAATCTTTTACTTAAGAATTAAGATTCATCAGAAAATTAAAATTTGAAAACTGTGAAATTTTTGCAGGTATTTCTAGTGAATTAATAAATTAATCACTATGATGGAAGTATTAAATGTAACAATTAAAATTACAATTGTGAAAGTAGGTCCTTACAACACCAAAAATAATAATGATTACAGCTGTATCACACACACACTTCTTACAGTAACCTCTACCTTGAGTGGCTCTTGAGCCTTATATCGGGGGGGTACTTTAGTAAAAACAAAAAAATGTAAAATATTCTTTGTTTTAATTAAATAAAGCTAATATATTTAATTCAGATAAAAATTTGTAAAGAAATTAAAGTATGCTATTTCTTTTTCTTATCAGTTTTGGGATGCTTTTTTTTATTTTAAAAAATATAATTCTGGTACAGGTATCTATCCATTACCTTATTATAGAATTGATCCCCCACTTTATATTCACATAATTTCTTGTTTGTTTATCAAATTCTCATTAGATATGAATCCACCTTTTCTCCCCCTAGCTATAGGTTAATTAGTAAGACTTGTATCACTAAATCGTCATTATCTCCCCACCAAAACATTCTTACAATCACAAATTCTTTTAATCTAAAAATATTTTCTGACTTTAATTAACCTGCAAAGAGTTGGTAAGCTGTAGAAAATGGATGAATGAATCAATCAATAATGTTAAAAGGCATTTGTTTTTGTTTTTAACAATTTAATGAAATTAATGGGTTTTTTTTGTAATATATTAGAACCCTCCACAAACCCACCATATAAATATATTTTAGTCTTTCTACAAACCCATCATATAAATATATTTTAGTCTTTCCACAAACCTATCATATAAATATATTTTAGTCTTTCTACAAACCCATCATATAAATATATTTTAGTCTTTCTACAAACCCATCATATAAATATATTTTAGTCTTTCCACAAACCTATCATATAAATATATTTTAGTCTTTCTACAAACCCATCATATAAATATATTTTAGTCTTTCCACAAACCCATCATATAAATATATTTTAGTCTTTCTACAAACCCATCATATAAATATATTTTAGTCTTTCCACAAACCCATCATAAATATAAATATATTTTAGTCTTTCTACAAACCCATCATATAAATATATTTTAGTCTTTCTACAAACCCATCATATAAATATATTTTAGTCTTTCCACAAACCTATCATATAAATATATTTTAGTCTTTCCACAAACCTATCATATAAATATATTTTAGTCTTTCTACAAACCCATCATATAAATATATTTTAGTCTTTCTACAAACCCATCATATAAATATATTTTAGTCTTTCCACAAACCTATCATATAAATATATTTTAGTCTTTCTACAAACCCATCATATAAATATATTTTAGTCTTTCCACAAACCCATCATATAAATATATTTTAGTCTTTCTACAAACCCATCATATAAATATATTTTAGTCTTTCCACAAACCCATCATATAAATATATTTTAGTCTTTCTACAAACCCATCATATAAATATATTTTAGTCTTTCCACAAACCCATCATATAAATATATTTTAGTCTTTCTACAAACCCATCATATAAATATATTTTAGTCTTTCCACAAACCCATCATAAATATAAATATATTTTAGTCCTTCTGTGCATATGCAGGGATGGACTAAAATATATATTTTTAAATGCTTCTGAAAGCTACAAAGACATAATAATTTGACATACCTGGATAATGATAACAACTGTGAAATGCATTTTCCCTTCTCAGGAAATTATATTTTTTATTTTAAATAAATGTAACTGTTTTATTGTGTTGTTCTACAACACATGATCAGTCAACTTCTGCTTGTCTTTTACATTACTATACACTTTATATCTCTTCTACTTAAAATATGCAAATAGGTACAATCCTATTTACCAATCCACTACAGTAACTAATTTTAACATTTTAGCGAGACCTAAATATTTCCTCACAACATACAAAATAATGCAAATTTCTCCAAAACTTGTTCTTATGCAAAATTTAATTTTTTTATTACATATATTTTTATGATTTCAGATAATTTTCAGACAAGAGTCTTTTCATGGATCAATAAATTAAAGGATATTATTTTTGTTCTCCCACCCGACTCACACCAAATTTATTGTTTTCTTGATCTGTTTAAATGCTGGCCATTATTTGAACAAAATCAGTTTATCAGAGAAAAAAGTATGAATATTTCTTTCATATTATTTTTAAAAATCAGGTTTATTATCTATTTATATATGAGAGGGTGCCCAAAATTCTTGGCCCAAACCGATTCGCAAATCAGTATTTCAATGACCAAATAGTACTGATTTTGTAGGTGCCATATTGAACATTTCTTCAAATCATGAATTATTCTTGGCAATTCTGATTCTTATAAAAAAATATCCTAATTTGATATCAGATGTTAAAAAATACTATTATTACATTTTAGTAAAATCTTAACATACCTCTAATTGTCACTTAGATTAATATCAAAAACAGAAAGACAAGGTTTTTTTTAATTAAATATTTTCTTGGCATTCACTCAAAGACTTATCAAGTTTCTTTGAAATCTTAACCTTTAGCACTCTGCAATATTCATAAGTATTTCATCTTCATCTACTGGATATAAATGGCCACACAACTGCAGTAGCATCATCTTCAGTTTTCAGTTAGTCATTTTCCTGTTGATCAGACTGGCATGAAGTGGCAGTACAAACATTTTGTTTGACAAATAGTCACCTACAGTGTGCTAAAGGTTAAATTAAGAGAAGTAGTTTTTATAAACAGTTATTAGTCTTAGTCCTTTGAACATTTACTAATTTATAGACTATCACTCTACTTTTTATTGAACTATGGGAAAATTAGCAACTCCCCATATGGACTGTAACAGGAACAAAGGACGCGACAACTGAACAGTTTAAAAAGCATTCTTTTATATAATTAATACATTATACAACAAGAATGAGAAGAGAGAACTGCTCAACACACTCCTTTAGCAGTTAATACCATGGCACTGGGGACAAATTCCAAGGGTCAACTGTTTGTATCCACTTTAAACAACCATATTTATTAGCCTGCTACCTTGATTGGTTCTTGGGCCTTGTAGTGAATGAAACATGGTAATGGTAACATTATCTATTTCCTTATAAGGAAACATTTGGGATTCATTGACCGAGCAGTCAGTATTGCTCCCAGCTGAAATTTATAAAATCTTTCTCTTAAAACAATTTTTCAGGAAAACAGGTTTCTCAAGTCCAATAGCTGTGCTCCTGCTCTTTCCAGTATTGATGGGGGTTAAACTGATGAAGAAAAGTGTTTAGTAAGGTGATACAAACTTCATTAAAGATTCGCATTTTCAAGCAACATTCAATTTCAATGCCTGTAGACTTTACAAATCAAAAATAAAACAACTAATTTTTCTGAACTCAATATTTTCTTGGCATTTACTCAAAGATTTACTTATCAAGATTCAATGTACTCTCTCATCCTTTGTCTATCTCTCCAACTACAGGCCGCCTTTGGATTGCAGAGTAATATTAATCATTGAATTTCAGCTTGTATAATTTATGAAAAAGCTTTTAACATTATTTGTTATAAAAAACTTTCTCACATACATATATAGCAATGTTCTTTTTGTTGAAGCAGAAGCAGGATTAATTACACACAATGCAAGGTGAGTCCTGCCTGACAGAGAATTTGTCATAATGATTTGAGGCAAGGTTTTACAAGACTAGATGCTCTTCCTGGCGCCCACCTCAGACACTCACAGTATAATTTGCTCTGAAATTATGGCATTGAGTTATATTCTTACCTATGTCTCTTTTTAAGTGTGCTCCTTTTGGAGCCACTTGTTTTTTTTTTGTGTTTCAATATATATATATATATATATATATATATATATATATATATATATATATATATATAGTCATCAACACCATCATCATAAAGGAAGTGATCAGTAAAAATAAAATAAAATTATGGATATGAGATAAAGCTGCTGTTGATGATGATATATATATATATATATATATATATATATATATATATATATATAAACACACACACATACACACTTGGGCCTAAAGAAATAAACATGGCTTTTTAAGCATCATAAGAAAACAATATCAAGACAGGAGCACAAACCAAAATTTCAGGGTTGAATTCGAAAGTCTTTTTTTGTAGCAGAAACAAAATACAGACAAGAGCCAATTGCTACTGATAACAGAATCTGCCCCATCAGTCAAAAAGACAATGTTTAGTGTGCTCTTTCTGCAGAAAGACAGCACATACCTGCCCTGCCAGAACAAGAGCCAGTGCAAGCCCCGGACGACCTGGTTATGAAGAAAGGATGTTTTTTACCAGCTTCCCAATGAGATAGTTGGGATGGTGAGCTGAGTGGTGTTAGCTATGTAAATGATTCCTTTGCTAGCCAACTGCTAAAGTTTTAGGCTCCATAAAAGCAGGCATATTTTCTGGGAAGAGGCAAAGCCTAGCAGTTCACCCCACAACAGAATTGTCATGCATTACGAAGGATTTTTGTTCATGTTAACCGTCATCATTTCAAATTCATCTCAGCTGCATTCATCCCATACATGTTGTTTTCCCATGTGGAAGTCTTATCCGTGCCCTGCTCATCAAGACCCAGTGTTTGATTCTAGTGCTGCTGAGTTTTCCATCCCTCTTCATTGGCAGATACCCAACCAATAAGAAGAAAATCCCTTCACTTATGACATTCCTGATCTACTTTTAATGCAAAGATGATAGAGAAACTACTTGCTTGTAGTACAAAAATGCATTTAACTCTTTTCTGTTAATTAAGATTCTTCCCTATGTATGTTGTTTATATGATAAGAGTGCATATTATTAAGACCTCACATATGCACTGAACATATAGATAAGCTCTAGTATCAAACAACAATTTGAATTTTGAGATTATTGTGCATATACAATGCAGATTTGTAAATAGAAAGTGTGTTAATGGTTGAGGGCAAATTAGTCAGGTAGTCAGAAAGAAAAGAATAACAAAACCAGACCAGCAGATTGAAGTTGCATTTTAATATTATCATTCTTTATATACCAAGTCCTATCAGGACTTGGTATATAAATTAATCATGGAATATAAATTAATCATGGAACACCACAATATTCCTATCTTTTGTTGTTATAACCATTATCATATTTTTGTCTTTATTTTTCATTCATTTGACTAAACTCATTAGGTAGTCTACTATATATATATATATATATATATATATATATATTAAATAAAAATAAAAACAGACCACTTTAAGGTTACATGTAATAAATTATTTCACCACGGCCCTTTTAAAGAACCGCGGATCATCACCTTTGAAAGTAACGTCTGATGATCTGCGGTTCTTTAAAAGGGCTGTGGTGAAATAATTTATTACATGGAACCTTAAAGTGGTCTGTTTTTATTTTTATTTAAATTATTAGCTTTGATTTACATTGAGCTCTCTGGATTTTATTCTCCTTGGGTCTACCCATACGGATTACCTAGTTTTTCGTAAACTATATATATATATATATATATATATATATATATATATATATATATATATATATATATATATATATATATATTCCCAAGATCATAAATCTAGCTCTGATAAAGGCCAAGATATTTAACTTTTTAAAAGTTTACATCTATTTATTTATATATAAAAAACCTTAAGAGTTCTTCTTATTTTTTATATTATCAAATGTTTCTATTTATGTACACAGCATTATTATTTTTTTAATCATTTCACCCCAAGCAAGGTGATAATGCTGTTAAAACACAAGTGGTTATGGGGGGTGAAAGAGAATGAGAAGAAAGAATAATAAAAGAATAGGATTCAGGATAATAGAAGATGGTGATTAGCACTGTAGTTAAATTTTTGAAAATTGTAAGTGGCAGGGAAGCAAGGAATTGAAAAGGATTTCCACAGGCTAGAAATGCAAGAAAAGATACTATTAGATGTGTATATTTGTTTCCCATGTCTGCAGCTCATCTGATATATAGGTTTCTGCTTAAAAGCTTGGAATTTAAAAAAATAAAAACTTTTAACCAATATGATTACTTATGAAATAATTGTCTCTTATGAAGCTGAGAATATTCCAGGGGAATCTTATGAGATTCTTTGTGAATCAATAACATTATTTGTATAAAAATGCATAATTATGAGTCTATTTTGCACTATATTATGCCTATGAAGAATTTGGCTTTTATTATATTTGAACAATTTATTCAGCTTCATGCATAAACACAACATATTTATCAAACACTTTTACTTAATGAAAGGAACAATATAAAAAAAAACTCTTTATAAATAGATTTAGAAATGGAAATGCTTTATTCACAATAAAATATACAAGCATTATTCTTTTAAAATAAGTGTCTATCATAATGTATTCATTTGTCAAGATAATCATTTTACAATGGTCTTTTTAAATTATGTATAAAATTGTATGATTTAGATTGAATGAATAAATTAACTTGATCTATAAATGCTGATAATATTTATGAAAGATATTAGATTTTTTTCTTTTTTGAAATCAAGTTGAATTTTGAAGTGCTGTTGGGTATGCAGAGAATTTCTACAGAATGATTCATTCATCCTGCGATATTGATTAAAGATAATCTTGACAATTTGATTGGAATAGGCAAAGATGAAAGTGTAGTGAAACTGAACAAAATATTGAATGGGAAAATGTGTTCAAAGTTCTCCGATGCTTTACAGTGTTGCAATAGTATGTTAGTCACTAAATTAAAAGAGGATTGTGTATGAAATTTAATCTGTTACATTACAGATAATATCTAGGGAAGTAAATCTTTGAAGGCAATAGAAGCACTGATGAGTGATTGCTAAGTAATGAATTGGATTGAATATACCCCACCCCACACGTATTCCTCAAATCCCATGTCACTTAACTTTGTTAATAACACCTTAAAGATTTGTCATAAAATTAGTATCAAATGCAAGACAATGATTCTAAATAGCAAATGAAGTGATTTGTGATGTATACAATTCCACTGGTCTACATTGTTTTTAATCTGAATCATAAAACTTACATGTAACTTTATAAGCATTGCATTAATAAATATTCAAAGTTTGAATATATTTTGGGGGACATCCTCTACATCAGGAGTTCCCAACCCTTTTTACATCATCACCCACTTTCACATAAAAAAATTTTCCAACACCTACCTGCATAATAAATGTTCAAAAGCATACCAAAATTGTTTGACAGAAGTTTGTTACTAGTTCTTAAACAGACTTTATGATGTAGTAAAAAATACCAAAGGGAGGTAACAAATAACACTGACTTATATGGTGATTGCTGCTACTACCATATTAAAGACTAAATGAAAGCAAATTTGATCATTGAAAACTATATATATATATATATATATATATATATATATATATATATATATATATATATATATTTAAGTTTTATGGTCTCGATTAGTTTTATGCTTAGAGCTAGTGTTTCAAGTGTTAACCAAAAATTTAACCAATTTTTGTTGACAATTATAAAATTAAAAAGAATATACACATCTAGCAACTTATAAAAAAATCAGCAAATATTTTTTTGTTGTTCTTGGTCATCCTTTATCTGATTTATATCCAAAATAATGTTATTTTGTCAGAACTATTTGAATGTTAATGACCCTTCTTAAAACTATAGAAAATGCCAAAATATTCATTGTTTGTGGGGATAATTGTATTTTGTCTAGGAATGTGACTCAGTTATTCCCTTTAGCATCCTGTTCTTTTTTCATTTTGTTTTTTTTTATACAGGTTCTTTGCATATTGCCTTTGAATATTTTTTTGGGGGGTAGTATATATTGAAATACATTTTTAATAATAAAATTCTATAGTACCCACTAAAATTTCCAATTACCACCATTTTCTGTTTAGTTACTCATTGCCCACCCAACAGTTGAAATTATCCGCCAGTGGTCAATATTACTCAGGTTTGGAAACCTTGCTCTGCCTGTATTGTTTCACTCCTAAAACGAACTATGTTTACTGTATCTAATATAATGTTTTGTCATTAATTCCTCTTTTATATGAAATGAAGCAAAACACAATATATTGATCAATGGCCTTTGTAGGTTGCTGATTTTCTTTTGGAAATTGTGTAAAAGCATCTATGCATCCTTGTGGGTGATGAATTATTTTCCACCCTACAGCCCTTTTCCCACAGATAAAATGTTGTAAGCCTCTTACAACTCTATCCCTAATTCCATGGCTTGTGCTCTGACAAACTACATTCCTTGGTCCGACCAGCCACTGCGACCCAGCATGCCATGTACACAAGAATGAACCTTCATCATTCCCTTTGTATTCCATTAGCAAGAAGTAAGTTCCACTGAAACGGCTTTTCCCCTAGAACTGCTGCTTTGTGGAACAGACTCCTGGCAAGATGTTTTCCCAAGCACTACAATCTTGATCTCTTCATGTCTAGGGTTAACCATTATCTTTCCTGTGTAACTCCCATGAACGTCACTTCTTGCCTTTTCTTATACTCATACAATACCACACAGTAACCCTCTACCTTGAGAGGCTATTGGGCCTTTTATTGGTTAAACATTAGTATATAAAAATGACCTTTTTGTTTAATACCAAAAGGAGAATATTGAAAAACTACAGAAAAAAAGAAAGAAATTAGACATTTGAAGAAAATTTTGTTAAATTTCAAGATAAAAATGACTATATTTTAAAACTTAGTTAAGTTTGGCAGAAGTGAAGCAACCAGTGATATTGAAACTCACTACATGAATCTGTAAAGCAAGCTTGCTAACCATGATACTAAAGCAAATACAATTAACAATGACTAGGTAGTTGTTTGCTGGCTAAAACTCATACAGTTACTAAATTCAAACAATAATGCTAGAATCTTTATAATTTCTTTTTTTTTATTTATTCTAATATACTCATTTTCTGAAGATCTAACTGTACTACTCATTGTTCTTGAGGTCTGTTTTATCAGCCATAGTCCTCTGATGACAAAGGATCTTTCTCTTTTTGTACTGTCTTATCTTTCACATCAAGCAAGACAATAAAAGCCACTAGTACAAAATGAGTTACTGAGAATGATAGGGACAGAGAGGACAATAAATAGAACAGATTAAAAGGAAGATGGATATTGAATTTAAATTTTTGAAGATCATAGTTGACAGGAAATCAGGAAGCCAGAAGAGAGTTCCACAAGCAAGAAGTATGAGAGAAGAAACTATTAACATAGAACTTACAGTTACATTAAAGAGGATTTTAAAAGAAGTATTTGAATTGGGAAGAGTAGCTTAATCCTAGAACCAATGGTAAAAATGAATGTGAATTTCTGTATAAAAAATACAGTAATTCTTTGCAAGAATAAATTTTTTTAGCTATTTTTTTCACCCCAATCATAACAATAAAGCTACTAAAACACCCAAGGTTACTGAGTGTGAAAAAATCTGAGAAAAAACATTAACTAATGAGGCCAATAAAAGAACAGGAATTAAGGAGATAAAAGATTACTGTTGACATTTCATTTATATTTTGAACATCAAAGATGGCCGAAAAGCAAGAGGCTGAAAGAAAGTTCCACAAGTGAGAAGTATGAGAGAAGAAACTGTTAGCATAGAACTTATAAATACATCTAACCATTTCAACTGTAAAATGATGAGGCCTAGATACCAATATTGTACTGCATTTAAATTCATAAAGTTGAGGTACCAAAGTCAAGGGTTTACATGATCTTAGTTTTCAAGATAAAAAAGAATATTTCAAATGAAATATTTAATCATACAATGCTAATATTATCATTTGGCATTTATTGACTGAGCAGCCAGGACTACTGTCAGTTGAAATTTATAAAATATTTCTTTCAAAACAATTTTTCAAAAAAATAGGTTTCTCAAGACCAGTTGCTATTATCACTATCTCCAGGATTGATGGGAGCTTCCTTTCTAACCTTTAATTTGAAGCAGTGTGGAACATCAACATCCTGATTATGTCATTGTTTTCTCTTTGAGTTACATGTGAAATCCATCAAGTGATATTGTTTCTGTTATCTGGTGCAGTTCTGTGCTTGTGATTCTGTAGCACAAGTTCATAAGGCTCAAAGAAGGATGGTCTTTTGCAAGAACCACAGGCTTCACTTGCTCAAAACCATTTTTAACCATTGATCATCAAAAGCAGTTGCATACATGTAACAGTTTAGATATTCCTGAATGACTTTGGTGCTATACATGACATTCATATGAAAGTCATGATCTGACAAGGCTATTTAGGAATATGACTCAAGCTTTCAGATTGATGATTTGGTTTTGTAGCAATTTGTTTGCATAGGACAAAAAATATCCCTAGCACTGTCCAATTTCCTAATCTTCTATATTAAATTTGCTATAACTGATCCATACACCAAGTCATGGCCTCATTGTTTTACAGTTCAAACTACCAGTAATACAGCCTATTCTATATTCAATTTCCTTATTTTCTATACTAAATTTGTTATAACTGATCCACAATAATTTTTTTTATAACACTACCTATAAATATCCTGTTTTTAATTTATTTTTATACAATTAAAAATGAACCTTATTGAATTTTCTAGTTTTTAAAATATAAATTAGTTGAAAAGTTGCTTCTAGAGATTTTTCTACCTTCAAACATCGTTTTATATTTTCTAGATTTTTAAATACTGTTAGGATAGTACTTGTACTGTTGTTTAAAAAAACAAAACAACCTTTCTCCGCTCACGAGTTCCTCCTGAAAACAACTAGCAATCACTGAAGCTATGTTTAGTAACAAATAAAGAAAAATGTAAAAATAGAACAAAAAGTACGAAGGTTTTTCCTCGCTCTCGATCATCTTTCTGAACTTTGTGTTCATCTTCTTATTTGATCTGTCTAAATTGTAAAAAACAATATTAATAATGACATTTCAAAATCAAATTCAACTTGAAAATTGATTGTGTAGCACTTGGACGATATTTATTTTTTATTCTGATTCTAGAGAAACTCTTTCTTCTGGCATGGTTTAAGTTATACTGGAACATTATTATCTGAAAATCTATTTCCAGGTAATGTAGCTGCTGTCATGTTATTGTTGCTTAGACTGATTTCTTCCTCTACCTAAGAACAAATACAGTAAGAGTAAATAGCGGTTGTTGCAGTAGAAGTAGGCAATCAATCAACCCAGGAACACAGAATAAAATCAGCAGCGATCAGCTCGACTTTCTTGCTCTTTTCTCTTTTTCTTTTCTCAAAACTAATCTCGTATGATAAGACTTGTAGACTTGGGCAGATTAAATAAGAAGATTAGATACTTAATACATTTCCTGCAATGAACAGAAATCCAACTCCTTGCTGATGGATGACAACTTAGATAAAAGAAAATTCACTTGATTGTTAGTTTTTCCTTTTTCTTTTATTTCTGCTAATTACTAAGAAAATCTAATCTGTCCCATACTGACTCATATCTTTGTATTCAATTAGTGAGAAATAATTTCTGCTTAAACAGCTTCTTCACATCAATCTCTACTTTGTGGAACCAACTCCCAAGATGATACTTTCCTGAACACTTCAATTTTAACTTTTTCAAGTCTAGAGTTAAACATTATCTTTTCTACATATCATAAATGTGATCCCAATGAATTAATAATATGAATTTTATTTAAATATTGTTGTGACCAAGTAAATGGTTAAGTAATAACAAAAACCAGGTTTTCAGATATATTGTATATTAAACAGTAAGTACATCAGAAGAGTATTACATGACTAGTGAGAGTGTATCGAATGAACTAGTGCTCAATCTATTCACAGTTCCCCAGAGCCTTCTGTCCTACTAATCTTATAGTAGGCGGAAGAGTCTAACATAAACTCTTTAGAGGGAGGACACCACAGCAAATATATTAATATGAATCTCCCAATAACTTAATATGGTAGCTTAATAAGTTAACAGTACAAAAAGAATGATGTGGAAAAAAATTAGGTTGATTAATAAGTAATTTCCGTTTTGAGTAATGAATTGTAATGATAATGTATCATCCTAACTAAAAATTAATAAATTAAATATTTTATAACAGGTGATGAAAAGTGGGTTATATATGATAATGTTCAATGCAAAAGGCAGTAAATAGATTAGGATAAATCTCCACAAACGGGAAGAAAGATAATGTACATGTGGTGGGAATATCAGAATATTATCCTGGAAGAAAGTTAAAAGTTTATTTATTAGATTGTTTAATTCCAAAAATAAATTTATATTTACAACATTCTAAAATCTAATACAATTAGAACTTCGGCAATGCAATATTCATTATTTACCAATTTCTAAAGAAATAAATATGAAAACAATTTTTAATTCATAAGTTTATAAACATTTACTAAATTATTAATATATGCAAACAAACTATAAGGAAATCCTTATTATTTACCATTTTATAAAGTTTGAACCAATTGGCAATTAGTCAATGTTTTGTCAACCATTTCAATAAACTAATAAATAAATAGTGTAAATAAACAATATAATAAATAGATAGTGTTTTTTTATTTTTGTTGTCAATTCAAAAGAATAAAAAACAATGTATAAATGCACTTTCATCATATATTTAGGTTTTATTACATTTCTAATTATTGTTTTTCAAACAATAAACATTGCAGAGGAGTGAAGGTGGTTAAAAATAATAGCAGTGTCAAGGGAAAAACTGTTATTTTGATACTCAGTTTTTTTTTTTTTGTGGGCATGAAGACCAAGTTTGCCAGATTTTCCAAAAGTGAGTTTATGCAATAGGAGAAAATATTCTTGCTGAAGAAATGAATACTATGCAACCAGATATATAACAAATTACGAAGTTGACAGTTTCTAAAATACTAGTAAAATATGCAAGAGTTGCAGCCAGAAAACTAATGGCTCTGATTTTCCAGAAAATGAACTACTGGCCAATAAAAGAATTTCTTTGGGCAGAACAACTGTTTGTTTCTAATCAAAATCAGGAGATCTGAAGAAAGAAAGGCGAGTAATATTATCCATAGTGTGTTATCCTATTTATTAAGCACTGTGAAGTCAGTGTTATGATCTTGACCTGCTTTCCTGCTGAGGGTGCTGGAAATATCTGCTTAATAAATAGCATAATGGGCAATACAAAATATAAGCAGATCTACATTGAGCATTTGATACCAAGTAGGCTTTGACTTACTGGATGTAGTTTTTATTATCAAGAATAAATCAATTCAGAGTGCTCTTCTGATCTGCATAGAAGTTATTTGATGTAAAATGAAAAGCAATGAGTGGCTACCTAAAAGTCTGAACTTGAAATCCACTGAACAGAGGTTAACCTGAATAAATTTAATGTTACCAAGTCATAAACATACACCAAAAAGTACTATGATACCAGATACAAATTCTTTGGCATAGTACTAAAAAATAAATCTTGCTTAAATATCTTAAAACTACATCCCAATGACTAAGAGAGGGTTTGAAGTTGGTGGCCACACTATATGAAGCTTATATTTTCATTAATTTGGGGGTGAGAGTTTGTTTCCATTGTTCATTTGTTTTTACCTTCTCATGCTTTTCTTCTTCATTGTTAACTTATCAAATATCTCAAGCACCACTTAAGGTTGTCTTATGATCAACCCTGCTATATATGTCATTACATACATTTGCCTTTTTCTGATTAAAAAAATGTAATGTCTAAAGTAATACTTTCATGCATAATTTCTTATTAACATTGATTTTTGATGCAAAATTCCAAACCACTCAACAAATTTTAATAATATATCATCATGTGTAGTGAGAAAACACTGGTGTAACGTAACTGAAGCTTTATTCAACTAAGAATGAAGTGTGTCCTACTGGACTTAAATACAGAACATATAAAAGGGGAGATAATCCATACCACATCATCTATATGGGAGAATACTGAGAACTTCTTGGTTTGACCTACTTTTCGAAATCTGACCAAATGACCAAACATAATAAATTTGATAGACAAGGAATCCTTAGTTGGACTAAGAATTTTTCACACCCATTGTGACAAAGTTGCCTTCCATAGTAATTATTAGTAAATCTAAGTTACTTGTGACTGAGTTTCGTCATTCTTCCTGTCTTGTTCTTGATTAATTAAGACTTAATAAATATATACTTTCCGCAGATTATGTACTCTACTTCATATCATCCTGGTTTCTTTACTATGATTGTATAAAAATCCTGGGCAAAGTTTAACAGATGTACCCACCATAAAAATGGTGTGTCAAAAGAATAATTTTTCTCTTGAAATTGCTATTACTGTATTCTCCCTTGGTAATTTTTATTGCATTAAAAAGCTATTTTTATGATTTTAATAAAACCTAAACATATGAAACTGGATTTAGACATTTTCTTTTTTGTCAAGAATTGAAAACAAAAATGTTAAACGTTATTTATTCATTTACATTGTTCGGACTGTTGTCTTTATCTTTATTGCCATATTCACAATGTTATTTATTTAGTAGATTGTTTATATACAAGAGTAATTTTTATTCATAAATTTATAAAAATGTTTGTGAATTGTAGAACAAGAAGATATAAATAAACACGAGTAACTGGAATTATAAATTTAAAAAATGTTTGGCAAGTTTGATCCTTCATGACTGCAAAAAAACAGTGCCAAAAAGACAGTTTTTTCCCTTTACAGAGCTATTATTTTAACTACCTTCATTTTCATGGCAATGTTTACTGTTTTAAAAAGCAATGATTAGAATTTTAATAAAACCTAAAAATATGAAAGTGAATTTATACATTTTCTTTGTTTTTGAGAATTGACAACAAAAATAATAAACATTATTTATTATATTTTTTATTGGAATGGTTAGTAAAACATTGGCTAATTGTCAATTGATTCAAACTTTATAAAATGGTAAAAAAATATGTGAATCAACTATAAAGAAATCCTTATTATTTACTATTTTATAATTTAGCAAATTTTTATAAATTTATGAATAAAAAATTGTTTTCATATTTATTTCTTTATAAATTGGTAAATAATAAAAATTGCATTGCATTAGTTTTAATTGTATTAGTTTTTAGAATGTTGTAGATATAAAATGATTCTCGTAAATAAACAATCTAATAAATAAATAGTGTTTAATATTATTGTTGTAAATGCTCAAGAACAAAAAATGTATAAATTCACTTTAATTATATATCTAGGTTTTATTACAATTCTAATCATCACTTTTAAAACAATAAATGTTGCTGAGGAGTGAAGGTAGTTAAAATACTATCGGGGTCAAGGGCAAAACTATCCTTTTGACATTACTTTTTTTTGTGGGCATGAATTTTCAAGTTTGTCAAATATTTTTTCTGGTCATTATGCCTTTTTTTCTCAGATTAGTTTTTGTTTTGATTTTCTAAGGAGGGCAAGGTTATCTGGCTATCTTTATATGTTCATAGTAAAGTGTATAATTGTAATTGTTAACTTTGCTAAATCCTGATTTTATACATAAAATTTGAGAGTAAAAGAGCATTCCAAAGTTGTTCTCACATTTTCCATTTTGTGAATTGTTGTCATTATTAACAATAAACATAAGAAAAAGATAAATTAATATACTGGGAAAAATATTATAAAATGGTCAGTAGAATGGTAATAGTAATATTAGCTGTTTCCTTATAAGGAAACATTTGGCATTCATTGGCTGAACAGCCAGTGCTACTTGAGTTATACTTTTCTTTGGTCCTTTGCCATCAGGCTGGGATCAATGTGTAGTATCTGTTCTCTCTCAACTCTAATGGTAATATTAGTTATTTTCTTATTAGGTAACATTTGGCATTAATTGACTGAACAGACAGTGATACTTTTTGTTTAAATATATAAGTTTTATCTATTAAAACAATTTTTTCAGAAAAATAGTTTTCTCAAGTCCAGTTGCTGTTATCATGCTTTCTAATTGAATGATTATTTAGAATATCATTTAAGGTGGGCATAACATTCAATCTGCACAGATCTTTTAGCTTCAAAATTAAAAAGCAGTACCATTACTTACATTATTTATAGTTAGACTAATGTCATCGCCTTTGTTATCATCACAGCATTTTGACCATTATGTCCACGAACCTTCTGCAGATGTCTGTTGACATGGGACAATATATAAATAGTTTTCATGTTTCAAGGAACTCCTGCATAAAAAATTATTATATACCATTATTAATATCTATCCGTTTTATGTTTTTATTGTAGTTCATATGGTAAAAATAATACATGGACACTGTGCATGTGTACTGTACTCAAGTGAGATACACAACTCTGCCACATAGCGGTCCTGTTCACTAACCAGTGAAGGTGGTTTCACACTAATATGATATATACACCTCTAAATATATCCTATATGGTGATTTCTAAGTGTAGTTTAGGTGTGGCACAAAGTATGGGCAACTAGTGAAGATCAAATTCACTACTCAATTGTAATATTTTTAGTGAGACAAGCTTGCTAACCATTACACCATGTGGAGGTGGCCCTAAATACATTCCCTATGACTATTATAATTTTAAATAATATAAGAGGTTTTATTATAATAACCAAGGATTTTCCAAAAATATGCTGTACATGTATAGTAAAATTATGAATATAAAAATTAGTTTAAAATCTTTTTCTTTCTTTTATGTGCCATGTCCTTTCAGGACTTAGGCGATCATGGCTCTCCACTTCCCTCTATCCCTTGCAGCTCTCAGCAAGTTCCTTCCCTCTGCTTCCTCCCCCAGACCATGTTCTGTCATCCTCCTGCTCAAACTCATCAGGTATGTCATGTGCTGCTTTCCCTTGTTTCTCTTTCCCTCTATTCGACCTGTGAGTATCAAATTCTCCAGACCCTCCTTCCTCATTATGTGTCCCAGCAACTTCAGCTGCTTCTTTCTGATGTTAAGTATAAGCCTTCTCCTTGTTTGCAAAACTCTCTAAGACCTCATCGTTGATCACATGATATCCTTAGCAACCTTCTGTAGAACCACATCTCTGTCGCCTTGAGTCTCTTCTTCATCTTTGAGGACATCGTCCAACATTCGCTGCTGTAAAGATGGACAGATGTCATGTAACAGCTCAGTATTCTTTTCTTTGTTACTAAAGAAACCCTCCCGTCTCACGATACTCTGCTCAGTTTTTGGAATGTATCCCCTTGGCCATCCCAATATGTCTATGCCTCTTAGTGCCGCACTCAACATCCTCAAGACACTTCCCAGATATTTAAACTTCTGCATCTGCTTGATTCTAGTGTTCCCGAACTGCATATCACATTTCGGGCTCATCCTCTTACTGTTGACCAAGCCTATTTATCACTGTTTCTCATGGAACTGCTAGTGACCTCTTACAAAACCTTAGAGTCCTGGGAAACACTGGTTGAGAGATTAAAGTGTTTGTAAATCTGGAGACACAATAATTGTGAGTTCAATCCTTCAGCAAGGTAGTACAGACTTAGACTCAGTGGAAATAGATACAGAAATATCTTATCAGTAATTAAGAAAGATGAGATATCCCTAGATATGGACAGTGGAATGAAAATAATCTCATTCTGTAGATTAAATAAAGTGTTAAATATGATCATCTTTAATCTTACCTGAATCAATATCTATAAACAATGATAACTTCTCATCCCAGAAATTCAGATCAAATTACAAAGTGAATTTCTTCCAACATCAGTATATAAAACATTACTTGTATATCAGTGAACCGGAGAAATCTCAATAAAGAAAATGGGATTTCTCAAGCATCTGCGACATCTATTTCAAATACAAGTATCTCAATTATAACATTTGGAGTGATAAAAATGTTGATTAAAAATAAACCCATTAATTGATTAGAAATATATGCAGGGTGTATCAAAAATACTTTTATAAAACTTTGGGGGTGGGTTCCTCAAACCAAAACAAGGACAAAGGTCCATATAAACATAGGTCCCCCAGATACTTCGTTTTTGAGTTATTAAGTTTAAAGTTTACAGTAAACACTGTTAAATGTACAATCCAAGATACAATCCAAAAATACTTTAACAAACTTTGGGGGTGGGTTCCTGACACCAAAACAAGGCAAAATGTCCATATAAACGTATGTCCAAAAGGCCATCGTTGTACCCCAGCACAGCAACTCATAACAAATGTTCAAAATGTCCTCTGCTTGCATCTACACATGCATGCATCCATCAGATCATTGACTGGTGGACCCTTTCAAATATTCCCACATGGTGTTGAATGGTTTTGCAGGCTACCATGATACATTGGTGAAGCATCTTTGTATTATTAATGCCTCATTCATAAATCAATTGTTTTTAAATGGCCCTGCAGATAAAAAATCCAAAAGACTGAGGTTGGAGAAACATGCAGGCCATGGAACAGGTCCCCCTCACCTATCCATCTTTCATGGAAGATGTCAGTCAGTGCATTGCAAGCAATATGACAAAAATGTGCTGGAGCCCCATCATACATGAACCACATGCATCTTCGTATTAGCAGGGGTACATCCTCTAGCAGATCTGGAAGTATGCTTGAGTAGAGATGTGCTTGGAGAACATATAGACCTACAGGACAGTTACCTACAATTCCAGCCCACACATTATTTGTAAACTGATACTAGTGTCTAGCCTGTATTGTACCATGGGGATTATGATCCACTCACAAATGTTTGTTGTGTAAATTTGTTATTCCATCTCTTCGAAATGTTGCCTCATCCATGAACAAAACTGAAGAGACAAACAATGGATCAGCAGCTTGTGCAATAAACCATTGACAAAATTTTTCACGTGATGAGTGATCAGAGTGTGAAAAACCCTGCACACATTGCAAATGATATGGATACAGGAGCTGCTCTTGAAGTACCCTCCATGCAGTACTATGAGATGTAGGACATGCTAAGGTCACTTGACATCTGCTGATACCTAGATCATATTCAACAGCCTGTACAATGTGTTCTTCGTGATCAGGCATACTAGAGGATCTTGGTCTTTCTCGATCCATAGTTTGTGGTGCCATGTATCCTTTCTCAGCAACATGATTATAAACAGCAGCAAACTTTAGATGGCTGCTTTCAATCTGGAAACTTAATCTGATACAGCTGTGCAGCCTTGCGTCCATTACCAGTTGCATGGCCATATGTAAAAATCATATCTGCCTGCTCATGATATGAATATTCTGCCATTGTTAAACAGAACACTTCTCAGTTAACTCATTACCATACACATTAAATGTTGAAGACTAGCCACAAATGTACATGAATAACAAATGTAATCTAATCTACATGGCAACACAGCACTATCTACTATAAACTTTCTTTAAACTTAATAGCTCAAAAAAGAAGGATTTGTGGATATATGTTTATATGGACTTTTGTTCTTGTTTTGGTGTGAGGAAAAGTTTGTAAAAGTATTTTTGATACACCCTGTATATAAAAGTATGTCCAGAAAGTATACAGCCATTTAGAATATTTGAAAAGCTATTCATGTAGCCTTAGTGAAATTTGCCAACCAGAAGAGAACTTACTATCTATGTTTGTACAGAAACTCTCCCATGGGGTTACTCAGTAGCAAAAGGTGATTGAGTAATTTGTGAATTGTGTGACCATTGAATATATAACCCCAATATGAATATGTATGAAATGTTCTTTGAAGCTTGGACATTTGTTCACAGAAATTATTTGAATAATTAAGAAGGCTTTTGGGAATGATTTAATAAGCAAAGCCTAGATATGTGTAGTAACCTAGGGAAGGTTATTGAACAGAACAATCACACAAAGGTTGGTAATGAATGATAATACTTAGGACACGAACAACACATATAAGATTTGCCAGTGGTGTGTAGAAGAATTAGAAAACTGCTAGAAGTGAGTCAAGTGAATTCTACAATGAATCTCCAACCGCACCACACAGTCAGATGTGGCAGAAGGCTGAATTTTATGTGGGATATCCGAGCCCATAAGCTCAGCTAAAAATTCCCCATAGACCCAGTTTAAAATGGGATTGGGTAGCTGTTTCCTGAGACAAGACTCTGCCCTTCGACATAGTCTCATCTGGGGATCCTCTCTGCCTGGAGACGGAGAGTTTAACCAGCACAGCTGGAGACAAATCTCCAACTGCAGACCAAAATACAGTATTTATTACTGTATTTATGTGAATGAGGACATACCCATTATCATCTGTAGGTATGCTACAACAATAAGATTTCAATAATGATGCTTTAAACTAGGCCAGGAATCTGTTGAAATGCAGCTATATTCTGAAAGGTCTTTAACAAGCAGAACAATGGAAAATGTTGAATGTATCCAGCCATTTTGAATATCTTGACTACCCAATTTTCACATCTCGTTTGGGTGTATTTTTTTAACTTTTTTGCAAAATATTGATTTGACCAAGTCTGTCAGCACCTTCTCTCCAATCCAAAATTGTCACTGAGAGAAGTATTTCAGACCCCAGACAAAATTAGACAGAAAAAGCAGCTGGAATTTTAAATTGTTTGGAAGAATTTAAGAAATGCTGGTATAAGTCTATGAAGACCCATGGAAACAACATTGAAAAATAACAAGTTGCCATTACCCTAGGTAGGCAAGGTACTTTCTGAATAGACATCATCTATATTTCTATATATATGGTGGCGTAATGCATAGCAGCTTGGATTAAGGAATCAGAGAGCTAAGTTTGAATTCTAGTCAAGTTCATTGCACTCACTTACATGCTAATATCCTTGGGAAAGGTATGAATCCATCTATTCTATCCTCAGACTGGTTCCTATAGCCTTGGCTGGCAAACAGTCTACGAGAAGGACAATTCTGAATTCAAAACCTGCGGAGTGTGGTTTGGGGAACTTACAGCATACTGTGCACCAGTTCTCTATATTCAGCTCTTCCGAAAATTGCAGTTGGTTCTGCACAAGCCTTCACCACTATAATCAAATGATATGTGCAGCGGTCTGGCTGTTGGTTCTAAGAACTGAGTTTATATATATATATATATGTATATATAAATAAAAAGAAAGAACAGTAAGATATAAAATCCGGTGTTCTTATAGATATTTTTATTTTTACACAATAGTGCTCAATGTAAATTTACAGAGCATTAATATTATAAATTAATTGATTTAAAATATGGTTTTCCCGCTACACAGTGATAACCATGTTTCAGAAATGGAAGCTAAAGCTCCTGAATTTAATTTCGTTATTAAACCAAAGACATTAGTTCCATTTCCTCATCAAGCGAATTTTGGAGTAACTTATTCTTTAAAATTTATGGTTGTTAAAGGCACGGCAAAGATTCATAATTGAGGGTTTCCAAGGATACCAATAAATCCATTCATATAGACAAGGGGTGGTAGGGGGTTCAAATTTTAATTTTCATTGTATCAGTTAATAGTTACATTCGAAAGCGGGAGATATATATATATATATATATATATATTCTGTGTATTAGGCAACAAATGTAACATTAGACAGCTACTCACAAACAACACCAAAATACTTATACAAACAAACAACCATCTATAAATAAAAACAATTATAATTTAAGAGCCCACATCTTCAAAGGTAGATAAAAATAATAAAAAACAATACATGCCACACCTTGCCTATGTCTCAAAAATCACCATTTGTCACTACTTACCCTGATGATGACTTAAGAAAGCCGAAAGCTTGAATCATGTTTCTTCCAAAATGAACTTCAGATAATTTCTGATGGAATTTCCTCCTTGTCTTATAAGGATCATTCATAATCTGGAAAAATCAATCATTAAAATTAAACAACACAAAATGTCCATTGTCTTTAATAATATATAATAATATATAAAGTCACTATATAGTTACTTACAATAACAATTAAGACAAAGCAATTATTCAACAGTCCAGAAATTTATTATTAAAATGGTTCTGGTTAATTCCGGTTAATAATAATAAAATTCTATGGTAAACAATAGTAAATTAATTACCGATACTGTTTGAACTGCAAGCCATCTGCTTCAATACTTTGCTTTTTTATTATAAGTAACTGTATAGTGATTTTATTACCACCTTGTTTATATGTCGGTTGTCGGGAAATAGAATTTAACTGTGAAAGCTAAAAGTTCCAGCCAAACAAAAGGCACGAGATGGGGTTTGGGTAGGGTGGAAGGTATCTGTCTTGAAGGGAAGACAGACATCCAATATCTTTGTCTGCCAAAATAGGTAATTCCCATATCAGGTAATTTTGGATTTTATTGTTTATCAATTATATTGCTCTGTATTAATAAATACATTGAGCTCTTTTTGTGGATCAGTTCGAATATTTTACATTATTAGGATCCACTTGGATTATATACCAATAGATCTTTTACCTTTTATTATATATATATATATACACACACACACATTATTCAAATATAATAAATTTTCACATTAACTGTAAAACTGTAATTTTGGCTATCTATTATGATTCAACTCCTTTCCTTTCTCTTTGTGAGTTGTGAACAGTCTGGAAATATTTTTTTTTTTTACAGTTGTTTGTTTTTTTTACTGCTAAAATGAGTGAGAAAAAAAAAAGATTCTATTTTAAATAGAAAACACGAAATTACAAAAATAGATTACAGCAGAAGGAAGACAATATTTCCAAATATATTAATCGACTGATTTTGTTTGGGTCTTTTAAAAATAAATTCTGCATTCCTCCTTTTACTTTACTGATGTCTTAATTTATTTACACTTACATTTTACATATTTTTTTAAATTTGCCATTGATACTTGCAAGCTTAATCATCAGAGAAAAATAACTATCATCTTAAAGTCCCGAGGTTCTGTTGTCAGTGCTAGATTTGAGTAACTCATTGCTGTACTTTCAGCTTATTGTTTTAATTTTTCTTAGATCTATTTCTTTTAACATTCTTAAGCCAGTTTTTTTTTTATTTGACCAATGTTTTCAATTCTTTTCAATTGCTTTTCTGATCGCTGTTCAACCTTTTTGCAATTAGCAATGTTCTGTTCCCATCAAGTTATTAGTATCCTGTTACTCTTTTGAGGTTACGCCTTTCTTATGACACATGGCAATAATTTAAAAAATAAATATCAACAATTATCATACATGTTTATTTGCAATATGATGAACAGCCAACAATTTGCATAATAAAATCTCACACTTCCAAAAAAATTACTGTAAATATTTCTAATAAAAATATTACGTGAAATTCAACATATATATTTATCATATAAGAGTATCCTGAAAATTTTACCAATATCAGTTACTTAATAACAATTTTATTGTAAAAAACACTGACTTGCATAATAAAATCACACACCCACACACACATATATATATGTATATTACTTGAAACATTTATTTTTTAGTGGATACCCATGTTTGAGTAGATGGCCAGTTTGTTTTTTAAAAAGTGTTTATCAAGTCTACTGGTCTGCACATTTGAAGAAACTTTTTAAAAATGTGCTTCTGACAAGGTTCAAGCCTACATCCCCCTTTGTAAGAGAAACCACTATTTGATACAGTGAGCTTTAGCCCACTCAGCCATGGAAAGTATCACAATCCTAATTAACCTTTTTAAGGAATGCATATTTCCTCCTTCAGATTTTCTGGAAAGCCACATTTGCTCATTTCCGTATCCAAAATATAAACAAAGCAATTTGTAAAGAATTAATGGATTTTTTTAATCCTACATTTTTATTCCCTCAAAGATTATTACAGTGGATATTAGTATTTAAAATAGATGCCCTATTTTTTTAATTATTTAAGCAGTGTGTATTACAATTATCTATCTGCATATTTGAGAAATCTTAATAAAGAAAATGTACTTCCCAGCAGGGACTGAATATATATATCTTTTTTAAAATAGGAAGTCACTTACTTGAATTTCAGCCATGCCCAAAATGCAAAGGCTTGGAATAAATGCTACTACTAATATTCAAAAACCACACAAATAATACATCTCACACAGTCAAAACATGAAAAAAAACAACCTCTTCCTTAAACTTTACTACTTATAAAATAAATGGTATCATAATCTGAGGTGAGACTTTCAGTCAGCTAAACATTGAATAAAGCTTCCAAAGCTCTTCCTGTTTTTCTTTGTCTTTCTTACAATTTAATCAAAATTTGCTATGGAATAATTCATGCAACTAGAACAACTTAGCATGGACCCAGACACTGAAAACCTGGGAAACATTCGAAACACAGTTTACTGACATTCATGAACAAGAACACCCTAAAATCTGAACAAGTTTAATTGCCTTTAACATCCAATACCTGATTTTTATAAATAAATTAATGGCTGCTTGCAAGTTGGTGGCTATTAAACGAAGAATATACTTCCTCGATGATAAACAATTTATAAAATTAGAAAAGCTACAAGCTCTGACTCTAACAACATACTTTCAGATTCAGAACATCCTATGCCCAGTAAGAGATGAAAATATTTTAAGATCAGATGTATTTGCATGAAAAATGGACAGAAGAGCAAACCCTGGAACCTAGCAAGACCCTCTTGGAGAATTTGCAAGAGACTTAATCATCTGGATGATTTTATAACTGAATAAAACTATGCAAGAGAGAATATTATGAAATTCCATCTTCCCTACATAATTGAACTTTATCACTTATTATAAAATGCAATAAATAAAAAATTAAAAAAAACAATGCAATAGTTGTCTATTCCATTACACGGGTTCTTACATAGTTCTTGTTCCTTGAGTTGTTTCTGATCAAGGACTTTCATCAAAGCCTAATATTGACCTTGTTTAAAGCATCTCTATCACAGAATCAGTGCCAATGGTTTTAAATTCAGAGTTGTTTTTCTCTTATTGCTAACCACAATTAAACAACTCAGTCTACCCACTATTTAACTCATAACACGAGGAGAATAAATGGATTCCTACCTTTCCTGGTGATATTTGTGTGCATGTGAATATAACAAACTCAAATGGAATCCAAAATTGGCTCTCCTATTTCTCATTCAGAGATGCCCTCCATTAAGCCACCAGTAAATCCCATTATAAAATAAATGCCATTTTAATTCAAGACATGAATTTCAGTCAGTAAAAACCTGAATAAAGCTTCCAGATTTGTTTGTCTTTCTTGTCTTTTTTTTTTAATCAGGATAATTCTTTTGATGTCCAAGTGAAGAAATAGAAACTTTAGAAGTATCCATAGCAAGTCTTTAAAAACTGCTGGAAAAATCAGTTTTTTAACGAAAGTCAGCAAATCTCCAAATTAATCTAATTTACTGAAGATAAGCTTGGAAGTGTGGGTGGTGTAATTGATGTTGGCTTGGAATTGTTAATCGAAGAGCCAAGTTCTAACTCCAGTTGAGTTTGTTATATTCACTTATGCACAAATACCCTTAGAAAACCTATGAATCATCCCTTGTCCTTCTCAACTAAAGGTTAATTAGTAAAACTTGTATCAGTAAATTATTAATGTCTCAAAAAAAAATATGTTCTGGCTTTAAATAACCTGCAAAAACTGATCAGCCATAAAAATTGAATCAATCAAAACATATTTTTGCTCCTTTACTTATTCTTGAAAAAATATTTTGATTTGATGGACAATTATGACATTTAGAGAATTCTTATCTTGTTACTTGTATTCAAGCATTGATTTTACTCTGTAAATATTAGAAAACTTTTGCCTTAAGCCAACATGTAGCTTTTTGCAAATCTTATGAGTGACAGTTCAAAATGATATAATGTAAGAGAAATGAACTTGTCAGAGACAGCTTCAGTAAAATTATCTAGTAATTCAGTATCCTTGAAACTTCTAGTCTAGACAAAATAATTTAATGAAGAATATTATATGCCATATTAAAAGGCTTACCATAATTTCCAAGCCTCAAACTTGGTCAGTTTTCAATTTTTATTATATATCTAGCTTCACTGTATAGTAAAGTGTTTTCATAACCAAACACTTTTTAAGCTTCAGAGTTCGTGCAGACATATATAAAAAAAGTAATGATAGTTTATATCACTGGAGTATATCTCTGAAGCCACAACAATCCCAGCCAAACCTAGGATATGTAAGCATCTTCTTCTAGGTGCCGTTTCCTTTCAGGATATTGGTGATAATGGCTCTCCACAATTTCCTGTCCTTTACAGCTCTTAATAAATTTTTTCTTTTTATCTTCTGTAAACCTTGTTCTTCCATTCATTTACTCAAGCTTGCTAGCTAGGTTATGCATTGTTGTCCTCTATCCCTCTTGCCTTCAATATATCCTGTGAGTATCAAAATTTCCAAGTCCTCTTTCCTCATTATGTGTCCTAGAAATCTTAACTATCTTTTCTTAATGTTAAGTATAAGTGTTCTTTTTGTCTCCATTTTCTCTAAAATCTTCTCGCTGCTCACATGTTTGGTCCATGGTATTCTCAGCATCCTTCTGTAGAACCACATTTCTGTTGCTTTGTCCCTTCTTTATCTAAGAGGAGGTGTCCAGTATTTACTGCTATATAGGAGGACTGAAATTACATAACAATTCAGTACTCTTTTCTTTATTTCTCACAAAATTTTCCTAGTTCTTAATACTTTGCTTAGCTTTTCGAATGCATTTTTACTATCTCGATGTGCCTTTGGATTTCAATGTCACACTTTCTGTTCTTTGTCAAAACACTTCCCAGATATTTAAATTGTTGTACTTGCTTAATTTTGGTATCTCCAATTTGTAATTTGCCTGTTGGTGTGTCCCTTTTGGTAACAACCATACATTTTTTCTTTGTGCAATTGATGTTTAGTCTTTTCTTCTTGCATTCCTTCATTACATTCTATAGGAGTTATTGTCGTTTCCTTTCTGTATTTGCTATCAACACTGTGTTATCTGCATATTTTATGTTGTTAAGATTATGGCCACCAATAACGCATTCTGGTAAGACTTCTAATTCTCTCAGAATTGTTTCACCGAATAAATCTGATGAGAAGACACATCCTTGTCTTACAACCATTTCTATTTTTGTTTAATTACTGAATCCATTTTCGATCCATATCTAGGTAGTTTCTGCCAGTATTGGTTCTGGATTATTCTAACATTCTTCCCAAATATATCAAGGCTACCTAGTAGCTCCAACAGTTCTTTGTGACGTACTTTATCAAAAGCATCTAAGTTCATTAAATTTAATTTCAACTTGAGTAGTTTTATAATTGCATATCAATGGGACTTCTTGTATAAGCTATGCCTTTTCAAGAAGTGGGCGATCATGTCTCTCCACAACTTCTTATCCTCTGTAACTCTTAGCAATAGTTGTCTTTTTAGTATCCCTCCAATTCCTTGTCCTAACAGCCATTTACACAAGTTTGTTAGATAGGCTACACAATGTTTCCCTCTGCCTCTCTTGCTTTCAGTATTTCCTGTAAGTGTCAAATTTTCCAAACCTTCTTTCTTCATTATGTGTTCTAGAAATTTCAACTACCAAATTTCTTATTTAGGAATAAATATAATTTTATTTTTTACAGGACAATAGCTTAGTAGATGAAAGCAATGTTTTGTGAATTTTGTGACATTTTCTTTATCATTTCACCGCTAAGCAAAGAAAGAGAGCCACCAGCAGACTATGGGGTCACTGAGCATGAAAAAAATCTAAAAAACGTTATTAAGGAGTGAGAACAATAAAAGAATAGAATTTAAGAGGACAGAAGATAATAATTGATACTGCATTTAAATTTTTGAGGATCAAAGTTGATTGGAAAGCAAGTAGCGAGAAGAAAGTTCCATGTGCAAGAGAAGAAACTGTTAGCATAGAACTTATTGTTACATCGAGAGACATTTCAACTGTAAAATGATGAAACCTTGCCAGCAATCCAATACAGCATTTAAATTCATAGAGTTGCGGTACCATAGAGGGAAGTTCATCAGAACAATTATCATGAAAGTATTTATATAAAAATGCATAGGTTAGTGGGAAAGTGACCGATGTTGAGATGCCAGATCAAGACCAATAACATTTTATCAAGGATTTCTAAATATATGAGCACCAGGACCATATGTGGTAGTAATATTCTATGCATAGATGAATGGTAGATTTATAAATATATAAAATGGATTCTGACAATACAGTGAACCAACTTTTCTAGCAAGAGACTTAACAATCAATTCGATATAATCTTTCCACTTCATGTCAGTGGAAAACGTTAATACAAGTATTTGTGAATTCTATCCCTGGGCTGGGCAATATGAACTTCGACTCAGTGGAAATGGCCAAGTAATAACTGTGCAGCACTAAAAATAAAAACTAGATGAGAAATCCCTAGACATGATCAGTGAAATGAGAACAGTATTTGTCCATACATGGGACCCTAATAGGTGCTACTACCTCGGGTCATGGTGGACCTGGGAACAACAGCTATTAAGAGTTGGTTCCACATTCCTCAAAACCTACAATCTTCCTATCAGAGGCCTTTTTGCCAGATGTAGTTTATTGCCATACACAGGACTAATATTTCATTGACCTTTGAAAAAAAAATGCATGCAATAAAGAAAATAACGTTTGCAGTATTTAAAGAAAAACATCTTTTAGTTTCCATCAAACGAGAGCAAAATTTGTATGATTATTTTTTTCCTTCTGTATATCTGCTTATAGTGAAATAAGATTAAGAGTCTCAATGATTTAATCTTTAATCTGATTTCTTTTAAATCCAGAGTCCAGAAATATAAAAATTGCTTAATCTTTGTTCCATATATATTCATGGGTAACTGAATGACAAAATGGAAAAGATTCTTACATTACTTACATTATTTGGACTGTTATCTTCATGTTCATGCCATATTCACAACGTTTTAGCCGTTGTACACTGTGGCTTTCTTCAGATGAATGGAATTCTGTCTAACGTGTTTTGTCCTTCAATGGGACTTCATGAAACTAACATAATGCTCTTATTGATGGAATTATATGTATGTAGACGAAGAGGGCAAAAATATAAACAAAAGTTTTGGTTATGATCATGCATTGAGAAGAACACTAAAGATGTCTTCGTCTTTTAGGTGCTGCATCTTTTAAGTATGTAGGCAATCAAGGCTTTCAAAAATTTTCTCCACACCCTCAACAAATTTTGTCTTTTTGTTATCTCTCCTAAACCTTGTTCTGCCATTCTTTTACTCGAACTCACTAGGTAGGTTAGATGTTACTTTACTACCCATCTTGCCATCAATCTGTCCTGTGAGTATTAGATTTTCCAATCTCTTCTTCCTACTTCTGTGCCCTAGAAATATCAATTATCTCTTTTTGAAGTTAAATATAAGTTTCCTTTTGATTTCCATTTTCTCTAAAACTTTGTCATTACTCACATGTTCAGTCTATGGTGTCCTCAGCATCCTCCAGTAGAATCACATTTCTACTGCCTTAAGTCTCCTCTTCATCTGCGAGAAGATAGTCCAGTATTCACTGCCAAATAAGAGGACTGATATTGCATAACATTTCAGTTCACTTTTCTTTGTTTCTCATGAAACTTTTCTATTTCTTAATACTTTGTTTAGCTTTTGGAATGCATCTTTGGTTATCCTGATGTGTCTTCAGATTTCATTGATGTTTAGTCATTTCTTCTCGCTTTCCTTCAGTACCTTCTGTAGAAGTTCTTGTGGTTTGTTTTTTGTATCTGCTATCAACACTGGGTCATTAGCATATCTTGTTAAGATTTTGGGTACCTGGTAGTAATTCTTATTCTTTTAGAATTGCCTCATTGTATAGATTGAATAAGTCTGGTGAGAAGACACATCCTTGTCTTAAGAAGTGCTAAACCTAAAATTTAAATTTTAAATTTCTGGTTACCACTGTGTCTAAACATACAGCTTAGTTGAATTTATTAAGTTTCCCAATGCTTTTCTTATTCTTTTATTGCTATTGATTTTAAATATAAATGTATGAATCTGGATGCAAATTTACTGTGGAAGACTCAGGAATTAGTCCACTTTCTATATATTTTTACCTTAGTTAACATATATATATATATATTTACATGCCAGCAACATTCAAGATAATACCTGAAGATTATTAATATTGTAAATTTTAAATATCTTTGAAGATAAGAAACATTACATTATAATACTGCTTGTTCCTCCATTAGTAAGTTAGCATGACTGTCATGCCCTGCCATTTCTTCAGATAAATAATGGATCATTCCTTTTTGATTGCAAGAGAAGATAGGAGAAAAATATATATATCAGAGATGCTGTTTGGCTTTAGTGAGAAAAAGAAAGCATGCATACTAATAAGAAAGAAAGAAAGGAGAGATAAAGAAGGTGATAACACTCATGTGTTTAACATCAGCTTCAGTGAAATGGAAAATAAATTTGAATCATTTCATTTGTACCCTTTTACTTCTTTAAATAATGACCTGCCATTCAAACTTATTGTTAATGCAATATTTTGTTAAAGTCGTTAAGCTCAAATATTTAACAAGCCAATTGGGGAATTTCCATTGCTAGTTCATAGCCATGGAACTCGCAATGAGTTTATTCAATCATTAAAACCAGAATTATGATTCATCAAAAAGTTAAAATATGAAAACTGTGAAATTTGTATCTCTTAGAAATGTTTGTAATTTTGATGTATCTTCCAGTCCCTGTTCTTCCTTGTTAGATAGATTTCTCACTGTTTCCCTCTGCTTCTCTTGACTTCAGTACATCCTGTGAGTGTTAAAATTTTCAAGTCTTCTTTCCCCGTTATATGTTCCAGAGGTTCTGCACATTAATACCATGAGCAGAACATGTGTGCAGCGAGGAATTTTTAAGGAAAATGAGAACAAAAAATACACTTGAATTAGAAAGAGATAGTCAGAACCTCTGGAACATATAACGGGGAAAGAAGACTTGAAAATATCCTTCTGTAGAGCCACATTTCTGTTGCTTCAGGTCTCTTCTTCATCTGTGAGGAGATTGTCCAACATTCACTGTCATATTGGAGGACCAATATTATGTAACAGTTCAGTACTCTTTTCTTTCTTTCTAACAAAATTTTCCTGTTTCTTAATACTTTGCTTAGCTTTTGGAAGGCATCTTTTGCTATCCCAATGAACCTTTGGACTTCAGTGTTGTCATTTCTGTCCTCTGTTAAAACACTTCCCAGATATCTAAAGTACTGTACTTGTTTGATTTTGGTATCTACAATTTATAATTTGCATGTTGGGATTTCTTTTGCTAACAACCATGCATTCCATCTTCTTGCAATTGTTGTTTAATCTTTTCTTCTCATTTTGCTTCACTATCTTTTGTAGGAGTATATTTCTGTGTCTACTATCATCATCTTTATATCTTATATTGTTAAGATTATAAATATTTTAATACCTTTATATAAAAAGGAAAGACAAATAGATATCAATTGGTGAAATAAAACAGTATTAAAAAACATAAAAAGAAATATGAAAAGTATTTTATAATTTGACAAAATCTTGATTTTAATTTGCAAGTTAGAAAATGTTAACTGAATCAGAGCTGTTGTTATTAGAATTATTTATTGTCATAGTTTTCAGCTCAGCTAGAAAAGTGGATAGAACTATGTATCAAAGGCTGTCAGAAAAGAGAAAGAAATAGAGTGACAACAGACACCCATGCATATATTCATTCATGTAGTCTTTTACTTGTATAAGGAATAACTCACTGTCTCCCTCCTCACTTTGACTTATATATACAGTTTTTATAAGCACTATTTTTAATATAGTTTAACATGTATATGTATGCTTCAGAAGCATATCTATACACATATATACAAGAGAAGAAATATTCCTATATTTACATACCCATACTTAGTGCTCTATCCCACAGCCCATGCATGATGTTCTATTGAGTAACCCCTGCATAACATGCTACCAGTCAAACTCTATCATGCAGTCCCTGCATAATGCTCTATTATGCAGCCCCTGCATAGCATTCTATCACACTGCCCTTCTATATCAATCTATCACACACATGCACCTATTACTCAGCCCTTGCATAGCACTCAATTACTCTATTACTGCATAATGTTCTATCATGCAGTTCCTTCATAACCACACTATCATTCAGCTCCTGCATAATGTTCTGTCACACAGCCCTTCTATATCAGTCTATCACACACACACATGCACCTACACAAATATAAATGTACTCATTTGAAGCAATTAGTTTAAAAAAAATTATTCTGATTATCAACAAGCCTCAGAACAATTCTGTTTAATTCCAGAAGCTGTTGTCTTCGTACACGTGTATCTCTCTGATATTTTCCTTTTTTTAAACAAATAAAGAAGAATTACCTTTTCTTTACTGTGCATGTCACAAGACTACACGAACATTTGTTTCCGCCTTGAATTGAAAAGCAGATTTACTTTCTCATCGTTGTGAGCCAACCTAATTTCAATTGCAAATTCACAGACTCTAAATACAATTATCTGCCTTGTTTTTTCCCCCTTTCTGTTTCTTTTCCAATTGCTTTGCAGACTCAGTAGAAGCTGGGAATCGTTTACCTTCTCTCAAACTGCCTGACAGTCAGTTCGTTTGATGCCAATCAGATAATTATTCTATGATCATAAACTCCAAATGTTGACTGCTGAACAAAAGGAAATTTGATACTTGATTCAATATTATGCTTTGTTATTTGGATTTCAGTACCAAACCCTTATTATATCACTATGGTTACTTGATTATTTAACCTAAATATGATAATATTGTTCACTATATGAAGTTTCACGCAATTCAAAAATTTTAAATTATTAAAAGCAAGAGACATTTGTTTTGTTGATTATAGCATGAACTCTTAATGCCTATGAAAAGTTGATAATGATATTTATAAATTTGATAATAATATTTATAAATTTGATAATAATATTTATAAATTTGATAATGGTATTTATAAATTTGATAATAGTATTTATAAATTTGATTAATTAAAATATTTCCATAAATGGTAATGGTAATATTAACCATTTCCTTATAAGGAAACATTTGGCATTTATTGACTGAGCAGTCAATGTACTATCAGTTGAAATTCATAAAATCTTTCTCTTAAAACAATTTTTCAGGAAAATAACTTTCCCAGGTCTGGTAGCTGTTATTGCACTTTCCAGTATTTATGGGTTTTTTTTTTTTTTTTAAGTAGTGTGGAATGTCAACATTTTGATTATGTCATTATTTTCTCTTTGAGTTACATGTGATATCCATTTTAGTTGTTGCGGCTGTTGGTAGTTCTCAACTGATGTGCTATCTGTTATTTGTTAAAGTTCCTTGTGATTCTGTAGTGCCAGTCCACAAAGTTCAAAGAAGGATGGTCTTCACCAAGAGCCTCAGACTTCACATGTTCAAAGCCATTTTTAACCATTGATCTGAGAAAGTACTTGTATACAACTGACAGTTTAGATATTTTAGAACTGGCTTGATGCCAAGCATGACATCCATATGAATGACCCTAGCTGACTAGGCTATTTAAGAACATAACTCAAGTTTTTAGATTAATATTTTGGCTTTGAAGCAGTTTATGGTATTGTGAGAAACTACCTCTAGCACAGTCTATTTTATTTTCAATTTCCTTATCTCTTATACTACATTCCTTTCATGCACTAAGGTGTTTTAAATTTTTATTATTTACTAATTCCACATATTGAATTTTTATGGTGGGTTGTGGGTATATGCCATCACTGTTTTTATTTAAATTCTAGGTCATAGTTTCTGTATTTAAAAAGGTCTACTTTGTGTTTTATTTCTTGGAATACTTGATAGAGGACATTGTTAAAGGCCTCTTTGAATTCATTTACATCATATTAAACTGAATTTAGTTGTTTGTATAAACTTTTAATAACAGTATAGATTGAACATGTGAGCAACAACAAACTTTTAGAAAAAAAATGGTTTAAAAAAGGACACATATATTTAACATTAGGAAGAGACAGTTGAAATTTCTATGGCACATAATGGGAAAAGAAGGCTTGGATAATTTGATACTCACAGAATTGATTGAAGACAAGAGGGGCAGAGGTAAACAACACATGACCTACCTTGCCTGTTTGAGTAAATGAATGGCAGAACAAGGTTCTAGGAAAGATAACAAAAAGGCAAAATTTGTTAAGAGCTACAAAGAAATTCTGGAGAGTCAGGATGGCCAACATCCTGAATGAGAACGTCGCATTGAAATCTATTCTAGCCAATTGAAATTGTGATTTTAAATGAATCAATGACATCTTTACAACATTCATTTGCAAATACCTATTGCCTTGATTTTTTTTTTTTAGCTTGGAATAGATGCAAACAAAGCTCACTTACTTGACTATCAGAGTTTGAACATGTCCAGAAATGTTTTGTATTTTTTAGTTCGTTTTCTAAACTAAGACCTGAAAAATATTGTAGCTAAAATTTTTTCAGATGTGATATTTTAAATATAAATTAAGTCAAAATGTTGGATATAGATATCAATGTTATCTTAAGAATAGAAAAAAGCAACTAAGATCTTTAAAAATGTGGGAATAGAACTCTGCTCTCAAAATGCAGTCTAATTGCAAGTATTATTTCAAGTCTGCATTTAAAAAATGGTTTCATAATCTAATTGATATTATTAAAGCATCAAATAATGGAATTTCTTGTTTTTTCTAAATGCTGTATTTTCATTTATTTTTTTTTTGCTTCAGAAACAGTTTAATTTTTATTTTTATTTTTAATTTTTAGATTTCTTTCAGAAAATAGAGTTTGCCATTTAGAAAAAGAAATTGAATAAAAACAAAAAATGCCTTTTCTTTAAACACAAAAATGTCTCAAAAATATTTGAAAGGAATATGAATGGAGAATGAACAAACCATAGAAGCTTGTATTGATTTTTATGGTAAAAGAAGAAAATTGTGGAATGCCAGTATTCATTTTAGTGGAATCTTTTCATTGTTTCTTCAAATCTTTGATTACCAAAGGCCAGGGAATAAGAGATGCCATAACAAGCTTATTGGATAAGCTGCAGCTTATGTGTTTTATATATATATATATATATATATATATATATATATATATATATATATGCTATTATATGCATTTTGTTCCTCACCCTATGGTAAAACTGTGAGTTTTATACTTATAGCAAACCTCAGGCATGGATTGAAAACTGACCATTGCAAAATTTATGACCGACTGTTAAGATAGTGGAGCAGTCCATTTATTTAAGTGTGTATGTATATATATATATATATATACACACACACACTCACACAATAATAAAATACATTTTTACTCAGCATTTAGTACAAATGCCACATTCATGAAACTCAGATTTGTACTAAACAGTGAGGAAAAAATGTATATTTATTTATTAATAGTATCAAATTTAGGTCTTATTTTACATTGAGCACTTTTATTGCCACCAGTAATTGTGCAATATGTTATACTTATATTCATATATATATATATATATATATATATATATATATATATATATATATAATTTTATTAATATATATATAAAATGCAATGTATTAATATATTTGTTATATAAATATATGAAATGTATAAATATAATATTTGCTATATATATATATATATATATATATAAAATGTATTTTATATATTTGCTATATATATGTATGTATATAAAATGTATTATATATATTTGCTATATATAATTTGTATATTTGTATATAATTTGTATATAAAATGTACTATATATATGTATATATATAAAATGTATTAAATATAATATTTGCTATATATATGTATTAATATAATATTTGCTATATATATATATATATATATATATATATATATATATATATATATAGGCATCATGTTTTCATTATGATATATCTCATTAAATAATTTAGACAAGTTTTCTCTGCTTATTCTTGGTAGGATCCTCTCATATTTACAGACAAGTTTCTTATTATCCTTATTAAAGGAAGAAAGAAAATTATCATCCTGATGCATATCCATTTTATTCCTGAGTAGTTTCAACATTCACACAATGTCATCTTCAGGTCTTGTTTTTGCTAAGAATAAATTGCTGTGTTCATCTGAAAATTAAATTCTTTTCACTTGTGAAATTTTTTACTTTTTTAAGATGGTTTAAATAAAAAAAACAAATAGGTTATAAAAAAATACACTTGCATACACCCAATTACAAGCATGTAAATATATACATATATTGCAACACATATATTTTTTATTATTTTTTATTCGTTTCACTCCAAGCAAGGCGATAATGCCACTAAAACACAAAGGGTTACCATGGGTGAAAGAAAATAAGAAAACTTTGGAAGGAACTGAAAACCCAATCCTCAACAGGAAACAAGGGATAAAACTACTCCTGCTGAAAAAACCAATGAGGAGTGTGAACAGGGCGATAGACACACCTGAATAGTCTTATCCAATTTTAAAACATTTTTTTAAAAATGCATACATATATACAGACATATCTAGGCTTATATATCCTCTCTTATATATCCCATAAATATAATTTAAATACAAATTATCCACATACATATTTTCAATCTAATATGCATAGACATACAATTATGAGTCACATATACAAATAAATAAGAATATATATATATATATATATATATATATATATATATATATATATATATATATATTTAAGCAAACATACAAATACATAGGTACATGCAAATATTAAAGGATCTGTAGTGTAATCAATCCTGACCAGGCATCTTGCCTTCAGTCATTTTCTCACTGACATAATGTGGCTCCCCTGTTATTTTCTACAAATATTTTCATGCAACTGGTCTGATGAGCATTATTCCTTGGTTTCCCAACTGTTAACTATTTATTTATTTATTAACAGGAGTAGATAGGATCACCTATTGACTGGCTCACACTCCTCACCAGTCTTTTGAACAGAAGTAGAGGTTTATCCCTTGTTTCCTGTTTAGGATTGGGTTTCTGGGTCCTTCTAAAGTATTCTTATTCTTTATCACTTCCAATATCTCCTTGCATCTTAGTGGCATTATCATCTTGCTTGGGGTGAATTGATTAGAAAGAAATATTGATGGGCACATGCATGAATTGTTTGAGCATTCATCTTCTGACTATGAGACCCAGCTCCAAATATCACTATTATCAATTTGTCATGGAGATGATACTTGATGTTTTTGGCATGGGGAGGAGATCCTAGTGTGTGACACCTTAAGAAAGTGTCTGAAACGAATACCACAGGTTGACACAAGCATTGTGAATAAAATTGGGTAGACAAAACTGTTCAGATGGTTGTATTAGCATGAAGTCACAAGTCATCATGACCGAGGGTTTGAGTGTACTGGTGTTGTTGAAACTGTTGATCATGCCAGATTATGTGCTCTCTCTCAGAAACTGTAAGTAAGACCCACTTAACATAGTTTCAATATAAACTACAGGTGGGTTCTGTGGGTGTTGAACAAACACAAATGTACCTGAGCAGGTGTCTGTAACAGACACTAGCTCGCTGCCCTAGTATATGGAGGTGCTTGGAAAATGAGAGTAGCTGACCATTATTATGTCTGCATAATCCTTTCATTTTCACAAATATTTTTCCGTATATTACAATCAAATGAGGCAAGAAATGCACTGTAACAGTGAAAATCACTTTTATTTCCCAAGTACTTTCCATTGTTACCATGCATTTCTTGCCTCATTTGATTGTAATAAACAAAAAATATTCATGAATATGAAAGGATTATGCTAAAAATAAGCAGACATAATGTTTGTAATTTATTTAATTAGACATACCTGAAAAAATTTGCTGCCTGAATACACAAATATATATATATATATATATATATATATATATATATATATATATTAATACATGTTTCATTAAATAATATAGATAAGTGTTGTCTATATATTTTATGTAAGTTTTTTTCATATAGTCTGATAAGGTTAATAACATTATCATTAAACAATGAAAGAAAATCACAATATTGATACATATTTTTTTAATCCAATCTAAGCTTTCGGCTTACATAAGCCATTATCAAAGATGACAATTACACAATATATTTAAGCAATACACGAACAAGAAATTGTATATATATATATATATATATATATATATATATATATATATATATATATAGTTTTTAATTAATTTAAAATATTCCTTACATTTTATGAGATAGTACCCTAACTTTGAAAAATGACAAAATTTGCAAAAAAATAAATTTATCTCTTGCATTACATCTTCATCGAAAACAAGAATACAAAAAAATAATTTACAAATATTTAAATTATTTTTATTTAAAAATTATTAAATAAAAATTTATTTTCACAATCCAAATTCCTATCTTACAAACATTTCTGTTAAAAATAATTGTTCGAACTAACAAGGGGAGGGACAATCTCAATTATAAGAGGATTGTTCTTGTTAACACTTTGTTTAGTATTTTTTGTGTATGCTATATAATCTTCCATCAGATCGGCTGCAGTCAGGATCATAGCGTTATTGGGAGCACCATGCTTCTTTCGTTGGCTGCAGATTATGTGCTTTGTCAGGGCTGTGTACAGCTTTGAATTCAGTTATTCTTTCTCCTAGCTGACTCTGTCCTATTATTTAACCCATGGCTAGGGGAATGAAGTGATGATTCATATTTTTTCCAAGGGTTATTTGTGTGAAAGTGAATGCAACAAACATGTCCAGAATTTAAACTCAGCTCATCAGTTTATCATTCTGAACTGCTTTTCGGCTACTCCTGCAGATCTCATCAGTGTTTGATATTGAAGAGTGTTTTTTGAACTGGTTTTAGTTACTTGTTGAAGATGTTATCTTTTTTATCTGTTGAATATAAGCTTATCATAAGTCTCATTGTGTCTTGGTGATATAAGCTATCAGTATTTTGTCCATGTCACCCCTGAAACTTAATTTTTGTGGTGAGTCCTGAAAATACTTTATTTCCAAAAAACCCTAAAAACCAAACCTGTAATAAAAATTGAAAACTGTCTCTGTTTGAAGCTTGGAAATTATGAAAAGCATGTATGTATGTATACAGGTAAATGTCAAATAAATTAGCTTCTAGCAGAATTCAAATACAGCTCATAATGCCAAAGTTCGATTTTACTTTTGGAAAATGTTTTAAAATTTGAACCATGTCATTTTTATCAAAGCAATAAGAATCAGTAATGATATACTTTATATGTTTTTAATAATATTAGTGTCGCTATATTATTGAAATCTTTTATATGTAATTATATAGGCAACTCATAATCACTCCTCCAGAAAAATAACTTTAAAAAAAAGAAAAAATTGAATAAGTTGAAAAAAATAATAGTTTGTATAAAATATTTCATTATTTACTACATAGGATAGCAAATGTTATTGGTATGATGATTTTTTTTGTTTTTTATAAGAATGATTTGAAACATAAGTGTCCTTTTTGTTTCCATTTTCCCTAAAATTTCCTTATATTGTTCACATATTCAGTCCATGGGATTCTCAGAATCCTTCTATAGAATCATCTTTCTGTTGCCTCAAGCAGGGCTGGTGCAAGGACATCATACCCCCACCACTTTTACACATCTCAGTTTTCATAAGGTAGTATTCATATAAAATAAAATTTTTATTGTAACCTACAATATATAAAATAAAAACACAACAAACCTACAACATATAAAATACAAATTTTATTGTAACCTAATTTTGTACAATAATGGACCATATGCAATATAAGTGAACAATTCAACTTGAAAAATTCAAAATAAATACAATGTATCTAAATACAAATTAGAGACATGTCATAAGAGATCATTTCATCTTTAATAAATCAACAATGATTTGCAGCAATTTTTAACTATCAAATTGAGATTTTTCTCATTAAAAAGTTGAATAATTGAACACGTTCAACATTATGGATAAAAATAGTGAATTTTATATAGCGTTTTTATAAGTGGGGGGGGCCTTAGCATGAACAAAACAAATTCATGGAATTGGACAAAAAAAAAACTGGAATGATGTAAATATCTGTGAAAATTTTTCATCCTTTAATAATCAGTTGTACTTAGTTTCATTTGTAACAAACATAAATGTAGGAAGAAAAAAAAAACAAATGTTGATAAGATAGCAAGTGTCACAAAGCACTGCCCAGGGTCCCCAATCAGGCTTTTAGTCATTATCAAGAAGGATTTTATTTTTACCTTTAACTGAATGTAAGGATATATATATATATATATATATATATATATAAACATAATATATATAAATGTCTTTAAATAAATTGTCGGACTATGTCCAATTCTAAAATATATATATATATATATATATATATATATATATATATAAAATGTAATATTTTATAGAAATATATATATATATATATATATATAAAATGTAATATTTTATAGAAATATATATATATATATATATATATATATATAAAATGTAATATTTTATAGAAATATATATATATATATATATATATATATATATAAAATGTAATATTTTATAGAAATATATATATATATATATATATATATATATATAAAATGTAATATTTTATAGAAATATATATATATATATATATATATATATATATATATAAAATATTTAATATTTTATAGAAATATATATATATATATATATATATAAAATGTAATATTTTATAGAAATATATATATATATATATAAAATGTAATATTTTATAGAAATATATATATATATATATATAAAATGTAATATTTTATAGAAATATATATATATATAAAATATTTAATATTTTATCGAAATATATATATATATATATATATATATATATAATATTGTAATATTTTATATATATAAAATATTTTATATTTTATAGAAATATATATATATATATATATATATAATATTGTAATATTTTTATATATATAACATATTGTAATATTTTATAGAAATATATATATAAAATATTGTAATATTTTATATATATATATATATTTATATAAAATATTACAATATTGTAATATTATACATATATATATATATATATATTGTAATATTGCACAAGAAATGTCAAGAAAAAGGTAAATAATACTAAACTAGAAGTACTGAAGTGTTTGTGTGTTGTTTGGAACCAGTTCTATTAATCATGTCTAGACTGGAATGGTTCTTATTCATCTTATCATCAGTGACCCGGTACTTGACAGATTGTAACTGCAACAGCAGCAGATGGAAGGCTAGTGGTTGCTGATGCCAGTTGAGTTAACCAACCCAGCTGATGTAAGTGCTGTCAGAAAAATCAATACGTAACCATTCTATAAGAATGAAGACGAGGAGGTCAGAGTTGTTTCCCTTGACTCACGTATCAACTGATTAGTTCAACTGCAGTCACGTTCACATATTGCCTATTAATTTATTGAAAACTTTCTAACCTAAGTGTCTTTTGAAAGGTATTTTCTTTTGGTTTAAAATTAAGATGAATTTCGAATATTGAGATGAAATGAAACATCCAGTTAATTTTTTCAAAAGCGAAACTTATTTTGAAGTTTGTGAATAAGTCCTGAAAGTTTCATTAAAATCCAACAATTATTTGATTTTAGACTTTCCAAATTAATGTGTTATTTTACCTGAAAACAGGCGCGAAGATTTCCATTATCAGTTTTTATGTTACTACAGTTAACACCATTGACGCATAAAAAAAAAACGATTTTTTTTATTTAACTAAAATTTTGAACGTGTTAGAAAGGAGAAAAAAATAAAAAAATAATTTGGTCTTTCCTAGACAAACATTTTGACGATAAAACTTTGTTTTTATTAAGTTTGGAGCCTTTTTTCATCATGCTATGCTTTTTTTCAGCGAATTATTGGCGGTACCTAGAAGTTGAATGAAATTGATATCTTAACTGGAGTGTTTGTGTGTGTGTACTTTGAAACTAAACAGTAGATGTTACTAACAGGAATAACTGGAATCTGTTTGTACTTTGTACGTACTTCATTCATAAACATTTTATCAACTTTTAGATTTAGTTTGTGTGCCGGTTGAAAAGCTTCGCTACATAAAGTTATTAAAATGCAATTATTTTTTTTTTAACTAGTAACAAGCAATATTGAAAGACTTTCATTTTTGGTTTGCCCATTCTAGAAGCTTGAAAAAAGTTTCAATTTAATCAGAAAATATCAAGAATTCAAATTCATTTTCTGATGAATAATTCTGAATATCCAACAAAACAAATATAAATTGTAAAAAAGAAAAGAAAACAATTCTTGTAAAAATTCATTTTTTATCGAATTTTTTCCCCTTAAGTAATTAAAAGCTTTACTAATCAAGTAATGTCGTAGTTTTATACTTATTTTTTACATTTCAGAGCAAATTTTTGGTAACTGCTTGTCCGATTTTACAAAAATGATTTAAATTCTTCAAAGACTTCTGCTTTTAGTTTTAAAAATGACACCTTTAATTTCTCGAGTTTTCATAAAATTAAGTAAGGTGTGGGGAACAGATGCATTTTTACCAAGGCTTTCTAAAAAAATGATTTCTAAAATAATTTCATTCATATGTGAATAAGTTCTGAAAGTTTCATTTAAAATCCGACAATTTGATTTTGGCAAACCAAATCAATTTAACTTTCACTGAAAAAACATACAAAAAAAAAAAAACCGTTAATTGCAATGTTGCATCCGCTGATGCAAGAAACAAGATTTTTAATAAAAATTTCGAATGTTCTAAAAAAGAATAAAAATTTACGAAATTAATCAAAAAGCACTTTGTTGCTTTTTCCACTTACTTAAATAACAAAGATGAAACTTAGTTTTCGGCAAGTTTGGGGTATTTTTTTTTTTATCATTTCATTTTCATAGTATGCCATTTTTTCGGCAAATTCGTGAACATCCTTAAACAAAATTGTTTTAAAGATGCCTCTCTAATTTTATAATATTATTTTATTTTTAAAAAATATAATCTTCCTGAAAATTGTAAAATAAGCCATAATGATAGGCTTAGGTTGACTTTGGTCACAATTAGAATTTTTAATTACTTGTGAGTTGAATCTATCGTTTTTCTATTTTGTGTTTTTAGTTTATCTCTCATATTTATTTCTACAGTAAGAAATATGTTCGCTTTAAAAGTATTTCATTTATGGTGATCTTGCTATATACAAAAAGTGAAAGAGAAGCAAAAATAATACCAGACACGCGACCTGAAGTCAATAATATCAAGGGGCCCGTTACTTGATTATTACTTGTTTGTTCGTATGTAATAACGTATAACTATTGCTCTACTTTTTGTATTGAGACCTCTTTTAAATTAATGTTATGAACGTTTGAATTTATAGTCCTTTCATTCTCATTACATTTTTTTGGATGTGTGTGTATGCACATTTCATTAAAAACGACTGACAAGGTGCTTTTATTCAGTTTTTTATATAATTTCTCGTGCGATCTAATAAAGTTTTTCTTTTCAGAGGATAAATCATATAAAAACTGTCCGAATGTTCTTTTTATCCGAGCGCTTTCGGCTATACATTTAGCCATTTTCAAGGATTATATTTCAACTGTTAGAATTAGAAATAGAAATAGTTTGTTATATGCATGTTTTATAAAGTGATTCATTTTTTTTTTTGTTTCAAAACGGTCAAGATATTATGTCCATGTTCAAAGAACATTCGGACAGTTTTTATATGATTTATCCTCTGAAAAGAAAAACTTTATTAGATCGCACGAGAAATTATATAAAAAACTAAATAAAAGCACCTTGTCAGTCGTTTTTAATGAAAGAAGGATTGCTGCCCAAATACACAAATATAAATATATATATATATATATATAATTTTTTTTTCGAGAATATAAAAAATGAAATAGTTCAATCAACTTTGTAGTATTTAAATTTATCTTAGAATTTTCTTTTTACAATGATGTTCACTCTGTACAAGGCCTAAGAGCCACTCAAGGTAGAGGGTTACAGAATAAGAGCATAATTTATGGGGATATGTGCGGAAGATAATGGTTAACCCTAGACTTGAACAGGTTAAGATTGTAGTAACCAGAGAAGCATCCTCTTGGGTATTGGTTCCACAAAGCAGCAGTTTGTGGTAAAGAAGCTGTTCTAGCAGAACTTACATTTCACCAATTGAATACGAAAGTAATGAGGGTGGTTAGTTAAAATGTGTGTGGCATGGCAGGTCTTAGCTGTGATAGTTAGAATTGGTGGAACTAAGGGCTCGCTAAGGTATGTAGTTTATCTGAACACTTTCCATGAAAATAGCCATAGATCAGCAAGACACTTGCAATCTTTCATCAATGGGAAATGGTGAAAAATAATTCATTACCCACAAGGGCGTGGAGACATTTTTGAACTCTATTGATACTGGAAAGTGAAGACTGGGTAACTACTGCCCATATATGTCAGCTGTACTCCTTTTTCAGCCTGTGCTGGCTCTTGCAAAAGGTAGAGGATAACAGGAGGTGTTTGATGCTTGCTAGAGGAGTACAAGGAACAAACCATTTTTTCAGATGTCCTGGTTAAGACATTAAACTATATCTGCATCCTGGGTAAGACGATAAACTACATCCAGAAGCAAGGCCTCTGATCAGAAGGTTTTGAGGAGCGTGGAACCACCTCTTAATTGCTGGTATTCCCAGGTCCACCCTGACCCAGGGTGGTAGCACCTGTTAGGGCCCCAGCTATGGGCAAATAGTTAACTATTACCAGCAATAGTTTTTTGAAAAAAATTATTACCATCAATAAAATTTTGAAGGAAAAATATTACCAGAAACAGATTTTTGACAAAATAAAATATTACCAGTAATAAAAAAACTTTGTCGGCATTAATTAACCCATTGAGGTTGATATGCTGTAAAACAAAATAAATCAAAGAATACATATTCTATTCATATGAATCTATCCTAATAATGTTGTCGGCATTAAATAACCCATTGAAGTTGATATGCCATAAAACAAAATAAACCAAACCATTTTTTCAGTATAAAGCAATGAATCATATGTACGAGTTCCACTTGAGGTTTGGGTTTAGTTTAAGTTTCAATAGGTACTCAAGGCACAGGGACTCCCTGAGGGAACACCTGTTCATCATGATTGGTGAAAATTCACCGTTCGCTCAGTGATGGTGTAACATCACTAATTTTGCTTTTGAGACATGGAATATGATTAACCAAAAAGATAAAAGATTTAAAAAATTCTACTCTTTGATTATACATGTGTAATAAAAAAACTGAAAGTAAATAACTTATTTATTTATATTCCATATATATTTTCACACATGCATATTATTTGAACATAGCAGTTTTAGGTACTTAATATTTTTAATGACAATATGCTAGCTTAATCTGAAATATATTTTACCATTAAAAAGGGAAACACTTTAAATAAAAAAAAAAAGTGCTATAAATTACCTCAAATATCTTGTAAATAAATTTAGAATTTCACTTAAGACTATAGACAATTTAAAATTTAAATGTGTAGTGTGGCAATAGTTTCTTCCAAACTGTTGTTAAAATATAAAAAAGTAAATTTGCTATTTGCAAAATACAGACAGAGCTTTGGATTAAGTTCAAGATGGCAAGTTATTTGGCTTCTTCATAAAATGATAACTCCCAAAATTTTCCTTTGTTTCTGAAATTACTAACAGTTTTAACAGTTTTTTTAATAGTAATATATCAGCTATTTTTTTTTTACTGTCACTTATTCTGAAATATAATTTTACATTTAAAAGGTTACATTTTCTTTAAAAATAATTAAGCAAAAAGCTATTGAAAATTTAAAAGTACTATATTTAATAATTATTTAGTGTGGTGATAGCTTCTTCAGTACTATGATTAAAATATATTATAATAAATTTACAAAATACCACATAAAAAATGTTTTTCTGTATAGCTATATGAGAAGGCTGTTGAGAGTATCAACGTCCACCCACTTCATGATATAATTTGTCAATGTAACTAAAATAAGTACTGTTATTAACTATAAAAGAATTTATTAGATGCAAACTGTGCAACCATTAAACAGAAAGTGTGCATATTATGTTTCTTTTAGAAATAAAAAAAATAAAGTAATTTATTCTGAAATGTTTTTACTTGTACTTTCATACATATACTTTCCATGTTGTTTGTTCCTCATGACAAAATTTCACCTAATAATGAAAAAATGCCTTTAATTTACACAACATATATTTATTTTTGAACTTGATCTGCTCCCTTGTTAATGCACTTAATTTAGGCATGAATATATAGATACATCAATAACTCTGCAGCCTAATGATGAAAAAAATATTTATTTTAGAAAAAACAAATGTTTATTTTTCAACATAATCCTTTGTGGATATCTCCAATGCTTCTCAATTGATCATTTAGATAAAAAAATGATGTGGTGAATATCTCAGATAAAAATTCAAATTATAACTGTATTAGCCTCTGGGCTTATCAGTCTTTCATGCTAAGATATAATGAAGGGTTCAAAAAATATCTTTAAACATGTGTAACAATATATTTCCTATAAACATGTGAAGATGTTATTGGTAGTTATATAAAGAACTAAAGTATCCTTTCTAGGTTATTTATTTTGTGTGGATATTGCAGAAATGGAAATGAATGTTTGCTTTGTTTGAATGTTTGCTTGTTAAGCACAACATGTTGCATAGGAATAGAAAGTGTTTTTCTCCTTTTGTTTGTTGGAACCAAACATTGTATGTTTATTATACTGATTTGAAAAATATAAGTTAGAATTAATTTGCCGCTACTGTAAACCTGTCTTTTAATTTGGTATTTATACAAAAACTATTTTCATCGAGCAGAGCTTGATCTTAATAACCTGCTGATAAACTGTGTGTAGTCATGTGTCTATTTTACATTTAGTCGTTCTTGTTCCTCCGTTTCATTTCTCATTAAAAACACTATTACTGTCATTTTTTATTTCACTCTCCATTAATCAGTGTAATGTCAGATTTTTATCTTGTTATCTGACACCATGATTTTTATTTTCATTTTAAAGAGGAAAAAAGTCCTATGGGGGATTGTGGAGAAATTCTTTAGTCTTTTCTTCTTGCTACAATGTTGTATCATCACAGATCAGTTCAACAATTCACACATAGGCTGTTCGTAGTTATTTCCCTTGGTCTGTGGACATTTACAAAGTACAATTAAACGTCTCGTTTTCCCTTTTTAAGGACATTTTATGCAATAATTATTAATGTCCCTTATATATTATGTTACCTTTTCTTATAGTCTCTTATTTTTATTAACAATTTTGAGCAAATGACATCTTAAAATGATTTATGATTGATTAACTAATTCATTTTTAAGGTTTATCAACCTTTTGCGGGTTATTTAAAGCCAGAAAATAGAAAAAAATTCGAAGAATGATGCATCTATAAAGAGATAGATATGTAAACATTAACATTTTCTAGAACAAAAGTTTCATTTTAAAGTTATAGTGATTGATTTGTTTTTTACAGCTTATCACTCCTTTGCAGGTTATTTAAAGCTGGAAAATATTTTTAAATTGTAATACTTTTTTGGAGGTAATAAAGATTTACTGATGCAAGTCTTACTATTTAACCCATAGCTGGGAGGAGAAGAGGTGAATTCATACCTTTCTCAAGTGTATTTGCAAGTAAGTGAATATAACGAACCTGATTGAAATAGGAACTCAGCTTTTCAATTTCCTATTCTGAACTATTATACATTATACCACCTGCATATTCAAGATTAATGCAAGTAGTCACCCATCTAGGTACTGACCAGGCTTGATGTTGCTTAAATTCAATGATTGTACAAGAGCTGGTATTTCAACATGATACCATAGGTTGACAGTGAAATTGTATAAATGGAACTATTTGAAAGCCATCAGAAAGCTGTGCTAGCACAAAGTCACAAGTCAATGTGACTGAGGGTTTGAGTGTACTGGACTTGTTCCAGACTGGAGATAATGCTAGATTATTCACTCCTTCCCAGATGGTGCAAGTAAAGACTGCTCCTCATAGTTACTGTATAAACCACAGGTAGGCTTTCTGGGTGTTGAATAAACACGAATGTATCTGAGCAGGTGTCAACAAGTGTGATTGGCTAGCTTCCCTAGCATATTGGTGCCCTTGGAAAGAACTACTCAGCCATTTTATTTATATATATATATATATAGTTTACGAAAAACTAGGTAATCCGTATGAGAAGACCCAATGAGGATAGAATCCAGAGAGCTCAATGTAAATCAGAGCTAATAATTTAAATAAAAACAGATTGCTTTAAGGTTCCATATAATAAATTATTTCACCACAGCCCTTTTAATGATGATCCACTGTCCTTTAAAAGGGCTGTGGTGAAATAATTTATTATATGGAACCTTAAAGCAATCTGTTTTTATTTAAAATATATATATATATATATATATATATATATATATATAAACGAGAGAGAAAAATTTACTTTTCAATCAGCACCTGATGATTGCATTATGCATGAAACTCGAAGTTGTGCTGTTAGTGAGAAACTAAATGTATAGTTATTATTAGTATAAATTTTAGTTCTGTTGTTATACTTTGAGCACTGTTCTATTACCAACAGCACTCAATGTGCGATATATATATATATATATATGAATAAAAAGAGACAAGAGCAAAAATTATACTTGGCCAACACGTTTTGTCCTCTGAGGGACTTTATCAACACAATATCAGAGGACAAAACACATCGGCTAAGTATAGTTTTTGCTCTCATCTTTTCTTATTTATTTTGTCTCTTCTTACATACACTTCATCTAAGAATATTTACATACATACATACATATATATATATAAGTGCTTGAGTGCTGATGGTGTGGAGGCAGTCTGTTTCATACTTGAACGCACTCTTCAGGCCATGTGTTTGTGTGTGTGTGTGTGTATATATATATATATATATATATATATATATATATATTGAAAGACCTCTTCACGACTGCCCTGGAGTTTGCTACAGTATATTCTGACTTAAGTAAGGAAGAAACAAACATAATTCTTAGTGCCAAGAAATCTGTCCTCATCCATAATGGGGACCAGTGGATTAAAAACACTAATGACAATTTTGACATCACCATGGGATCTCTGGACTCTGCAGAATCTTTGGACCTTGTTGGTCTATTTATACTGTACAATCTAACTGCGCACTGTGAATTAGATATTAAGGACATCGGGCTATACAGATGACAGGCTCATGGTAGTGAGGAGCTCCACAAATTTTAAAACGGATAAAATTAGAAAGATAATTTATAGTGAATTCGGAAAACTAAATCTAAAAACTATAGTCAACACTAAATTGAAAAGGGTAAACTTCCTCGACGTAACTCTAGACTTAATAAACAACATTTACACACCCTACAGAAAACCTAACACTAATCCCTTGTATGTACACCCTAAGTCAAACCATCCTCCATCTATAATTAGGCATATACCCACATCAATAGAGAAAAGAATAAGCATGAACTCTGCAAATAAGGAAATATTCCGACAACACAGTAATTTTTATAACACAGCCCTGAAAAATAGTGGATACAAAAGCGCTGACATAAGCTATAGAAACAATAGTACCAATAGTAAGAAAAACAGGAAAAGAAAGATCATATGGTATACCCCTCCATTCAACGAAATGGTCAGTACTAAACTAGGGCATAAGTTCCTATCTTTAATTGAAAAACACTTTCCCACTAATAGCAAACTTAGCAAGATCTTTAATAAAAACACCTTAAAATTAAGTTACAGCTGCACTGAAAATCTAGTAAGAATCATAAAAAAACATAATAATAAAATCCTGGAAAAACACGCATGCCAAAACAGTATCAATAAAACTCCTAAACTGCAATTAGACAAAAATAATGAAAAATTATGTGATTGTAGAAACCCTAAAGACTGCCCGTTAGAAAATAAATGCCTCACAAAATCCGTGGTATACCAATGCACTATCTCATCCATTGAGAGTCCTAACACTGATAGGATATACATTGGGTCAACGAAGAATAAATTTAAAATTAGATGGCGACAACACAAGAGCTCCTTCAAAAATATTCAAAATAGAAATCAGACATCTCTATCCCAATATTTCTGGCATTTAAAAGAAATGAATAAAACACCAAAAGTAAAATGAATAATAATAAATAGAACAGAACTTGTAAAACCTGGGATGATCCATGCCCTTTATGCCTACATAAAAAACTACACGTCATTAAGTTTCTAAATAATGAAAAGTTATTAAACCATAAGTAGGAGTTAACAGTTTTTTGCTGACATCAACAAAATTTTGCATTAAATAAGTAACATAAAAAAATAGATAAACAAATAAATTCCATAGTTTAATAAAAGTTTTAAAAGCTTAGCCCAATCATTAAATAGAAAAACCCTTTGTGAAGTTGTCAAAAAAGCAAATTGTAGTCCAGTCCAACATGTTTGTATAAGAAATAGCCATTTGAATAAACAAATAAATAAAGAGATTAATAGATAGATAATAATAAAACAGAATCCTCTCGACACTTAATGACCTGCCGTAGTGCCATAAAATATCTTTCGCTTTAAACTAACTAGACGGTGACCGCCACCATCAAATTTGAAATAGAGACCCCCACCATAACCTGACATAAACTTTCCAAAGGTGACTGGTCTGTAGATAAGAATTAACTCTTCGACCACCTAAACAATATGGCCGCCCCCAGCCGTTTCCATAGTAATTAATGTTGCAAGAGACCATACTTATAAACTTGCGCAAACCACAAGATAGCTTATTCCTAAATTTTTGCTTGAGGATGAAACGGGACTCAAGACGTTAATTTAACTTAATTTCAATAATTGAGGGTTTCAGCTCTCGTTTTTAAAACATGAGAACTCTTATGTAGCGAAGGAATCCAATTTTTTAAAAAAATATTATAATATATATATATATATATATATATATATATATTTATTTCTACAGCAAGAAATAATCTGTTCACTTTAAAAGTATTTAATTTCTATGGTGATCTTGAAGTGAAAGAGAGGCAAAAATAATATATAATGATACGAGACACGTGACCTGTTACTAAGTGAATATCAAGGGGCCCGTTGTTGAACCCACTGAAACAAGATTAAACAGATCTTTCTTTTATTGTTTATTTATTCATTTTCATTTTTATTTTTGTGTATCAACGGAGGAGGCGGCACTGAAAAGTCCTCATCGTAAGCCACTGACAAAAATCTGATCAAACATCAGATTTTTTTCAAAGTTTCTTGGCCAGGATAAGAACTTTTCCCACACCACTCATACACAAAACATTTTTTCAAAAAATCCATTTTTTCTTTATTATATCTATCTATCTATCTATCTATCTATCTATCTATCTATCTATCTATATATATATATATATATATATATATATATATATATTTATTTGTGTGTGTTGGAAAGATATCAGCTAAATCAAATGAGGAGAAAATGAAAAATATTCATTTGACTTTAGTTTTTATAGATTAATATGAGATGGGGAGCAGAAAATTGGTCTCACATGGAAATGTTTTTATTTGACATTTTAGGATCAAAGGCAAAACAAGACATTAAAACAAGATATATCAGAACAGATAAAAACAGGGTTCGATACATTAAAAATGATTGTAATTAAAGTAGTATAAAAAGATATCTGTTTGAAGTTAATGGTACATCTGCACTAACTCTCATTGTAGTGTAAACACACACACACTCGCGCACACACACAGAGTTATAAAATAAATTTTTGGTTGGGTAATTCATTTTCTATGGCTTGTCAATCCTTTGCAGACCATTTAAAGCCAGAAAATATTTTTAGATTGTAAGAATTTTTTTCTTTGGAGATAATAATGGTATAGTGATACTAGCCTTACTAATTAACCTATAGCTGGGGGGTTGGAGATTCATACCGAATTAGAATTTGATAAACAATAAATTATAATGTGGATATAAAGCAGGAGATCAATTTTATATTACAATCAATCTATAAACCGATCCCTCACTTTATGACCACGGTAGTTTCTATACATTTATATACCAGAGAATGTAAATAAATCTATAACACATATCTGTATAGATAATCAGTGTTTGATTAATTCATTCATTTTCCATGGCTTATCAACCCTTTGCAGGTTATTTAAAGAATGAAAATATTTTTAGATTGTAAGATTTTTTTTTTTTCAGATAATAATGGTTCAGTGATACAAGTCTTACTAGTTAACCCATATCTGGGTGGAGAAGAGGTAGATTCTTACCTTTCCCAAGGATATTTGCACATCAGTGAATGTAACAAATCCAATGGGAACTGGAACTAGGCTCTCCAGTTAACAACTTCTTTATTCATTACACCACCAGCACGTCCAAGCTTACAGCATCTGGTATTCTTAAGTGGTTACCCATCTGGGTACTTACCAGTCACAATGTTGCTTAACTTCAGTGATCGTATGAGAACTGGTTTTTCAGTGTGATGTTGCCGTAAGCCTATAAAAGAAAGAAGAATGTATTGGGTCATATATTTATTTTACTCTTTATCCATTTTAATTTCAAATGATAAACTCTGATGGATACAAAACTGTGTTCAAAAGTTAGTGAAGCTATTGGTTATCTGTATTTTTTCACCCAGTACTAGGCTCAAGGGCCACTCCAGGTAGACAGTTACTGAGTGAGCTTGCTGTCAGGAAGGAAGAAGGAAGAAATACATAATGTCAGATGTGAGGCATGTTCCATTTTTTTTTATTTTCTGTCTATCAGATTTGCCGAAGTGTTTGGCCCATATGCCTCTGATAAGCATTGAAATGTATTTTCTGCTGATTCTTTGAATATTTTTAGATCATAAGGCAAGACATCTTAATGTTACACTGCAAGTTAAGATTGCAGAACTAGATATTCCCCAATGTTTTGATGCAGCCTCATGGCATCATACAAAATAAGGCTAGTTTTTATATTTCACTAAAAAAAAAAAACAATACCTTTATCTGATAAGAAATGCTGTACACGCAATTTTAACATGTTTCCTTCATATCACTAACCCAGAATATAAAACATTCCTTTGTAGCTCAGTTTCCAATGGTGTATGTGACTGGAGTGTTTATGAAAGCATAAAATGATTTGATTTATTTAATGGCATATCAACTTCTTATGGGTCATTTCATGCTGAAATTTAATTTTCTTGGAAGCTTTGAAGTACAGACAAACCTCTCATCAATGGACTAATAGCGGGGAGGAGTGGTCCATTAAAACCGATAGTCCGTAGATGGGAAGGGATTATTTTTGAGTTATAAAACCACTATATAGTAACTACCAGTAGTTATGATCATTATGTAAAAACTATAAACATGTATATATGGCATAAATAAATTTTCCTGCAGATTTTTTTGTTTATTTTGCCTGCAGAATTTGTCTGTTGCATCCAATGTCCATTGATGGGGGGGGGGGGGGTCCATAGATGAGAGGTTTGTCTGTAATAAAAATACAGTATGTTATTCTGCTTTCACAATTGAATACATGGTAGATGATATTCAGTATGCATGTTTGTGTGGACATAATTGTTTTGCTATGGTTTGATTGTTTTTGTTTAGGGATATATCAACACCTCTATGGCTTATTTAATGCTGAAATGTAAATATGAAAATTCAAACTTTATAATTAATTCAAGAGAATGACATTATTTCATTATTAAATTTTAATTACTTAGCTGCATTTTTTTTTTAACTAAACAATCTTAGAAAATCAAACAAGAAAGAACTTGTCTCCCCTTACAAGAAATGAGATTAATCATAGCAAATTGCTTTTTTGTCTATGTTTTCAATTTTACTATGAAAATGTATTGGTTATGTTTTTTTTAATGTATTGCTGGTCATTGAGAATTTTTTTTTTTTTTTTTTTTTTGAGATAAAAATTGTTGCTGAAGTATCCATTATACAATTTGAAACCAAACAACTGTCTATAAAATCTGTTAAAAATTAGGAAGAATGACATATTACTATTATATACTTGCTTAAAATCCACCTTATTGGGCAGCATTTAAGCTAGCTCTTATGGAGTTCTCTGGATTGGGCCTTCATCACAATTGGTAGGAAGGAGTAGATGCACTAGGCAACAATAAACTACAGAAGAACTTAAAATTGATCACTGCAATTAAGTATTGCATTAATATTTATTTAAGCTTACCTTTTAACAGTTTAACAATAATTCTTCTGCTGCCACTTAATTTAAAGACAGTTTGAAGTATGTAGGTCCTTACTTTCCATGCAAACAATTTTTTTTATTTCATGGGAGATTTTCACTGGATTTTGCAATCAATTTTGATTATTCCCAAATTTATTTCCAAGTTATAAAAACTTATCGTACAAAAAAAATTTGTTGCAAAAAATCACATACAAAAATTGGCAAAAATAATTGCAGTATAGAAAACTTGATAATCCAAAATTTCAATGTTGGTCCGGATCTGGCCTGGAATGTTTTAAATTTACTCATGGAGTTGGCCTGATTCCAAAATGCTGGGCTATGGCCTTTTGAAGTGACATTTATTATATTGAAGAAGATGAGCTATTGAAAGAGAGTTGTGTCTCTTTAATTGAAAAAGTGTGACACACTGACATTCACATTTATTATATAGATTATAAAATATTTATTGAAAAAGAAAGTTCATAATAATTGATATAACGTAATAAAATAATTGATTAATTCGCTTTTTACAGTTTCTCAACACTTTGCAGGTTATTTAAAGCCAGAAAATATTTTTTTAGATTTCTGGCTTTAAATAACCTGCAAAGGTTGATAAACCATAAAAAATGAATTAATCAATTATTTGATTACATTATATCAATTATTATGAACTTTCTTTTTCAATAAATAATTTATAATATATAATAATAGCAACATTTTATATCACTCTTATTTTTGCTGATTTTTTAAGTTAACATGAGACTGTTGACATCTTTTCATTCAGTTATCTTCTTTGTTTATGACAATTCTCAGCAACTGTATCATCATACTCATCAAATATTAGTTTTCTGTTTTAACAGTAGAAGGAGCGTTTATATTTTTGGCAGGTGCATTGAGTTTTGAAGGTTATCTTAAAGAACTCTAGAAGCTTTGCATAAAACCCAAGTCTAAATTCTTTATTATTCATTATGGTCATCCATTTATATTTGATGCCAGAATTGATTTTAATCTTATTAGCGATAATGTTCTTATTAGTGATAATGTTCTGTTGTATCATATGTAGACCAAAGTTAATTACAGTTCACTAATGGCTATATTGGCATTTTGTCAATTTTCAATTCTTGATAATGGAGATTTTCCATCATTACTATTTAATTTTAGAGCAGGCGTTTGCTGTTGCCTTTTAACATTTTGCCTGTCTATATGGAGGGTTGGAGATACATGTCTTTTCCAAAGTTATTTATATGAATCATTATTTGTAAGTAGCCTTCAAGACTGAGCACTTGCAATATCGCTATCTACCATTATCACCACAAAGACATGTATCTATACAAATAGACTAAATATTTTATTTAACAATCTTTCAAGCGTCCTTATAAATGATCATAAATTCAATGTAATTTATAGAAATTAACCAGCGTATAGTGAGTCATGCTTAAAATGACATTGTAATTATATCTTTGCAGTTTAAATTTATATGGGAGCCTATAAAGACAATATTATCTGTTTCCCTAAACCAAAATATTTGGCATTCATTGACCAAACAACCAGCACTGCTTTTGGTTGAAAGTTATAAAATCTTTCTCTTAAAACAATTTTTCAGGAAAATAGGTTTTCAAGTTCAGTAGCTGTTCTCGTTCTTTCCAGCATTGATGGGGGTTTCCTTCTTTACCTTTTATTTGAAGTAGCATGGAATATCAACATCTTGATTATGTTATTATTTTCCCTTTGAGTTACATGTGAGAACCATTTTAGTTGTTACTGCTGTTGGTGGCACTCAAGTGATATGATTTCTGTTATTTGGTACAATTCATTGTGAATCTGCAGTGCCAGTCCATGATGTTGAAAGAAAAATGATTCTTGCAATGACTCTCAGGCTTCCTTTGCTCAAAGCCTTTTTTTCACCATTGATCTTATAAAGCAATTGCAAATAGCTGAAAGTTTATATATTACTGAACGTGTTTTGTGACATCCAAATGAAAGTCTCAATCTAATGAATATGACTTGAGTTTTCAGGTTGATGTTTTAGTTTTGTAGAAATGTGTGGTGTTGGGAAAAACTAACACTGGTGAAGCCTGTTCTATCTTCAATTTCTTTTTCTCCTATACTAAATTTGTTGTGTAAAGTTAATTTTAAATCTCTCTTTTTCATATCTGTAAAAGGCCAACAAATTGTTGGATAGTGTTTTTTTATGACAATACATATATCTTTATAATTACTAAAAAATACAATATTTTTGCACTATACTATAATGCATTGACTTTAAACAATGGAACTGGTAAACAGTGTTAAACTGAAAAATAAAAAGAAGAATCTAATCCAATTTGCATAAACAAATACATTCATTTGCATACAAATGTAATGATAACATTACCCTGATGAAACCTAACACAGTGAAAAGATTTGATATCTGTTATCCGTTGGTGAGAAGACTCCAGAAGATAGCACATCTGTTGATCTGGGTTTATATTCTGCCATTGCATTGACTATATTCTTTGCTTTTCGTTATTCAGAAAATATTTATTGTGAAATAATCGATATTAAGGAATGTTTATCTGTTGTTGGCTCTGCATGAGAAAGAGGTACTATGATACTCATTATCAAATTTGAACAGCTCTTTATTAAAGAATCTCCTCCTCTTTCCAGTCTCTTCTTGAGTTTGAATTTGTCACAAGCTTGCTTTATTTGTTATTTTTAATTACTATTAATTAATTCAAACAGTACAATTACCTTCTGAGATCATTCACATGTTTCATCGCTAGTTTTCATGCTATCTAAAGTTGGAGTACTTTTTAAAAAGTATAACAGTACAAGCAAAAGTGTTTTATTTTTCTGATATTAAATAGTATAAATTAATTATTCACTCAATTGTCACCTGACTGTTCTGGCCTGTTTTAGGAAAAGTTGGAAATAAATGACTATAAAATGCTAATGGCATTTGTTTATGGGTGGCACCATTTTTTGTCTTAATCTGTACTGCAGTGTATCCTATTAAGTTAAATGATATCCTCTTGTTCCCAGATCCACCCTGATCCGGGGTGGTAGCACCTGTTAGGGTTACAGCTATGGGCAAATAGTGAACTCCTAAACTAAACACTATGAAAGCATAAAAATATATTTTTCATACTAAAAATAGCAGCAATATATTTTTATATAAAAAAGGACCAACAATACCTATTTATAGTAAAATGACCAACAATACATTCTATCTGTAGTTGAAGGTATACAGTTGCATTCAAAATATATTGAAGTCATAAAATTGTGTTCAGAATATTTAGATTTTGGCATTAAATAACCCATAGAGGTGTTGATATGCCACTAAAACAAAATCAACCAACATGAATGAACTCTTTCATGACATTAATCCAGATAATATCCTACAGTTTCTTAAAGAAATCAAACTGTATTCCAAAATATAACTTCAGCAAAACTACAACATAAAACACACGTGTCACCGCTTCTAGTAATTATGTCCACACAAACATGTATATGCACAAAAGCTGAGTATCTACTATGTATTCTGTTGTTAAAATAGAATATCATTTTGACCCATAAGGTGTTGATATGCTATTGAACAAAAAAATATGTCAATAGGTTACAAAAGAGGTCGTATTGTACAGATTATTCTATGTTAATTTTGGAAATACCATTAAATGCTAGTAAGTTTATAGCACAAAAACAAGGGAACAACATTTCTCAGTCTTCAAAGTGTATGTATATGCTAACAGCAGGAGATGTAAGTCTTGTCAAGATGTATAAGCATATCATCAGCAGCAGAAGTGTTATGTTTATATTTGTTGAAGGGAATTTATTAAAAAGTAAATTTTTAATTAAAAAAAGCAGTTATGCTAATACTGTACAAAATGAAGTCTGTTTTCAATGACAGATTAATTTTCAGTTTGATTAAATCAAAATAAATAAGATTCAGCAGAATATAAAAAAAATCATTCCAAAATTAAGGAATGAAAATGAGACCAAAATTCTGTTTTCAATATGAAGAAACAAAGGTTGGCATTAATATACAGATTCTACAGAATCCTCACAATACCAATTTTGCTTTTCATTTTCTGGTTACTCTTAGGCAGTATTAACACTTTTGGCTTTCATGAAGTGGATTCGCAATATTAGTAAAAATGCTACCCAACCATAAAATGTCATTGCTTTCTGACCATTTTTGATATTACAAGCCCATATATCTCTTGGAAAGATATGAATCCATATCTTTTCCTAGCTAGGGATTAATAGCTGGTCAGAATGGGCCCCCTAGCTTTGGTCAACAGCCAGTCTAGGACAACTCTGAATTCAAAATCAGTGTGGCATTTAATAGCAATTCTTCTAAAAAATGAACGTGTTACAGAAACTACAGTAGCAACAATTGGTATGACATGACCCCATACTTGATTCAAAGTCTATAGGGTTAACAACAACAACAACCACCATATATATATATTTTTATAGCAAGGTTCACCCTTTATAAGGCCCAGGGGCCACTTGAGGTAGAGGGTTACATTTGGGGGCCATTTGTATTTATAGGAATGGAAGATAATGGTTAACCCTGGCCTTCAACTGGTTAAGATTGTAGTGACCGGAGGAAACATGCTATTGAGAGTTTGTTCCACAGGTCAGTGGTTCATGGGAAGAAGCTACTCAAATGGAACCTACTTCTCATCAATGGAATATGGAGTGAATGTGGGTGGTTTGCTACTATGTAAATAGCATGGTGTGTTCTTGCTATGAAGGTTTGCCTCAGCAGAACCAGGGATGTAGATCATCCAAGCACCTTCCGTGGAAGTAGTGGTAGAGCAGCAAGAGAGTTGTCACATCCTGCCTGGGGGAGAGAGAGGTTGAAGGGTGGAGAATAATTCGTCACCCACATTTCATACGTATGCAAAAAAGAGATTGTTCTAATTTTCTTAATAGTTGCCTACAACTCAAAGGCACTGAGGTTAATATGCTGTAAAACAAAAAACAATCTACCAACCAACATCTCAAAAGACTGATTGAACGTAAGAGGGAAAGCAATGCATGACCTACCTGTCAAGTTTGAGTGAATGGATAGTGGAGCAGGGTTTGGGAGAGATGTCAAAAAGTTATTAAGAGCTACAAAGGATAGGAAATTGTGGAGAGCCATGATCACCAACATCCTGATGGAACACAGCACATAGCAGATGATGATTTTGTGATTTTGCTTTGAGTAATATTAACCTATGAGGGTTCTGTATTTATCATATGAAATCAGTATGAAACAGAAACATTGTTCATACTGCTATAATCTTTATTGAAATCTTGTCATGATTCTTTGGTTTACTGATGCACTTTATTCAAATATTTGCCACTGGATTATCAAAGTTGGGAAATACTGCATGGCTATAATTTTTTAATCATCTCAACCCAAGCAAGGTACTAAAGCCACTAAGACACAAGTGGTTATTGAGTGTGAAAGAATAAGAAAAAGAAATACGTTATTAAGGAGCGAGAACAGTAAAAGAAGAAGAATCAAGAATATAGTAGATAACGATTGATATTGCATTTAATTTTTCGAAGATCAAAGTTAGCTGGAAAGTAAGAAACTGGAAGAGAGTTCCAAAGGTGAAAAGTTCAAGAAAAGAACCTGTTAGCAAAGAACATAGTTACACCTAGCCAGTTCAAATGTAAAATGATGAGACTTTGTTGCCAATCTAATACTGCACTTAAATTCATAAAGTCTAGGTGCCATAGAGGAAAGTTAATCAGAAAAATTACCATGAAAATATTTATAGAAAAGTCATAGGGAAGCTACATTACAGCAGTTGGAAAATGACTGAAGTCGAGATGCCAGGTCAAGACCACTAACATTGCAGATTTTTCTCTGGACTTTATCAAGTATCTCTAAATATACAGCAGGAGCACCAGACGATATATGGCAGCAATATTCTCTGCATGGATTAATGGTAAACTTATAAATATGTAAGATAAATTCTGGAGAGAAAAATTGTCTAGTACAACACAGTGAAGAAACTTTCCTAGAAGCAGACCTAGCAATTGATTCAATATATTCTACTTCACGTTTAGCAAAGAACATTTGTCCAAGAAGTAACAATGAGTTACACTTCTGGAGGTTACCATTATCCATGTTGTTGAAAGGCAGAAAAGGATCTTTCAGATGATTAAAAGAAAGCATTTTTTGTTTTGGAGGCAAATTAATAAGCCATTCCTTGCCCCAGTTAACAACAGATTTTAAGTCATTTTTGAGATCAGCTGCTAAAGTGATTTTATTAAACTGATCAGACTTGATGCTTAAAATAAACAAAACTGTATCACTTTTAGTTTATGATTGCTAATAGTAAACTTGCTGGTCATCGTATAACAGAACATGACAACTAAACAGTGCCAGTAAAGTTAGGTGTTATTTTCCTTTGTAGCAATGCTGATATCATTTGATATACTATTTTCTCTGATTCAACATCTGCACTCACAGCACTGAACAATAAAGACAACAAATTCTTAATCACAAAACAACTGAATAGAATTGACATTCTGATTAAAAACAAAAGCAAAAACATTATTCTCTGTTGGATATCACGCCATGTTGGCATCCATGGAAATGAAAAGGACAACACAGCTGCCAAAAAAGTGCTATACACCAACATATCAAATACCAAGATACCATATATTGACTTGAAACCAATCATCTGCAAACTTATTACCAAAAAATGGCAAAAACAATGAAACCAATAAACTATAACACGTTCAACCAAAAATTGGAAAATGACTCCCAGGTTATTGAATAGGATGAGCTAAACCTAACCAGACTATGCATCAAACATATTTATATCACCCACTCATATCTAATTAAAAAAGAACACTTAATGTGCACAAAATATCAGGAACCATACACAGTGATGCATATACTTATAAACTGCAGCAATGTCAACCCAATCTGAATGAAGTACTATCATGTAAATAACTTAAAAACTTATTCAAAAATACTAAACCAGATGATATACTGAGTTTCCTAAAAGACATTAGACTCTACACCAAAATTTAAGTATATACCATCCCAAAACAATAACCTGCCACAAAAATACAGCTTACCAGATTACACAAATATATAAACAAAAATACTATTTCGGTATTTATGACGTATAGTGGTTGATATATCAATCAATTAGATTAGAAGGTTAATCTCATTAAAGACAAAATGTAAATAGTTTAAAACTATTTTTCTCATCTTAATTATTACAGATATTGTTATAGACAACATTTTGGACAAGTACCTGTTTGGCTATTATCAGGTGTCCATTCTGCTGATTATCATGTCATTTTATCTTTGTGATGCCAATTATTGTTTTTCCTGCAGAACCAGTGTTTCACTAATTGATACAGAGATGGAACTCATGACCACTAGATGACAGTAACACATTTTTTAACTGACTCCTATATCCATTATGCAACCATCCCCAATGACATCGGTGGTATATTTTTGGAACCTTGATATTCAATGTCAAATTGTTTTTGACATTTGGCTATCATGGCGGGTTCAAATATAGTAATATAAGTATTATCTCTTTTTAATGGTTTTACAATGTACAAAGGAAGAATTTAAAATAAAACCTAATTATTTCCATTTAAATTATGAGTGACACAATAGGCACATTAACATTGTAGTATAATAAAGCAATTTTTCCATATAGCCATAACCCTTGTCAATGTATTTTTGAGGCACTCTCCATTTCATGCATTGAGAGCTGTGTAGGACCCTCCACCTTGGACATGGCTTATCGCACACATTGTTATTGCCACTGCTGAAATGCATTATCCCCTACCCAACTTTGTTCACATCCTCTGTTTGCTCTCCATAAACATTCAGCCATCTTGAGGAGATCATTTTTTTAAAAATACATTTTATCATTCACCTCATTCATTAATATGCACTTCCATATCAGACACAAGTTTGTCAGAAAGAAAATGTTGTCGGTTACTGGGGGAATGGTACCAACTATATCCTCTTCTGATGTTGTAGGTTAACCTAAAAAAATAGGATTATTTTCAGAGTGACTCTCATAAGGCTTCATAATATAATTTTTCTTAAAAAAAATCCTATTTTTCTACTTTATGTGAATTTTAATAAATGCTGAATCATAAACAAAAAACTGTAGTGAATAACAGAAACCATATCACTTGCAACAATAGCAACAGCTAAAATGGATAGCACATACAACTTGAAAAGCAAAGAATGGCATAATCAAGATGCTGATGTTCTACACTACTTCAAACAAAAGGCTAGAAAGGAAACTTCAATACTGCAAAGAGCAATAATAATGAACTTGAGAAACATATTTTCCTGAAATTGTTTTAAGAGAAAGATTTCATGAATTTCAACCAAGAATGGCATTGGCTGCTTGGCCAATGAATTTTGAATGTTTTCTTAAAAGGAAATAGTTGATATTACCATCATTATAAATCATGTAAAAACTTCAGTTAGACTCAAGTAAATTGAAAAGACATATACACTGACATACACACTTTGATTTATATTCAGGGCTGTATTTCTTTAAGGGTTCAATGAAATAATCCTGAACAAAATATTGGGAATAGTTTTGATATAAATCTATTGGTAAATTTTGAAAATACATTTTTCTAATAATCATGATTCATCATTTATTCAGTTAACACATTTTGCACCAATGTGGTTACCATACCCACTTTTGTAATTGTGGTTCATGATAACATTCAAAGCAAAATACGGCAATGGCTTGCCAGTTCCTTTTGCAAATCATAATTAAAAGATAATTTCTTTCCAGTATACATTGATAGAACTTATATTTTCATCTGTACTTATATTCTATTTCATGTTCTATGAAGCTATAAAGCTGAACATTGAATATACACCAAGGCAGAGGAATGCCTTTGCCTCACTTATAGTTTGACCTTTTGAATCCTTATTTAAGCATTATGACAGTTCCTCAAGGCTCTCCTTTTCAGCCTTGTTTGCCAATATCCTTGCTGCTGCTATCAGAGGGAAGGAAGCTGGCTAAGTTCTGAGCCAAGACAGTATATATTTACTGGAAATGATGCCAACTTCTCAGAATCAATAGCAGCATCTATGTAATGCAACTAATACAAACAGTATCCAAAAGTCAGAACACTGGATGTCTTTCAGATTATTTATATATTTCAAGGCAACCTGTGTTTCATTTTAATATATGTGCACATGAAAAAATATTTCAGGCCTTTAGAATTAAAATACACTTTCATTTTTTCTTCCTCTGAGAACAGTCTTTTTAGCATAGTTTGTTACTGTTTTTTAAATCTTCAAGATATTAATAGACTCTATGAATTTAAGAGAGACACAGAAAGAAAGCTACAAGAAAAGAAGGAATCAAAGGAAAGCGAGCAGAAAGGATTAAGCATGAATTGCAAGAAGACAGAATGCATGGTTGTTAGCAAAAGAATGAGCCCAAAGTGTAAAATTGCAAATCAGAGATACCAAAATCAAACAAGTACAAAAATTTAAACATCAGGAAAATGGCTGAACAGAAGACAGAAACTGTGACACTGAAATCTGAAGGCATATTGGGATAGCCAAAGATGTCTTCCAAAAGCTATGCAAAGTTTTAAGAAACAGGAAAATGTTGTTAGAAACAAAGAAAAGTGTACTATGTCCTCTTATATGGCAGTGAATGCTGGATGAAGAAGAGACTTGAAGCAAAGAAATGTGGTTTTACAGGAGGATGCTGTGAATACCATGGAACAAATATGTGGGCTATGATAAAGTGTTTTAGAGAAAATGGAAGCAAAAGGAACAATTATACTTAACATCAGGAAGAGAGAGTTAAAAATTTGTAGTGCCCAAAATGAGGAAAGAGGGCTTGGAAAATCTGATACTCACAAGACAGATTGAAGGCGAGAGGAACAGAGGTAAATAAAGCTTAACATACTTAATGAGTTTGAGTAAATGGACGGCAGAAAAAGGTTTAGAAGAAATAACAAAAAAACGAAATTTATTAAGTAGTATGAAGGACAGAGAATTGTGGAGAGCCATTATCATTTACATCCTGAAGTGACATGGCGCATAAAGAAGACTAGATTAGTGGCAAGATCTCATCGTTTTAGAGTTGAAATGGCTAGATAAGTTCTATGCTAACAGTTTCTTTTCTTGCTTGTGGAACTCTTGGTTTCTTGCTTTCCAGTCAACTTTGATCATCAAAAATTTAAATGCAGTATCAATTGTTATATTTTATCTTCTTAATTTCTGTTCTGTTCTTCTTGATCCTTAATAATGTTTTTTCTTTTTCTCATGATCTTTCACACTCAGTAACCCCTTGTGTCTTAGTGGCTTTATTATATTGCTGTGGGTGAAATGATTAAAAAAACAGTCTGGCTGTTTTTTTCTGGAAGATATTTGAATTTAAATTCAAAAACAAATTTTTTACGACATTACTTAAAAATCAAAAACTAAAAATGAATACCTTGTAAAAACAACCATGAATAATGCAAATATACGCACTATACACAAGCAAATAATGCAACATTATTTAAACAAAACCAATGTGTTAAACTAAACAATAAAATGACCAACCTCAGGAGAAAAAATAAGTAAAATAAATAAAAAATTTAAATCAATAAATAAGTAAACAAATTAAGTAAATAATAGATAAATTAACAAACTATGAATACACACATAAACACAAGTAAATGTAATAATAATTAACAACAAACAATAAAGTAATCAGTCTCTCTCTCTCTCTCTCTCTCTCTATATATATATATATATATATATATATATATATATATATATATATATATATATATATGAAGTGTATAAATCTGACGGAGTCTGGCCCAAACATGAGGCACACATAAGTCATCAAGGTCCACATCACTCTAGCTGCTTATCTTCAAGACCCCATTCATGTCCACACACAAAAAGCAACTGTGCTGACAAACTACAAAGAGACCACTCCAAACTATGGCAACACAGTTCACAGTAAATACTAAATTCTAACTATCTCTTATACCCTCATTACTACTGTTATATTCCATGCTAAGGGAATAAATACTTAACACCAGGTGGATAATAGAATAAAGGTTTATTGTACACAACCAGTACAATATGAAATATGGTACAGTTATACACACAAGTCAATCTAGTAGTGAGTGCTACAAATTGGAAGGTCGGACGTGCTTGCATCTTCTTGCTCACACTCCTCAAGTCTCTCATAGACAGTTGACTTTATAGGTACTTACTACCTATCGTGTAATCATTCATGGGCGTGAATGATTATTCATTACATCAATTACTAGGCACACGCACACACATGTACTGACTCTTTCACACACACATATAACAATATTTCACTCTTTTTTGGCATATGTTGTTTATTTGCTGTTATTGTGTTGTTTTTTCTACTGGATTTTATTCTTTCAATGAAAATAGTGGGATTATTCTAAAGGGCCGAATTACGAGCAATCCTGTAATAATTGAGGGAAAGTGTGCAAAATAATAATGACCCACCCACCTAAATTCAAGTTATATTTGCTTTTGAAAAGAAAAAAAGAACATTAGTTAAATAAAAATTTGGAGAAACATGAGTTACAGGCAATATTAATTGTGTTGAATATTTGTTTTACAAATTTATCTCTATTTTATTTAAATTAATTTTCGAAAAAATAAGGCTTGCTATTGTTTTTGCTTTAATAAAACTTTATTTAAAAATTTATAAATTGTACACTATTCAATTATTAACATTAACAACAAACTATTTTAAATTACAAAATTGTACTTGGATTAAACAAAAATGAATTGCAATATATTATAATACATTCCTTCTTGCCATCCATTTTGAAGGCACAGGTACACTCAAAATAAATAATGAGTGAAGAAATTTAACAAACAACACTATATTATAGCTACAAATAACTGCATTCAAATCCACAATTATTTCTACTAAATAGCCTCTAGAATAATATTAAACATAACTGTTACTGCCCACCCAATAACTGTAAGAATAATACAATAGACCTTCTACTCATAATGCATCATTGATCAGCTTATATAATTAGTTGAGCCAAAACACAACACTTATGGCCTGAAGATTGCGTTTAAGCATGAAACAGACTGTCGCCATTTGGTGTTGACCTCAGTGCCCACTTTTAAATTTACATATGTTCTATCCATGATAGTGATCCCTTTAACTCTTTAATTATAGCATACTATATTTTATATAGAGATTAAAATCATGGCCACTGAGTAAACAGCATACACAATCAATGCCTATATCCACTTGGTTTGTTGTTCTGTAAGATAATTAGTAGTAGAAATTTTGGATCTTAATCTGTTCTTTTTAGTTTCAATTCCACTGACTGATTGTCCTAAAGAATAAAAGGCCTAGTGCACTTAAGGATTGATTAAATATATCTACTTTACCTGGTGTTCAAGAATTCAATTCCTGGATTCAGAAACGAAATCCATATAATCTAGTTCAGATGAAAAAGCAGCAGTGGCACCACATCTAATTTGATTAAGAAGAATTAATTAATATGGCATAATCCCTTGCATGGAGAGTGGAATGGAAACAGTCTCTGCTCTAGTATTATTCCAAATTCTGAGTGTTACCAAATATGATAGACAAAGAAGGCGAAAGGGTACAATAGAAGGCTATAACAACCAAGATGAATATCTTTTTTTATGTACCATATCCCTTCAGAATGCAGGTGGTCATGACTCTTCACAACTTCCTATCTTTTGTAGCTTTAAGCTGTGTTTGCAATTTTACTCTCTTTCCTACTCACTGATCTGCCATCAGTTTATACAGCATGTTAGGTAGGTTACTTGCAGTTTCCCCTCAGCCCTTCCTGGTGTTCATATTTCCTGTGAGATTCAAATGAGGATGTCAGTTCTAATAACAATAATTCTTCATATAAAAAATTTTGAAGAATTGTAGTGGATAATGCACTTGATAACTCTGCACTGTTCAGCTAGATTTTTTTAGCCCTAGTTGGTAGCCAGTCTTGGTGAAAGAGAGCTTTGAATTGAAAAAACTGTTTGGGCCTGGGATGTGCAACTCTACTCTATATAAACCTACTTGCTACAGAAAACACAGCTATATCCTGTTGAAACACAAATTCTCATAAAATCACTGCAGTTAAGCAACATTGAGCCTGGTCAGTACCTAGAGGAGTGACTGCTTGGGAATACCACATTCTACTGTAAGCTTGGATATGCGGCTCAAAATTGGAAATTGGAGAGCCAAGTTACAATTCCAGTTGGGTTCATAATATTCCCTTATATGCAAATATCCTTGGGAAAAGTTATTAATCCTCCACTTCTTCCCCAGCTATGGGTTAAATAGTAGAGCTTGTATCAGAAAATAATCATTATCTCCAAAAAGTTCTTACAAATTTAAACTATTTTCTGGCTTTAAATAACCTGCAACGGGTTGATAAGCAGTAAAAAATCAAATCAGTCAGTATAACTTTAAAATGAATGTAAGTTTTGTTCTACAAAAAATATATTAATGTTTACATGTTTCCATCACTTGATAGATACAGCATTCTTTTACTTCTTTCCTCTTTTCTGGATCAGCCAAATGACAATATCTTGGTTTAGTGGCCATATCCTTTGATAATAAACTTTGTTGAACTAATTAAGACATTTGGCAATACTTGCTTTGTTAGAATTAGCTGTTCCTGTTGATCACATTACATTTGTTCATACCACATCTTTCTTAGCCCCGACCCAAGAACCAAGGTGGTGCCTAACACAAAGTGCAGTTTGCCAATGTTTACATCCACCTGCTTCATTTGCTGAGATGAGAAGCAGGAAAGGAAGCCAAGAAATTCAAACAGCAGATTGTTCTCCAAAGAATCACGCTGATCTGCATAAGTAAGAGACTCGTGTTATAAGTCACAATTCATGGTGCATGTATAGTGCTTCTTTTTTTTTTTTTTTTGCTTTTTTAATGATTTCATCCCTGGCAGGGGATAATGTTACTGAGATGCAAGGGAAATAGAAGAGAATGAGAAGACTTTAGTGAGGTGAAAGGACAATAAAAGAACGGGTTCCAGGAAGACAGAAGATTAATGTTGCATTTAAATTTTTGAAGATTGTAGATGGCAGGTCTTAGATGAAATCCCCTTATGTGGCAGTGAATGTTGAACTATCTCCCCACAAATGAGCAGAGAACTACAGGTAACAGAAATGTGCTTTTACAGAAAGATACTGAAAATTCCATAGAGTGAGTAAGCAATGGGGACGTCAGAAAGAACACTTTTACTGAGAATCAGAAAAAAATAACTGAAATTCCTTGAATATGTAATGAGGAAGGAGAGCTTGGAAAACTTAACTCTCACAGGGCATATTGAGGGCAAAAGAGAAATGGAAAGGCAGCAAAAAACTTATCTGATCAGCTTGTGTAAATGAATGGCAGAAGAGGAGGCTAGAGCCATATAGCAAAGGGAGAAAAAATGTGAAGAGCCACACAAAAAGGAATGTTGTGAAGAGCAATGTCCGCCTATGCCCTGAAGAGATGTTTCACATTGAAGGTGGTAGGGAAGTAATAAATCAGAAGAGAGTTCCACATGTAAGAAAAGAAACTATTAGAATAGAATAGATGGTTGCATATAGATATTTAGACAGTAAAATGATGAGAGCTAATCTCCAATCTAGTAGTATGCTTAAATTCATGCAGTCAAGGTACCAAGAAGGGGAGCTGATAAAAACACCTATGGAAATATTTATGTTAAAGAAAGAGGGAAGCCATTTCATGGCTGTAGAAAAGTGACTGGAATCAAGATGTCAGGACAACATTGCAGGCCCTTCTTTGGACCTTGTTAAGAATCTTGAGATATAGAACTGGAACAACCAAACCAGATATGGCTGCAGTATTCAATGAATGGTGGATTTATAAATAGATTTTGACAAGAAAAATTATTTGGCACAACATAATAACTAACCTTCTTAGCAGCAGACCTCTCAATTGATTCAATATAATCTTTCTGCTTCATGTCAGTAGAAAATATGACCAAAAAGGTGCAATGAGTTGCTCTCCTGGTGGTTAGCATCAGCCATAGTGATGGAGTATAAAAATGGTTCTCTATGATGATTTGTAAATGTGGTTTATTGAAAACAAAAATATTAAAGATGTAGAAGGCTTTCAAAGGTTATCTAGACTACTGTATGTAGTCCCTTGGTTACTTTTGTCACAAAAAGCCAGATCAATCAGTTGTATGGCATTCTTCACATGTACAATCTGTACAAAGACTTTAAAAATGAACAGGCCATATCATATTGAAACATTGGTTCCCATATGATCACCACAATTAAGCAATGTTGAGCCTGGTCAGTATCTAGATGGGTGATCACTTGGGAATATCAGGTACTGTAATGGATAATGGCTCAGAATTGTTAATTGGAGAGCCAAATTTCAGTTCTAGCTGGGTTCGTTATATTTACTTACCCCAAATAACCTTGGGAATGGTGTGAATCTACCTCTTCACCTCCCCAGATTTGTATCACTGAAATCATTATTATCTCAAAAAAAATTGTTGCTATCTAAAAATATTTTTGGCTTTAAATGACGTGTAAAGGGTTGATAAGTCATAGAAAAAATCTATTAAAAATGAACATTTTAATATATATATATATATATATATATAAACAATAAAATCCAAAATTAACATCATATGCGGAATAGCCTATTTTTGGCAGACAAAAATATTGGTTGTCTGTCTTATCAACCCCAGTGTGGACTAAGTTTGTTTCAGAAATAGAAATTTAACTGTGACAGCTAAAAAAAAAAAAGAAATAAAAAATACAGTTGAAAACCTAATATAGAATTTATCTATTTCAATGTTTCAGTCAAACAAAAAGCACAAGAGAAGGGTCAGGGGAGGGTGGAAGGTATATATATATATATATATATATATATTTATATATATATATATGTATATATTCAAAATTCAACTGGTTACCCATCATTTGTTATTCCTTTTAATTTGTTATATTTTTCAATTATGGAGAATTTTTTTTTTTCTTGTTTTTGCTCTCCCTCCCCATTTGCTTTCTATATTTTTGTAGGTATCTGTATAGGCACTTTTAAAATGCCCATTTTTAAAGCCCTAATAATATTTTGTACCTCACCAGATTATTTAATCTATATTGAAGGACCAGATCTTTTTTGCAGGACAGAAAAACAGAAAATAAGAGCAAACAGGACCATATCTTTTCTGCTTGCTACAATTTTCTGATTTTCACTCATGAGAAAAAAAAGACTTGCCACTCCTATTTTCTATATAGATTATACACCTGAAGAAAGTTGTAGAGTGGTTTGGCTGAAATATGGTAATATCAAAATTAACAAAAAGAATGAGTCTAGTAGCTTCCCTCTTTGAGACCTTGAATTCATGAATTGCAATACTAGGTTGGCAGTTAGGTTTCACCATTTTACTGTTGAAATTACTAAAAATAAACATAAGTTCTATGCTAATAGTTTCTTCTCTTACACTTCTCACTTGTGGAACTCCATTCTTCTTCTTGATTTCCTCTCAACTATGATCTTCAAAAGTTTAAATGCAATGTCAATCTTCATCTACCTTCTTGTTCTTTTATTGTCCTCTCTCTTCAATGTTTTCTCAATTTTTTTCACATTCAGTAACAGTTTAGTGTCTTAGTGGCTTTATTGCCATGCTTGGAGTGAAATGCTTAATAATATCTTGAAATGATAATAACTTTTTTTCAGAATTATGGAAAGTATTGAGTATCTTCTTTTATGTACTGTGTCCCTTTAGAACATAAGCGATCATTGCCCTCCACATCTTCCTGTCCCTTGTAGCTTTTGTCCTTTTGTTATTCCTCCCAAACCCTATTCTACCATCCATTTACTTGAGCTCATCAAATATATTTCGAGCTGCTTTCTTCTGTCCCTTTTTCCCCTCAAACTTTCCAATGAGTATCAGATTTTCCAAGCCCTTCTTCCTCATTATGTGCCCCAGAAATTTCAACTGTTTCTTCCTGATGTTAAGTATAAGTTTCCTTTTTGTTTCTATTTCCTTCAAAATCTTGTCATTTTTCATATGTTCAGTCCATGGCATCCTCAGCATCTTTCTGCAGAACCAAATTTCTGTTGCTTCAAGTCTCTTCTTCATCTTTGAGGAGATTGCCCAGCATTCATTGTCATACAGGAGAACAGATATTATATAACAGTTCTGTACTGTTTTCTTTGTTTCTAATGAAATTTTTCTGTCTCTTAATACTCTGCTTAGCTTTTGGAATGCATCTTTGGCCATCCCAATACATCTTTGGATCTCAGTGTCATACTTTCCATCTTCTGCTAGAATACTTCCCAGATATTTAAATTTCTGTACTTGTTTGATTTGTAATTTGGGCTCATCCTTTTGCTGATAACCATGAATTCTGTCTTGTAGTTTATACTTAGTCCTTTCTTTTTGCTTTCCTTCACTACCTTCTGTAGGAGCTTTTGTAGTTTCCTTTATTGGTAAAACATTTAAGTTGTCAAATTCACAAGGCTCGTTTTCAATACACTGTACTGAAAAGCAACATTCTCATTTTATTAAAGCATTAATTCTTTAACAAGTTCAGATTGAAAACTAAAAAACTGAATTTTTATTGTGAGTGAATGCCAGTCAATGTATTCCTCATATACTTGTAAAATCCATGGAAAGAAAAATTGTGATAAACAGTTTTATTCAATCTCTGAAAAAAAATCAATATCTATTTTTTCTTTAATTGATTTTTACACCATTTATTTCCTTCAATGCACTTATCATTTTTAAAAATCATTTCTAATAATAGATTTTAAAGATGTTTGCAAGGGGAGGGGTAATATTATTTAAAAAATTTATTTATTTTTATTTTAATATTTTTTATTTTATTATATTTGTTGATTTTATTGGTATTTTATTCATGTTTTTGCTCATGTTAAAAATGTAAGTCACAAAAACTCCAGTCTAAAAATATGGGTAATATTCTTATTTAACAAAACCTTCCAACTGTCTCTCATAATATTAAGTAATTCTGAATATTGTCTTTTCATTTATGAATTGATGCAATTATGTTTGAAATGTTGTGGTTTCTATGAAAAAACACTTGGAAAAATCATGTTTATTTTTTGACTTTTTTAGTGCTGCTAAAGAAAGTACAAGTAGTACTGAAAAGTTATCAGCCTGACCATTTCCCAAAATCTGACCAAAGAGCCATACATCAGTTTATTTATTTCTCATTTTCTTGAAAGGGCTTTTTGATTTGGCTAAGAATCTCTCAGTATGTACACAATTCAGTAAGAAAATCTATCAACTTTGACTATATCTTTATAAACTCTTGTAAATATGTTGTGCAGTTGTAGTAAAATATATCACTTGAACTTTTCCAAATAATCTGCATAATTATTTGAATGCGATGTTTGCTGCCAGCAACTATAACCAATAAAGAGTAAAAGTAACTCTGACAAATATGCAGAAAGGTTAAGTGACATTTATTAAACAATTAGTTAATTTAGTTAATATTTGATTACATGTATCATTGCTAAAACACAAAAAAGAGGAACTGAGTAGTATAAACATAAATAAAGTAAATTATAATTAATTATAATTTGTCATACCTCTTTCTTTCTTTTCTTCTTTCTTTCTTTTATATATCTGGTTTCTATCTTTGTCTTTCTTTTACACGCCTGTATTTTAATTCATTTCTTTTATAGCCCTCTTTATCTTTTTTTTCATTCACTTCTCTATTTTTCTTTCTTTCATTCAAACCTCTCTTTTTCTTTCTTTCATTCACACCTCTCTTTTTCTTTCTTTCATTCACACCTCTCTTTTTCTTTCTTTCATTCACACCTCTCTTTTTCTTTCTTTCATTCACACCTCTCTTTTTCTTTCTTTCATTCACACCTCTCTTTTTCTTTCTTTCATGATTTCATACCTCTCTTTTTCTTTCTTTCATGATTTCATACCTCTTTTTTTCCTTCTTTCATGATTTCATAACTCTTTTTTTCTTTCTTTCATGATTTCATACCTCTCTTTTTCTTTCTTTCATGATTTCATACCTCTCTTTTTCTTTCTTTCATTCATACCTCTCTTTTTCTTTCTTTCATTCATACCTCTCTTTTTCTTTCTTTCATTCATACCTCTCTTTTTCTTTCTTTCATTCATACCTCTCTTTTGCTTTCTTTCATTCATACCTCTATTTTGCTTTCTTTCATTCATGCCTCTATTTTGCTTTCTTATCTTTGTCTTTCACTTTCTTTTATATCTTGATTTTGAATTGCCTTTCTGTCTTTTGCACCTCTTTCTCTTTCTTTCTCGTCCGTCTTTTACTTTCTTTTGTATCTGTCTTAATTTTGTTTTTCTTTCTATTTTCAAATCCATTATTTTATCGAGTATCCAAAATCAGCTGACTCTAAACATCAGTTCCTATGCTATAACCATTTTACTATAGCCAAAGTACAAATATGAAATATTTATAAGAAAAAGAAAATGTGTTATATAATTAAATAGACATTTATTAAATGCTGCAAAGAAACAAAAATGAACTGACATGATAAATGAGGAGGGGGCTCCCGAGAAAAGTGATTCTGAATACTGGTGTTTATCTTCAGATTTTAAATACTAATAAAGAACATAATGCCTTTTCTTTTTAGGAGCAGGTGAATTATCAGATTTATAGCTATAAAAATGTCATCAGGTGTTTATGATGGGAAAAACTTGAATTGATTAAATGTCTTAAAGCTGTAGAAGGAAATTTTGTTTTTGGAGCACAGGAACAATTTAAGTACTTTTTGTTTCACAGTTTTTTAGATTTTTTAGGGAAATTTTGTGATCAAAAGAACCTTTTTTATCTCTGTATTTTACTTGTTCATATTTTATAAATGTAGAAAGATAAAACACTGAACCAACTCTAAAAGGGTTTGGATATTAAATTTTTGTCATTTCTACACTAGGTCCTTCTCAGATTATTGAATGTATTTTATAATAAAATCATTAAAAAATAAGCTTAATTACTTTTTATCAATTAATTTAATGGAAAATAAAGATACTTCAGTATTGAAAAGAAAGAGCTGATTTACTTGTGAACAATAAACAACAGTTTTAAGAATTGATTTATGCAAGAATCCCGCATAAGAATGACGACTGTCTCAGTAGAAGCTAAGAAAACAATAGCAAAATCTCTTATGGAGACAATTTTGGGTGAGACAGTATTTCCTGCTGAAATGTGTGGGTTTACTTGTTACTGCTTTAAGTGAAACTGAATGACAAAAAAAAGAAATGAATTCATATAAGTCTGTATTTTGTTTTCTTTGTACCAGTCTATTGTTTTCCTTTTTGTATCTCCTAATAAGCATAATATATCAGGTCATCCCATAAGTTCTGTCCGAATTTTGAATAAAGAAAACAAGTGACCAAATGTTACATTTAATTACAGATTCAATCAACAATGTATTTTCCCTGATTATCTATGACTTCCTTCCATCTATTAACAAGCTTACTAATTCCATTACTGTAAAATTCTTTTGGCTTTGATTTGAAGAACTCACAAATGTCAGTTTTAACCTCTTCCTGTGTTACAAAAGCTGTTTCTTCCAAATGATTCTGTAAGCTACGAAACAAATGGTAGTCTGAAGGAGCAAGGTCAGGAGAATAAGGTGGATGAGGAATTTTCTCCCAACCAAGTTCTTTGATCTTTTGTGACATGATTCTTGCTGTGTGTGGTCGTGCATTGTCCTGATGAAACATCACCCATTTTTGATTCACTAGAGCAGGTCTTTTTTTCCTCAAAGCTTGGTTCAAATGCTCTAATTGCTGACAGTATATTTGAGCATTAGGTGGTAAGAATTCAAAGTGGATTATTCCTTGGCAATCCCACCAGATTGAAAGAAGAACCTTTTGCCCATGAAGTTCCCTTCTCGGCTGTGGCTGGAGTCCTTCCCCTTTACCAAGCCACTGTCTACGACACTTAACATTTCGATAAAAGATCCAATTTTCGTCGTCAGTCACAAGTCTATCCAAAAAAGGTGAAACAAGTTGGCGAGAATGGAGAGAAGAGCAGATGCCGTACTCAGGATTTGAGGTTGTTTTCAGACAATTCATGAGGCACCCATTTTCCAAGTTTAGGAACTTTTCCAAGTTGTTGAAGATGACAATGAACAGTTGTATGGTTTGAACTGAGAACCACTGCCAATTCCTCAACTGATAAATCAGGATTTTCTTCAATAGCTGCTTCAAGAAGCTTTTCGTCAAACTCAACTGGACGTCCGGTTCAATCTTCATCTTCAAGGGTGAAATCTCCACCTCTGAATTTTGCAAACCATCTTCTACAAGATCTTTCATTCACACATTCCTCTTCATAAATTGAGTGAATGTTTCTAGCCACTTCGGCTGCTGAGTTTCCTTTCTTGAACTCATAAAGCATTATGTGCCTCAAATGATTCTTGGGTACTTCCATGTTAGCAGGGTTTTAATCAAACAAAATTTTATTTTATTTTTCTCTGAAATAAAATTTGATCAGTTTAAATGCATCTAAACATAAAAATAATGTTCAGCTCCATTAGACATTATAAAATACTCCTTAAATTTTGTTCATTTTAACAAAAAGTTAAAATTCGGACAGAACTTATGGGATGACCTAATAGATGCAGTATATTTTAACAAGTGGTAATCTCCAGTTGCCTTGATCTATCCACTTCCCTTCTCCACATCCTTTCACCTTTCATTCCTATCTGCTCTCGCTCCAAATCTTCTGTAACCCCCTTGCCTTGATCGATCCACTATCTTTCTACACATCCTCTCCTTTACCACTCCTATCTGCTCTTCCTCCAAACCTTCTGTAACCCCTTGCGTGCTAGTGGCTTCCAGCCTGGCTTGGGGTGATAAGCTTAAAAAAAAAAAAGAGGCAGGTTATATAATTGTAAATAATTACAGATAAAAAAAAAAGAAGGTTGATTCAATTCTATTATTTTTAAATCAAAATCACACAAAAACAAACAATAATGATCCTATATTTATTGCAGTAATTTTGTAATTAACTGAGTTGTTAGAACATTCGCTTTCTGACCATCAGACCCGGGTTCAAATCTCACCAGGGTTGATTAGTCAGGAAGGTGACTTCATGATGTTATTGGTCTGGAGGAGATGATCCCAGCATGCAGCACCTTTGAAAAGTGTCTGAAAACCATACCATGGGTTGACTCAAGCTTTGTGAGTGAAATTGGGTAGACAGAACTCTTGGGAGCTGTCAATGGTTGTGCTAGCACAAAGTCACAAGTCATCGTGAGCAAGGTTTTGTTGCATGCTGACCTTGTTCAGACTGTTGATCATGCTAGATAACACTCTTTCTCCCAGAAACTGTAACTAAGGTTTGCTCAACATAGTTGTAATATAAACAGATGGGCTCTGTGGGTGTTGAACAAACACAAATGTGCTGGAGCAGGCATCTGCAATGGGGATTAGCTCGCTGCCCTAGTAGACTGGCATCCACAAATATGAGTGGCTGCACCATTTTTAAAAATTTTTTTAGATTTTTGTAATTTAGCTTCAAAAATTTATTGGCATTTAAATAATGCAATAGTTGCATAATCCATTACATGAATCCTTGGACAACTCTTGCTGAGGGAATCGTTTCTGATGAAGGACGTTGGTTGAAAGCTTATAGAGATTTGGCTTCAGGTATCTCTAAAACCATGTACAGTTGTCCTATTCCTGTACTGGGTGCCAATCATGGCTAGAGAGCCCAGTTTGCCCTGTTATTTAATTCATGGTTGGAAGGAGAAGCATTGGATTTATATCTTTCCCAAGGATATTTAGCAAACCTGACTGGAATTTGAACTTAGCTCTCTGATTTCTCATTTCAAGCCACCATCCATTATACCACCCACATACCCTATATGGTTTTAAATAAGCAGCTTGAAAGTAGTGTCTTAGTCTTGAAAAATTAAAAAAGCACATATTGTAAATTGGATTTTATATGCATTGATAGATATGGATGAAGATATATCTGAATTTTTATTAAAAGGTATTTTCAATTTTATATTTTTAAATGACTTAGTAGCTTAATCAAACCAATTAAGCTTTCTACCTCAAGTAAGGCAATAAAGCCACTAAGATACCAAAGCTTACTGAGTGTTAAAGAATATGAGGAAAATCTATTGATAAAAGAACAGGAATTAAAAAGGCAGACGATAACGATTGACTGGGTAGCAAAAAGATGAAAGAGAGTTTCACAAGCAAGAAGTGTGAGAAATGAAATTGTTAACATATAACTTACAGTTACATCAAGCCAATTTAACTGTAAAATGATGAAACAGTGCCACCAATCTAGTACTGTGCCTAAATTCATAAAGTATACATACCATAGAGGAAATAATATTTATTTTGTAAAATACAAAAATCTGACACAAGGGCAAAATGGGAATGGAGGCTGGTCTTCAATCTGTCTTGTCTTAAAATTAGCTAACCACAAACACTGACCCAAACAAAATACAACATTCCTTGCACCAAAACAACACATCCTTAATTACCATTCTTACTACAGCCACCACAATATTTCACAGTTTCTATGAAATCCTAACTAGTCCCCATATGTGCAATTTGTCTGTGGAGGTAGGGAATAAAATAACAACTTTTAAAATTGAAACCCCAATGAATATTTACAATGGCTACAATCGGAACAATTACCATGAAAGTATTTGTAGAAAAGGCACATGGGTTTTGCAGTAAATCACTAAATCATCCATAACTTTTGTATTATCCTCTCAAATTACACCAAAATCTCAGACAATAACAATTAATATAATATTTATTGTCTGTGAAAATTATAGAATATAAAAGAACTTTGATAAAAACTTATACCTGACGAAAACAATGTCATTCTGAACATTTTGGCTGCAACTGTATATGTTATATTTATTGGCTGCATGTGTTTGAATTGATATTTAATGTGTGTGTATATATGTATACATAAACATACACACGCACATCCAAAGGGAATGCCGAAAAGTTCTTAACCTGACCAAAATTACTTCCTTCTAAAATTTTGATGTTTGATCAGATTTTGGTAGGCCCAAGAAGTTTCCAACACCTCTTCATATAATGTTCTGTAGAAAAGTTGGAAGTTGTATCTATAGACAAATCTTTTATCCTCTAGTAATTAGCAGGAACTGAAACTGAACCTATTTTAATTACTTTACTTCATTCTTGCCTAAAAGCTAGAACCAACTAAAAGTAATATAAAACTTGGAACCAACTGAAAGTAATATAGAAAATGGAACAAAATTAAAGTAACATTGGTTTACACTCTGCCCCAATTTTTGGAACAGGAGTAGAGGTTTATCCCTTGTTTCCAATTTAGGATTGGCCTACAGGTTCCTTCTAAAGTCTACTCCAACCCTATATTTGTAATATCCCTGCCTAAACTCTGAAGTTTTATTTACCAATTATTTGTTCTCCTCAATAGGAGTAGATAGATCTACCTATCATTTGGTTCATGCTCCTCCCTGGACTTTTGAACAGGAGAAGATGTTTATCCTTTGTTCTATGTTTAAGATTGTTTTTTTGGTTCCATCTAAAGTAATTTCATTCTCTTTCACTCCTAGTAGCCATTTGCAACTTAGTGGCATTATCACCATCCATAGGATGAATTGATTTTAAGAACAAACAAAAAAAACACAGAACCAACTGAAAGTAACATAGACACTGGAACCAGCTGAAATTAATGTAGACATCAGAACCAACGGAAAGTAACATAGATACTGGCACCAACTAAGAGTAACATAGATACTGGCACCAACTGAGAGTAACATAGAAACTGGCACCAACTGAGAGTAACATAGAAACTGGCACCAACTGAGAGTAACATAGATACTGGCACCAACTAAGAGTAACATAGATACTGGCACCAACTGAGAGTAACATAGAAACTGGCACCAACTGAGAGTAACATAGAAACTGGCACCAACTGAGAGTAACATACATACTGGCACCAACTAAGAGTAACATAGATACTGGCACCAACTGAGAGTAACATAGAAACTGGCACCAACTGAGAGTAACATAGAAACTGGCACCAACGGAAAGTAACATAGAAACTGGCACCAACGGAAAGTAACATAGATACTGGCACCAACTAAGAGTAACATAGATACTGGCACCAACTGAGCGTAACATAGAAACTGGCACCAACTGAGAGTAACATAGAAACTGGCACCAACTGAGAGTAACATAGAAACTGGCACCAACTGAGAGTAACATAGAAACTGCCACCAACGGAAAGTAACATAGAAACTGGCACCAACTAAGAGTAACATAGAAACTGGCACCAACTGAGAGTAACATAGAAACTGGCACCAACGGAAAGTAACATAGAAACTGGCACCAACGGAAAGTAACATAGAAACTGGCACCAACGGAAAGTAACATAGAAACTGGCACCAACTAAGAGTAACATAGAAACTGGCACCAACTAAGAGTAACATAGATACTGGCACCAACTGAGAGTAACATAGAAACTGGCACCAACTGAGAGTAACATAGAAACTGGCACCAACTGAGAGTAACATAGAAACTGCCACCAATGGAAAGTAACATAGATACTGGCACCAACTGAGAGTAACATAGAAACTGGCACCAACTGAGAGTAACATAGAAACTGGCACCAACTGAGAGTAACATAGAAACTGGCACCAACTGAGAGTAACATAGAAACTGGCACCAACTAAGAGTAACATAGATACTGGCACCAACTAAGAGTAACATAGAAACTGCCACCAACTGAGAGTAACATAGAAACTGCCACCAACTGAGAGTAACATAGAAACTGGCACCAACTGAGAGTAACATAGAAACTGTCACCAACTAAAAGTAAGTTAGAAACTGGCACCAACTAAAACTGGAATCAAATGAAAGTAACACAGAAACCAGAACTAAATAAAAGTAATGTAGACACTGGAGCCAACAGAATATAAAAGTAGCTACCCGAACCAACAGAATATAAAAGTAAGCACCGTAACCAGCAGAAAGTAAGGTAGAAACCAGAATCAGCTGAAAGTAACATAGAAACTGGAACCAACTAAAAGGAAGGTAGAAGCTGGAATCAACTGAAAGTAACATAAACCCCAGAGCCAGATGAAAGTAACATAAATACTGGAACCAGATGAAATTAACATAGACATGGAACCAACTGAAAGCAACATAGAAATTGGAACCAACTAAGAGTAACATAGAACAGGAACTAAATATATATGTAACTTCAAGAACTTACTGCTGATGTAAATTATAAGATTGTACAAACTTGTAAATGTTTATATAAATGATGAAATCACTAGTAACAATCATAATCTATTATATATTGTGAACATAATGGTACACTTGTATTGAAATATATACACATATTTTTTGCATAACTTTCCCCTGTAATAAGATTTAATAAAGCAATATTCCCTTTCATTCCCTAATTTTATCTATGCCCCCAAGTTTTAGCATCTCTGAATTTTACAATTTTAATAGTGATTTTGAAATTCTATATTTTCCAGAATATATCTCTCATCCCAAACATCCCCTTTCCTGTGCCTGGTTGATCAATCATTCAGCTAACCAATCAATCAATATCGCCTTCATAACAAAGCTTCTATTGATTTTCCTCCTTCTTCTATTCCCACATGCAGCTGCTACAACAGCAACAGCAGTCATAGTTGGGAAATGATTTAGTAATTATGATTGCTTCATGCTCATCTGTGCATCAGTGTGTCAGGTTAAAAAGCAAGCAATAGCGGGCAGTGTAAGAAAACTTTTGAAAGACACAGAGATAAAGGTAGGAAAAGATAGAAACTCATTGAAGTGGATAATGAAAGTGAATTGGAAGAGAAAGGGGATGAGTAGAAATGAAACATTAAAGGAGAAAAGAAGAGAGTGAGAAAAAGAAAGACGAGAGATAAATAGGAAAAGAAAGAATATGAAGGCAAAGTGAGAAGCAGGGAATAAAAAGAAATAAAAAAAAAAAAGAGATAAAATAAAAAAAAGTGGGAAAATTGTAAAAGTGGATTGAATGAAATTAAAGGGCAATGAAAAGGGAATGAAATCACTGTAATGGAATGTATAAAACAGAACCATAGCAGAAAACAAAGAATACAGAAATGTCACATGGGTGATAAGGTAAAAAATGTCTAACATAAATAAATTTATTTAGAAGTAAATGAGAATTCACTTAAAGAGGAAACAAAATCATCAAGACAACAAATTGGTTTTTACTTTTCGCTATTTTAGAAATGGATTAATTGGAAGAATTAAAGAAAAAAAGCAACAACGTAGAAAACTAACAAATCCTAGACAAGGTAGGAAAGGAAAGCAGGAAGAAAAGACTAACCATCATTTGTAAGAAAGACTATGTTTGTTAGTGGGGCAGCTCAAGATATGAGATACAAATTGAAGATGTTATAATCAAGCAAATTAAAGACATTTATATTATGTTTAACGTTCTTTTTATAGATACATGTATTTAAGCAAATGGTCTGTTTTATAATAAACAGTATTAAATAACATTTACCGGCCTGAATGTCCAAGAAATTTTCATAGAAAATTTTCGCTCTCCGACAGGAATCGAACCTGTATCCTATACGGAACCATCATTTCGCGTGATGTGCCTTAACCTTTCGGCCACAGAGCAGCGTCTGGTTAGCAAGGTCGATTTTACTATCTTTAAACTTAAATCTTCCATGAATCTCTTCTATTCATATCTGCTCTAGCGTATCAAATGTAAACAAATGACGTCATATATTTTTGAATTGGACATAGCCCGACAATTTATTAAAAAAAAAAAAGAACGTTAAACATAATATAAATGTCTTTAATAAATTGTCGGGCTATGTCCAATTCAAAAATCAAGCAAATACAGAAATGTAACTACCGTATATAGTTGTGTATATAAGCTGACTTTATGTATAGTGCAATACCTGAATTTTTTTACATGAATTTTACCCCTCCAGAAAATATTTACCTGCGTATAGTGCAACCGGTCTGAAAAAATGCATGATTTTTTAACCACATCAAAAAAAAATTACCTGTGTATAGTGTGATCCCTCCATGTTCTGCATAAAAAAAAACTGATCATAAAAACTTGTACTATACTCAAGTATATACTGTATTTGGAAAATGTTATGGTAGATGATAGAAAACATGGCATTGAAATCTGAAGGTACATTGGAATAGCAAAAGACGCATTCCAGTAGTTAGATAAAGTATTAAGTAACAGGAAAATTTCATTAGAAACAAAGAAAAGAGCAGAACTGCTCTATGTAATATTGATTTTCTCAAAGATGAAGAGTAAACTTGAGGCAACAGATATGTTGCTCTACAGAAGGATGCTGAGACTGCCATAGGCATAATGTGTAAGTGATAAAGAAATTTTAAGGAAAATGGGAGAAAAAGACACTTGTACTTAGAATCAGAAACAGGTGAAATGAAGAAAGAGGGCTTGGAGAATTTGACACTCACAGGAGATATTGAAAGTAAGAGGGACAGAGGAAAACAGCTAGTAACCTACCCAATGTCCATGTATAAATACTTTTTTTCTATGTACTGTATCCCTTCAGGAAGTGAGTGGTCATGGCTCTCCACAACTTCCTATCCCTTGCAGCTCTTAGCAACGTTTGTCTCTTTACTGTGCCTCCTGCTCCCTGACCTGCCATCTGTTCACATAAGCTCATCAGGTAGGTGGCCACTGCCTTCCTCTGTCCCTTTTTTCTTCATTGATTGATTCATCCATTTTCTATGGCTTATCAACCCTTTGCAGGTTATTTAAAGCTGGAAAATATTTTTAGATTGTAAGAATTTTTTTTTTGATAATAATTATTTAGTGATACATGTTTTACTAATTATCCTGTAACTGAGGGGAGAAGAGGTGAATTCATACCTTTCCCAAGCTTATTTTTGCATATGTGAATTTAACAAACCCAACTGGAATTGGAACTTGGTTCTCCAACTAAGAATTGAAAGCCATTATCCTGCACATCCTAGGTTACAGTGCCTTGTATGCCCAAGTGGACACCCATCTAGGTACTGAGCCTTTTATCTTCAATATGTCGTTCAAGTGTCAAGCTCTTCTTACTTATTATGTGTCCAAGAAATTTAAGCTATCTTTTTCTGAATCTGAGTAGAAGTGCCTTTTTTGTTTCCATTTTTCTTAAGACTTCATTGCTTATGTACTTCATCCATGATATTCTCAGCATCCTTCTGTAGAACCAAATCCATGTTGCCTTCAGTCTTCTCTTCTTCTGTGAGGAAATTGTATTACATGTGACCAGATTGATTGTCTATGTCCTGAAGGGACACGGCATAAAAAGAAATTGATATTTAGTTTGTCCATAAATGCTGTCTAGAAAAAGAAACAAATGTTTAACCAATGTTTTCTTGATGAAATTCAGATAGCATTAATGAAACTTGAAAGGTCATAGTTGAATATGTACATTGTCTTTCCAATTTAAGCATCTGACTTTATCATCTCTTGTGATGAATTAGCAAGCATCTAAAATGTGAAATTGAAAAAAATTCCAATAACAACAATAGAAAAAATAAAAAGAACAGCACAAAATAATACAAGAAATAAATAAAATAATATGAGGTAAGGCAACCATAAGACAATAGTAAAGTAAATCAATTATTAAGACAGTAAAAAAAAGGGATACAGGCAAGTGATTATATCCTACTGACTTCAAGGCCAGAAAAAAAAAAGATGTGTGGGTAAGACCAAGAATTGTTCATTTTTATTGACCAGGAAGAAATCTATGTTACAGTGTGCACCAGTTTACTTCTGTCCATGCTACATTTGATGGCCAACAGCTATTACTACCCTAGGCCATTCCTTACAAAAATAACACATCATGGCAACCAAAGGTATAAACCTAAACAAACTATATAAAAATCACCTAACCTCTTAACCTGTCCTTCTCCAACATTCAAGGTATTCATATCAACTTCTGTAGTGTGGAATCATTCCTCTTTGAAAAGTCTTTGGACATCCTAGCTCTCTGTGAAACTAACCTTAACTCATCAATCCCTTCCTCTGATTTCTTGATTCCTGGCTACCTTCCTCTACTTAAAAAGGACTCTAAAGTTCACATGCATGGCCTGGGTGTTTATATCCAGGAACATCTCCCACTACCTAAGGAGTTCTCTCTCTCTCTTGAATCTCCTGACCATTCATACATGTCTCCCTTTACTTAATTCAGTCAGCTATATCTTCTTTCTTTACCGTTCACCTTCCTCTCAAGACTTGTCTGCTAGACAGTATTTCTGATAATATAGACAAGGCTATCTATCTCTTTACACCCGTCTGCTAAATTTATTCATGTTTGGTGACATTAACGCCCACCAGGTGGCTTGAATACTCTGTCACTGACCTCACTGACATCCAAACCCTGAACTTTTTACTCCCTCATGCAAGTGGTACACTTTCATACATTTTTCCCCCCAATAACCCTGATGAAAACACTTCTCAATCTCTTTTTTCCCTCTATTCCTGATTCTTGTCACATGATGCAGCTTTGCCCCCTTGGCAACTCTTAGCATGCAGTAGTATCTGTAAATATTTCCTTCCACTCCCCCATCAGACATGAACCTCCTAACAAATAATATCTTGCTGTTATCAACAGACTGGGACTTGTTCCATGATTTCCTTCATGACGTCCGTTGGAATGAAAGTTTCAAACATCATGTTCAAAAATGCACATCTGAAGTTTCCTCCCTAGTGAAAGCTGGTATCAAGGCTTTCATTCCAGCTCGGAAATACCAAGCAAAACCATGTTCATCTACTTCTCACCTGCTTGCTCAGCACACAGGAATCACTTCTCACTGTACCAGAGCGACATGTCTGATGGCAACAGACATCTCTTTTTCTCTGCTCATAATGAGTGCAAGTGTGTCCTCAAGGAAGCAAAGTTACTATTTGCTGATAGAATGAAACAACGTATAACATCTTGAAAGTTCACTTCTAGAGATTATTGGTGGATCAGCAAATCCTTATCCCTCCTCTATTCAATTAGTTCGAAGTCCTAACATCTACGGCAGATAAGATTGAATGCTTTGCTCGTAAATTCTCTTCCAACTCAACACTCGACTCATCAGGAGTGACCACACCTGACTGCCCCACTAGAACTGAGACTTCCCTGAGTGATATGTACATAACCCCGTCAATGGTCTTGGATATCATTTCTAAATTAGACTACCATAAGGCAATTAGAGGTGACAGGATACCAGCTGTCATCCTAAAGAAATGTGCTCCCCAGCTGGCTCCAGTTCTCTCCAAACTATAAAACTATTGCCTCACAGCTTCCTGCTTTCCAACTTGTTGAAAGTCCTCCTCTGTCGTTCCTGTCTAAGAACTCTAGAGAACCTTCTGACCCCTCTATCACCGTATAATTCTCCTGCCGATTTTCAGCAAAGTCTTTGAGGCTTTAATCAATGGAGTGGTTAAGCATCTTACTTCTCACGATCTACTCATTGACAAACAATATAGATTCCATTTTGCCCGGTCTACCACTGACATGCTTATGGTCATAACAGAATATATATATATATATATATATATATATATATATATATAAAGCTCTCAATAATAATGGTGAAGCTCAAGCTGTGGCTCTAGATATCTTGATGGCATTTGACAGGGTTTGGCATGCTGATCATCTATTTAAGCTTCAGGGCTACAGTATTACAGGACATTTACTTGATTTAATCCAATCATTCCTATGAAATCCTGAAATGAAGGTCGTTCTGAACAGGCTCATTTCCAGATCTTTTCCCATGGATGCAGGTGTCCCCCAAAGGGTCCTACATTGTTTCTGAGCTTCATCAATGATCTTCTTGATGTCACCATTTCCCAAGTAGGCATCTATGCAGATGACACTACCATTTACTCCTGTCTCAATAGTAAGCCCAGCAGTGCTGACAAAGATAACCCAGTTGCTGCTTTCAAAAATAACCTCCAATCAGTGGTTGACTGGGTCAGGGAATGGCTTGTAATTTTTAATGCTTCCAAAACTAAGCTGCTCTCATTTAACCATCACAGAGAAGCATCCCTGCTTCCGATCAGCATGATTGATGCTCATCTCCGTGCGAGCACCTCACTGCAACTTGTTGGCCTCACGTTTTCAACTAACTTGAAGTGGAACAACTGCAATGAATCAGTTGGAAAGTTGGTTCATTGTGTCATGCCAGAAGGTATTGCTCCTCAGAGTCAATCTTACACATCTACAAATCTACCATTTGTCCTTGCATTGAATACTGTTACCATATCTGGCCAGGGCTCCTGCTGTTCATCTTGAGGTTCTCAAAAAATCCAAAGAAAGATTTGTAATGTAATTGGTCCTGAATTGGCTTCTCAACTTCAGACACTTTCTCATAGATGTGCAGTGGCTTCCCTCTGTCTTTTCTACAAATATTTTCATGGTAACTGCTCTGATGAGTTTTTTTTTCCCTGGTGCCCCAACTACATTAATTTAAGCATGCTACTAGATTGGCATCTAGGTCCCACCCATTTACTGTTGAAATAGTTAAATGTAACCACCACTTCTACTCCAACAGTTTCTTTTTACACACTTCTCGACAATGGAACACCCTTCCTCTCACTTGCTTCCCAGATAATTACAATCTCCAAGAATTTAAATGCAATGTTAATTACCATCTTCTGTTGTCTTGATCCATGTCCTTTTTCCTTTCCTCAATCCACTCTACATCTACTATTTTCTCTTACTTTCACTCTCTGTAACTGCCTGCATGCAAGTGGCACTCCTGCCTTGCTTGGGGTAAAATGCTTAAAACAAAACAAAAAAAAAAAGTGGAAGGGCTTTTAGCAGGCATTCTCAACTTGCTTCTCTAGGATTTTTTTTTAGTTTGTTCAACCTTGATTCTCTTGAGGCATTCTTCTGATAGTACATGATTCTCTATTTCTTACTCATGAATTTTATTTGGATGCTTTGCTTTTGTCCTTGTTTATTTTTAACCAATCAGCATTCTCTTAGCCAATAAGAATGGAAATCCTGTAATCTAATTGGTCAGAATTTTGCTATCCGGGCTGTAACTCCCATCAGAGCAAATGCAATTTAGATTAGTCTCATTTTAATAGGGTATAAGAGAGAAAAAAGAAATCTTATCACCTGCATGATTCCCATTAACACATTTACATGTTTCGATGTCTAAGTTGGAATAAATGAACCATTAGTTATTTTTTTAACATAAAGTTTTGACCTTCAAAATATTTTTATCTGCAAATAATAAATATTAGCTTTTTTTTTTATCAATCATTAGTACTGGTCTTTTTTATAAGTCCATCCTGAATGTCAGTATTTGATCCAAGAATAATTATTGATGATTAATTGATTCTTCATTTGATTTAGTAATGTCTATGCTGACCTATTGCCTCATTGTTATTATATGGGGAATGCCATATCCTGTTTGCAAAATAGATATGCATCTGTATTACACCAATATATAAATAGGTGTGTAAATATTTGTATATGTTCGTCTGTGTAAGAAGCACGTACTGTCATCTGGATATTTTGCTCAAAGCATAAGCATTGGTGAACTGAAAAATTAACATTATACTGAACTGCTTGCTTGGATATTTATATAATAGGTATCTAGAATTTGGTGACATAGTAATTGTGAGTTCAATCCCTGGGCTGGATAGTGCAGACTTAGACTCATTTGTAAATAAGGCAAGCAATAACTGAGCACTACTAAATAAGAACAAGATGAAGCATCCCTAGACATAGACAGTGGAAGAGAAAAATCATAAATAAAAAGTTCAGTTCAAAATATATTGAAGGTTACCTGGACTGACAAGCACCTGAAGAAGACCAAAGCATACAATAACTGAAGCATTGTGATAATAACAACAAACATGAAGGGAATAGTCTGAATGTAAATAATGATAACTCCTCATCCCAGAAAATTAGAAATTATCGAACTTCTTATAAAATAATTGATAATAACAAAGATGAGGATGATAGTCCAAATGTAAATAATCAAAATAATAACTCCTAATTCCAGAAATTCAAACAGAAATTAGCAAGTAGCTGTTGACTGTTGTTGATTTTTTTTAGCAGCATATCAATTCCTTATGGACCATTTAATGCTAAAATTTATTTTTCTTGGGAATTTTGAAGTAATAAAAATGTTATTCTTTCACAGTTGAATACATGATGATGCTCAGCTTTTGTGCATATACAAGTGTGTGGACATAATTACTAGAGGCGGTGATTGTGTTTTATGCATTTTAAGTTATATTTTGGAATACAGTTTCATTTCTTTAAGAAATTGTAGGATATTATATGGTTTAATATCATGAAAGTTCATGTTGGTTGTTTGATTTTGTTTAGTGGCATATCAACATATCTATGGGTTATTTAATGCCAAAATCTAAATATTCTGAACACAATTGTATGCCTTCAACTACAGATAAAATGTATTGCTGATTATGTATTGTCGGTCTTTTAAAATAAAAATGTATTACTGGTACTTTTACTTTTAAAATCTGTATTTTTTTTACTACAGTAAAGTTAACCCTGTACAAGGCCTGGGAACCACTTGAGGTAGAGGGATACATTAAGAGACAGTTTGTACAGATAGTTGGGGAAGATAACTTGAACAGGTTAAGATTGTAGTAATCAGGGGAACATCCTCTTGGGAGTCAGTTTCACAGAGCAATGGTTTGCAAAAAGAAGCTGTTCAAGTTGAACTTACTTCTCACTGATGGAATATGAAGAGAATATGGATGGTTTGCTCCAATGTAAGTGGCATGGCAGGTCCTTTCCATGAAGGTTAGGCCAAGAAGAATCAAGGAACATAGTTCATCTGAGCACTTTCTGTGAAAGTAGTGATAGAGCAGCAAGAAGCTTGCCACATTCAGCTTGTCAGGGATAGAGAGGTTGGAGGGGGGAAAATAATTTGTCACCCACAAGGACTCAAAGATGTTTTTGGACTCTATCGAGACTGAAAAGTGCAGTCTGGGCAGCTCTTGCCCAAAACGGACAACAGTACTCCATTCTTGGCCTGATCTGGCTCTTGTAAAAGTCGAAGGTAACAAATAGAGTCAGGTACTTATTGGAGCAGTACAGGGAGCTCATCATCTTACCTGCATCTTTAAAGATGGCTTGTATGTATGAATTCCACATGAGGCCAGGTGTGAGTTTAAGGCTCAATAATCTCTCAAGGCACAGTGCTTCTCTGAGGAGACATCTGTTCATCATGACTGGTGATAGTTCAGAGTAATTTGAAAATTTAATAGTTAAAGCCAATAAGTCATTGTGCCTCTATCTTAGGCTGATGCTAAGGTGTTCATATAAAAATGAAATGAAACTATTTAAATGAAAGACAAAATCACTTTTCTGAAAAAAATCACAAAAAATCACTGCAAAATTTCATATTGGATATTGCAATATCTATTTACAGAACTGACATTTTTTATTTGATATACAAACATCATTCCAATCTGACATGATTATTTGACAGAAGCTAAAAATTCTAAACCAGTTAAGAATTCTTAGTGTCATAAAATAAAAAATATGAAACATTTGGGATTATTGTATCATGTTACCAAAAGGAAATGATATAGTCATCTTTCTTATTCAAATGAATGCTGTCAAAATTGAAGGCACTATCAATAAAAAGTATCATTTCTTTGTGACAGTTATGGTCACAATAGGAAATCTGGAACCAACCAAACAGACGACATTCTGCTGATGAGACATATTATCTTTGTAAAGAATTTATTGCTTGGGTGAACAGAGTTACATAAAAGCCTTTTTTTTTCATCTGTCAAAACTTTTTGGGGATTAATATCATGCAAGAAGAGCTTCTGATAAATAAATGTCTGACTTTGGAACTTTGAAAGTTAGAATTCATACTGTACATGGGATTTATAGCACTTTAATTCACTTCTAATCTTAAGCTCAAAACTCAATACATACATACATATATATATATATACATATACATATATATATATAATATGTATTTATTTAGGATGTATAATTGCATCCGAAACAAAAATACTGTCATAAAATTGCCTCCCTGTGCTTTTTTTATAAATACTTCCATACAACTATTTGGATGAGCTCTTTGCCATGGTATGTAGACTTTATGCATTCAATCACAGTACTAGACTGGAAACAAGTTCTCCCCAATATACAGTTGAGTTGGCTAGATGTAACTGTAAATTCTGTGCTAACAGTTTCTTTTCTCTCACTTCTCGATTGTGGAACTCTCTTCTGGTTCCATGTTTTCTAGTTATCTTTAATCTTCAAAAATTTAAATGCAATGTCAATTGCTTTTTACTGTCCTGATTACACTTCTTTTGTTCTTGCGCCTTAGTAATGTTTCTGTTTTCTAATTCTTCCACACCCAGTAAGCCCTTGTGGCTTTACTGCCTTGTTTGGGATGATATCAATTTTTTTAAAATTGACTTAAAATGGAAAGCTATACACAGCATGTTTTGCCAGGAGTGTCTGCTCTCTTTGGCCTCTTCAGGTTAGAATGAAACACAAAACTGTATGTAAGTAAAAATGTGTTGGGATCTCTGAAGATAAGAGGGGTCCATACATCAAATTACCTTTCTAGATTTGATGGCTATAAAGTGTCTGTCTGCCTGCCTGCATATTTTTTGTTGTGTATTTAATATATTTTCTGTTTATGTTATACTTATGGATACACTTATATGAGTAAATGCTTTGTTCTTTTATTAAACAGTATTAATTACATTACTGGTCTGAATGTTTGAGAAATTTTGAGGAAGATCATAAAATATATGCTTTTTCTGCTGGTAAATGTAATTAATACTGTTTAATTAAAAGAACAGAGCATTCACTCAAAAAAGTGCATCTATAAAAAATAATGTATAAACAAAAAATATATTAGATATTTGTCAGATTTAATCCATTTCCTATGATATGTTGTCACTGTGTATGTCAGGTTACGAATTCAGTGCAGATATGATAGATCGAGAATAATTGGAGAAGGTGTGTGTTTAAAAGCAGTTATTTAAGCTCTGCTTAACCAGAAGTTCTCTGTAGCTAAATGGTCATAGCACGTCAGGCTTAATGGTTGTACTGTATAGGATGCAGATTTGGAGAATGCATATTTTCCACAAAATTTTTTGAACATTCAGAACAGTAAATGTAATTAATACTGTTTAATTAAAGAACATAGCATTTATAAGTGTATCCATAAAAAATAATGTATAAACAGAAAATATATTAAATATTTATCAGATTTAATCCATTTCCTTTGAGATGTATATATATAATAAATATATATATTTATTTATTGTTTTATACACACACACACAAACAACATATTTATTGTTTTATACACACACACACATATATTTATTGTTTTATACACTATATATATATATATATATATATATATATATATATATATTGTTTTATATACACACACACACACACACACATATATATATAATAACATTTATTGCTTTATATATATATATATATATACACACACACACACGCACACACACACACATATATATATAACATTTATTGCTTTATATATATATATATATATATATACACACACACACACACATATATATATATATATATAATAACATTTATTGCTTTATATATATATATATATATATATATATATATATATATATATATATATTCTTTTTCTCATAAGTTGGATGGGTTTTTATAGTCAATTTTTCTGAAAGGAAACAATTAAAAAATACTGAAAAATAGTTCTCTTTTACACTTATAATTTTCAAACCACTAAAAATGGTTCAGAGCATAGATTGATAGGTTTGTTTTGGTAATGTGTATTATTATGTATGTTTTGGTAATGTGTATTATGTATACTAATCAAATAGCTATCCTACAAACATAGAAAAATTGTGCTTAGAGCCACAGCACTTCCAATATGATCACTGAAGTCAAGCAGTGTCGAGCTAGGTCAGTATCTAGATGGGTGACCACTTGGAAATATTACTACTCAAACATCCAAGCTATAAGCTTGAATGTTTGAGTGTTATCATGGATAATGGCTAGGAATTGTTAATCAAAAACTCTGAGTATGAATTCCAGATGGGTTTGTTATATTCACTTATGTGCAGATACCCGTGAGAAAAATAGGAATCAACCTCTTCTCCTCTGGCTTAATTAGTAAGACTTGTATCACTAAATCTTTATTATCACCAACAAAAACATATTCTTACAATCTAAAAATATTTTCTGGCTTTAAATAATCTGCAAAGAGCTGATAAGCTGTAGAAAACAAATCAGTTAACTCTCTAAAATTTCTGCATAAACAATATTTTCAGCAAGACATCTATTTTATAAATTTCTTTTTGCCATCATGCTGTCCAATTATAGGAGGCACAGTGGAGTAATGGATAGCTGCTTGGATTGAGGAATCTGATAACCAAGTTTGAATTCCAGTCAAGTTCTTTACATTCACTTATGTGCTAATACCCTTGAGAAAGGTATGAATCCACCTCTTCTTTCAGCAGGTATGGGTAAATAGCAAGACAGACTGGGTCCTATAGTTTTGGTTGACAACTATTCTAGGAGAAGGAATTGTTCTGATGAGCTCTCTTCTTTGATACCGCAACTTCATAAATATAAGTACATAAATATATAGTACTAGATTGGCAGTTAGGTCTCATCTTTTTACTGATGAAATTGCTAGATGTAATCATAAGTTCTGTTTTAATAATTTTTCTCTTGCAATTCTTGAGTGTGGAAATCTCCTATGAGATTTAAACTTAAATGCAACATCAATCGTCGTCATCTGTCTTCTTAACTCTTTTCTTTTTATTGTTCTTTCTCCTTACCAACATTTTCAAAGATTCTTTTACTAACCTGTAAAACCACCTGCATCTTAGTGGCTTTATCACTTTGACGGAAGTGAAATGTAAAAAATCAGCATCAAATCAACCCATAAGGGTTGATATGTTATTAAATCTACCAACATAATCTAAACATTAAAATGCTCTTTTGAAACAGGAAAGATTTAGTTAAATATATTTATTGCTATTTACACTATTTACATTGTTTGAACTGTTGTCCTCATCTTTATTGTCATATTTATGGCATTTCGGCCATTGTATGCTCTGGCCTTCTTCAGGTGATATATGTTGGAATATTTCAAGCAATGCTTTTATCCACTGTTGGTTGAAGTAATCCAATGACTTGATCCAAAGAGTTGTGAGTTCAATACCTGGCCACAGCAGAAGTAAACAAAAAAACTTGGAGAGATGAGTTACTAAAAGAAAATAATTGAAACTGAGATAACCAAAAAAGGCATGGCATGTGGAACAAGAACAATCTACCCCAGTGGACTAAATAAAAGGTTCAGTTCAAAATTAAAATGTATATCACCTAAAAGAAGGCCAGAGCATATAATGGTTGAAGCATTGTGAATATGACAATGAAGGTGAGGATGTAAAGATGTAAATAGTTACAATACCTCATATCAGAAATATAGACAGATGTTTATTGCTCTATCAATGTAAGCCTATATACATTTAAATTATATAAAAGCTATAAAAATACTCTGAAAATCTACTGATGATAAACAAATATATTTTCAACATTTTGTTAAAGGTCTGCTATGTGTGCTTTAAAGTGAAGGAAATAATTTATCCAATAAGGATAGGTCTTAAACTTTGATATGGATTCTGGAAGAGCAAAGTTGGATACCACCTACATTCTTGTTGACAAGGGAAATGGCTGAGGTCATAAGACCTAATCCAGTGAATATATGCTAGTTGCAATGAATATAAAGGTTAAGCCTTTGACACAGAGTAACACAAATACATTCACATGCATTGAAAACATCTTCATTTCTTTTTTTTTCCGTTATAGCATCATTGTTCGACTTGGCATTTCACTAAAACCTTTAGTCCTTCAACTTTGGAATGTCCTATAGCCTTATAAGTCCTAACACTTTTTTTTCTCTTATTGCAGAAATTATATCAGTATTTTGAATTCTCAATTCCATCAACAATATACTTCTTGTATCTTTATCTCATGTTATTTCTGTATAGAAGAATAATTTTTTACAGCGTCTGTAGCCAAGTAAGCAAAGGATAACTGACTCTGATGTTATCATTACTTATCGCAGTGAATAATAAAAAATCTAATAATCACCATTTAAGCAATATTGAAAGCTTAGATGTGCAGGTTGTATTATAATAATTGCTCAGAATTTGGAAATCAGAGAGCCAAGTTTCAATTCCAGTTGAGTTCATTATATCCACTTACTTTTAGTCACCTCTTCTTTCCCAACCAGCTCTGTGTTAATTAGTAGGACTTTTATCAGTAAAAATCATTATTATCTCCTCAAAATTCTTACTATCTAAAAATATTTTGTGGCTTTAAATAACCTGCAGAAGGTTGATAAACTGTAAAAAACAAATCACTCAATCAATCCACTTATATCTTTCACTATCTGAGTATGATTTTGTATGCTTGTTTGTAATGTCCACAAGTATATATGAGTTGTGTGTGGGTGACTTACATGTGCTTGCACCATTTAATGCACACATGCATACTGTATTTGAAATAAGACATTGGAATAATACATTCCCTTCCCAATCAGTTTAGACAACCTCTATCCTGGGTTGAACAGCAAAATCTCAATTTTGGAAAAGAGAAAAAATCAAATACTTTTAAAATCTTGCTGAATTTGGAGGAAATTGTTTACTCATAAATAAAATTTATCATCAAAATGCATTGTGCATGAAACTCAGTGTTGTGCTACTGGTGAGGGGGAAAATATTTACTATTAATATAAATTATAGCTCAGTTGTTATACTTGACCACTATTTTATTAGCACCATTACTTAATGTGGGACATTTTATTTTTATTTGCACACACACATATATATATTTGCTGACTGTGTTTGGGAAATAAAACATTCCTATAACTCTGGATATGTACATAAAAATCCATGGGTTCAGTTAAAATTAAAAATAAAATAAAATTAAAACCATCCTTGATAATGGCTGAAAGAATATCCGAAAGTGATTGGACATACAAACCACTTCTACGAAATTTATGTCCAGGAAAGAAAAATAATATAAAAGCACAAGAAAAATTAAATAAAGATTTCTGCCAAAATGCACAATATATGAAAAAAAGAAGAGACAAAAAAGAAAACATATCTTAGCTGATGTGTTTCAGCCATTGAGGGACCTGTTGCCCTGATAAAGTCCCTCAGTGGACAAAACGCATTGGCTAAGATATGTTTTCCTTTTGTTTCTTTTTTCATATTGTCATTTTACATATATATTCTATCTGAAATTTTTACACACACACACACACACACATATATATATATATATATAAATGATTACATGAACATGAAAAGGATCTTTTACAAAACAATACACCCAAATTCAACTTAGTTTTGATTAAAAAAGACATTTATTAAGATGAAAATGTATTGGAAATGTACTAATTTGGGATTTCTTATTAATCCAATGAGGTATGATTAAACACAATAATGATAAAAGCAAGAGCAATAAAAAAACTGAATGAGGTAGGCAAAGTTAAGCATTTAAATAGATTGGACACCAAAATGTAAATTTAAGGGCTGCATGTAAACAAACTGGGCTTTGTTGTATTACTCCTCATGCCTTCCTTGTCTACTTTTTATCTATAAGACTGATTCCATCGTTAAAGCTGTTATTGGTCTGAATAAGTTCCTTCTCAGAATGAAACATGTCATTAAGAAGTTTTCTATTTTGTTATTCACTTACCCACTGACTATTGGTCTGATGTATATATTTTGATGTCAGATATATATATATGTATATATAGGCAGTATAACTGATATTGGCTCAGAATGAGAAATCAGTGCTGAGTTAGAATTATAGTCAAATTATTTAGTTATATTCACTTTTGCATAAATACCCTTGGGAAAAGTATGAAGCCAAGTCTTCATTTCCCCTACAAGCTATGGATTAAATAGTAGTGCAGACTGGTCTCTTTAGGCTTAGAAGGAAAACTCTGAATTCAGAATTGTAACGAAGTCAACAGGGAAACTGTTCCACTATATTTCCCAAGAAGTCATAGCAATTCAGATAATAAAAGAAAGGAGGTATCTGTGGAAAGTCATGAAGGGACATGACATTTTAAAAAAAGACTCTTAGCTATTTCTGAAAATACAAGTAGTTTTACACGTTACTATCCTAAAATTCTAAAGCCTAATATTCTAAGTGCTAAATGAAATAATCCTTGAAATAATAGCAGAATGAAGCCTAAAACTTTTATGAATCAATAAGCTAAGCAGAGTATAAAGAAACAGAAAAATTTCATTAGAAACAAAGAAAAGAGTACTGGACTGCTACACAATATCTGCCCTCCTTTATGACAGCAGATGCTGGACACGCTTCTCAAAGATGAAGAGGAGACTTGAAGCAACAGAAATGTGGTTCTACACAAAGATGCTGAGGATACAATGGACTGAACATGTGAGCAACAATGAGGTTTGGGAGAAAATGGAAACAAAAAGGAAATTTAAACTTAACATCAAGAAGAGGCAGTTGAAATTACTGAGGCACATAATGAGGAAGGAGGACTTGGAAAACAGAACTAATTAAGGGACAGAGGAAAGCAGCACTTAACATACTTGATGAGATTGAGCAAATGGATGGTAGAACAGAGTTTGGGAGAAATAACAAAAAGACAAAACTTATTAAGAGCTACAAGAAACAGGAAGATGTGGAGTGCCATGATTGCCCTTGTCCTGAAGGGACACAGCACATAAAACAAAAAGTAGTGGTTGTGATATTATTGCCCATCCTTCCAGATTCTTGCTATTTCTCTTAAGGCCAGCCATTATTTACAAGCTGTTATGGAAAATATCAGTGTACATTAGAATTAATTTTGATGTTATTACTGTCCTCATTATCTTCCTTCGTTTTAGTTTTATTACTGTTTTTATGGCTTTCTTGAATGTATTGCAGATATTTTTCTAGAGTAGGAGTTCATTGTAAGCTCTCCATGGTCACTCTTTCATCAATGTCTTTAAGCAACACACACTTAAAGCCAGTGAATCAAGTTTTAAATGTTCATCAGAACCAGAGTTACAGAACTCTAGCAACAATCTTCAATGACGTCAAAGGCAAGCTTAATCTGAAACTCCACTCCTTAATTTCCTTTTTATTTTTTATTTTTGTGATAAACTATTCTCATTATCAATAACATTTTGCCCACATACTGCAGGTGTTTTGCAACAGAAAACCTATCAAATATTCTATGAGAGTTATTTTTTCTTCTTTCTTTTGTCTATTAAGTGACTTGTTTGCTGTTTTAGCCATATGAATTATTTTAGACATCTCAGTGAGTACTTTGGAAAATGCTGTGTAGGTAGCTTTTTTTTTATTCACTCTTATACTCTAAAATAATATAATTGTTAGTGAAACACTTCTGGACTCAAGGAAAGAAATGTTTTGTTGAAGCTTCAAAACATTAACAGTTTAACTGAAAAATGTAAATATTACTGGGTTTTTTTTTTTCAAAAATTAATATAAAAAAATTAATATAATTTGCAATTATTATTTATTTTATTTCATTATATATATTATGATTATTATATTTATTTGGAGTTATATATGTATTATTATTTCTTTCACTTTTTTCCACAGTTACTGGGTTTATTTGTATGAGTATTTAATTGTTTTTGTCCAACTAACCTGAAGATCATTTGTCTTATTTTTACTTTTTGTTTTTGCTTCCCTGAGTCTATATTTATCAAGTTTGCATTTTCTACACTCGTTTTTTTTTATCAATTGATAATTTAGGGGTTAGTACTGTCAAAAAGGCTGTATAAGTTATTTTATTGCGTGTTAACTAATGGTGCTATAATCTCTGCATATTTTCGGCTTAAATCCCGGTTTATATTTCATTTATTTCCTGCTATCTTTTTATAAAATTAATAAACTTTTCCATATTTGCATTTGTTTATTTATGTACATTTTTGTAATTTGCTTTGCTTTCTAGTATTCTTGTTTACCTAACGTTTTATATACAGTATTTACATTAGTCGGACTATTGTCCTCATCTTTGTCGCCATATTTGTCACAACGTTTCGGCCGTTGTACGCTCTGGCCTTCTTTAGGGGGTTGGAATTTCGAACTGAACCCTTTATTTCGATACAACAGCCGAAACGTTGTGACAAATATGGCGACAAAGATGACGACAATAGTCCGACTAATGTAAATACTGTGCATAATACCTCATCTCAGAAATATAGACTAACGTTTTATATATTTAAAAAAAGCCATTAATTTTTTTTAGCTTCTAAAACACATAATATATATGTTCTAAAGGTTGTTATAGCTGGGAGTGATAGTGGGGACGAGCTCCCACTGTCTATAATATGCTTCCATGGCATATGCTTCAAATAGCCTCTGACAATTAAGTTCAGCTCTAAGCTGGAAAATGTGCAAAGGCAGAAATCTGGCACCTCATAACCAGCTGCTTTGGGTAGATGGAGCTTGACAGCCCAGGAGGGCAGTCCATTTAGGGGAAGGAAAACCCTGATTTTAAACCTTTGCTGCCTTGTGGATATATCTAAACACAGAAAAGGCTATGGAAGTAAATCCAGACAGAAAACCCAGAATGGAACCCTGAAGGAGGCTGGCTGCCAATAGTGACAACTTTCCAGCAACTTCTGCAGCCAAGCCTCTCCAAATTTAATGCCTTGTATTCCTTTAGATTTTGTCAGTACAGCCAAGAGGTGTGGGGCATGAAGTTTAGGCAGTGTATGGCTTCCATATACCATCAAATTATTTTTTATTCTTTCAATCAAATTTTCTGCAAACATTTGAAGGGATGGAAATTGTCACCATTTTCTTTGAGATGCTTACTTGAAAAGGATGCTTTGTCAGTCTATGTAGTACACAATTACATTTTCCTCAGCTTTCATGTTTTCAATGATGAGTTTTAAATTTTTAAATTAAAAAAATATGTGCTGTGCCTCTTCAGGGCATGGGTGGTCATGGCTCACCATAATTTCCTCTTAATAAATTTTGTGTTTTTGTTATCCCTCCTAAACCTTGCTCTGACATCCATTTACTCAAGTTTACTAGATAGTTAATGCATTGTTTTCTTCTGTCCCTCTTGCCTTCAATCTATCCTGTGAGCATCAAATTTTCCAAGCCTTCTTTCCTCATTATGTGCCTTAGAAATTCATCCTTTGAAGAGATTGTCCAGCATTCACTGCTATATAAGAGGATTGATATTACATAACAGTTCAGTATTATTTTGTTTCTAATGAAATTTTCTTGTTTCTAAATAATTTGCTTGGTTTTTGATTTACTATTCTATCTTCTTTTTATATATTTCCATGTTGTCTTGTCTCATATTATTGAACACATCTATGACTCAAAATAGATACATACCTTTGTTGGAATGAACATGCAGGAAGTCATTTGAGTCATTTTAAACTTATATTTGAGAATTCCACTATGCTTAATGGCCTGATAAATAAAAGCATTGCTTAAACATATTTAGTTACCTAGCAATCATGAGTTCAGTTACTAAATTGAACAGTGCAAAGCTCGTATACTTTGAATGGGTGGAAGAGCCAGAAAAATAACATTACAAGGACAAAATAACTAAGAAAAATAAACTGATATCTTGCAGCATAGATTGAATAATTCCTAGGATATTATCAACTATGACAAACAAGGCAGGATGGTACAATAGCTGAAATGTTGTGACTTTAGCAACTGTTGGGAACAGAAGGTACTTATCTCCCTTTGGTGGAAATAAGCTCCATGGGTCACATGACAGACCACTTAATAATGTCACTTATACAGTGATGAAAGTGGCAATCAAATTCAGTTTGTTGCTTTCTTTAGCCTGGGCTCCCCATGGTCCAGGCAGAGGCTAAATCTGCCTCCCTTGCTTACAGCTTACAAGTCCATGGTGCCATTTCTCTTTGGGAATATATCTTTCCCTGATATAGAGAGAAAGTCCAGCTCACAGTTCTCAATTTGTGAAAACTCAAGACTCACTGTTTCCCGTTTGTGGAATATGTCCTTGCCTGGGACATCGATGAATCCAGCCAATTTGAATCTGGTGTCCTAAACATGGCTTCTCCAAATATGTAAGCCTGTCCATTTTTCCTTCTCCTTACACTTTGCTTTGCTGTGTAGATATATATGATATACTGTGTTCTCTGCATGGGACATGAGTATATATGTATATATACTTTTGTCTATGTTTTAGTAATATAAAAATCTCTCTGAGAAAAAAAAGCATGTTTGTTATTTTTTCTTTCAGACATTCTGTTCTGTCCATTAAGTACAATGTTATTATATCACAGATATAATAATACCCATAACAGGGGAAATACAAAATGCGAGAATAAATCTTTCTTCCATAGCCCTCCCCCATTACACAATAAAGATGAGGAGACACATTCAGGTAAACCAGTGTATAGTAGCAGAAATATTTCTTATGAACTTCACTGCAAAATAGAGCAGATTTAAAAGCCTGATTCAAAAATTTTAAAACTTAATGATTAGAATATACCAGGTTCTATATCTTTAATAATATTAGGCATGTGAAGTTTCCAGTGTTATATTTTTTATTAAAAGTAGTTTATTAATAGTGATTAGTGTGCATGTCTCTGTCACTAAAATAAACACAAATACATTCACATGCATTGAAAACATTCTTCAAATGTGTACATGGGGTCCAATTTCCTTTTTTGCTATAGCATTATTGGTTGACTTGGCATTTCACTAAAACCTTTGTCTTTCAACTTTGGAAAGCCCTGTAGCTTTCCAAGAACTTCTAACAATTTTTTTCCCCTTTTATTGCAAAAATTACATCAGTATTTTGATTCCCAATGTACTTCTTGCATCTTTATCTCCTGTTATTTCAGTGTTGAACAATAATTTTTTACATCCTCTGTAGCCAAGCAAGCAAAGGATAACTGACTCTGATGTTATCATTACTTATCGCATTGAATAATAAAAAATCTAATAATGCATCAGGAAATATTTATTAAAAAAAAGCTGTTAAAAACATATTAATATGTAACTCTTTAGAGGTATCAGCTTTGTTGTAAATAGTTTGTCTTTATTTTCAATCTATATTATAAAAGAACTGATTCCACATATCTGGCAAACGGCCATATTATGCTGAAACACAGGTTCTTGTACAATCATCAGTTAAGCAACATTGAGCACAGTCAGTATACCTATATATATCTAGATGGGTGACCACTTGGGAATATCAGGTGCTGTAAGCTTGGAAGTATGGGTGGTGTGATGGATTACAGATCAGAAATGGAACTCGGAGAGAGAGTGGATTTGAAATTCCAGTCAGATTTGTTATATTCACTTATGTGCAAATTTCCTTCGGAAAGGCATGAATCCACCCCAGCTAATTGGGCTAATAAGACTTGTATCAGTAAATCATTATTATCTCCCAAAAAATTCTTACAGTCTAAAACTATTTTCTGGCTTTAAATAACCTGTCAAAGATTGATAGGCTGTAAAAGACAAATCAGTCAATGAATTGACTTTCTTTGTCCTTACACAAACATTATCAAATTCAACTCTTTCACACGTGCACACCCCACACACACACACAACATGGAAAACATCTTTAATTTTTTTTACCAAATAATGAATGCTGCATTGATTGAAACAAGGATAATCTGATAGTGCCAAGTCTGGTGAATATGTCAAGTGAGGAAGAATTTCTTATCCCAACTCTCTAAGGAATTTTTTGTTTTGACAAGCATTTTTATGTATGACTTTTTGGCCTTGCTGCTCTATAAATAAATATTTTTCTACAATTGGAGAGCTCTGATTATGAAGATGATGATTATAATGGTGATATTAGGCATTTACCTATGAAGAAACAGTTGGCATTGATTGACTGAGCAACCAGTACTGTTTTTGGTTTAAATTTATAAATTCTTTCTCTTAAAACACTTTTTTTAGGAAAAGAGGTTTTTCCAAGTCCAGTAGCTGTTATTGCTCTTTACAGAATTGGTGGTGGTTTCCTTATGAACCTTCCTATTCAAAACATTCTAAGTGGTGTGGAATGTCAACATCTTGATTATTTCATTATTTTCTATTTGAGTTATATATGCTATCCATTTTAGTTATTGCTTCACTGTACCCAAGTCTACTCTGCAGTAACAATTTCACCAGGCTTCTTCATTTTATATAATACTCTTTTCATATCCTATCCAGTGCAGAACAATAAACTTTTTTGAAAAATATTAGATTTTGCTAATGATAATATTAGCTGTTGTGTCCATTTAGTACAATGTTATTATATCATAGATATAATAATACCCATAACAGAGGAAATACAAAATGGGAGAATAAATCTTTCTTCTATAGCCTTCCCCCATTACACAACTAAGATTCACCAATGATTTTCAATGTTTTGAATTATTGTAGCAAACCAATTTTTCATTTGTAGTGACAATCTTCCAGAAAAAGAAATTTTTTTCTTGACTGGCAAGAGATAAAAAGCAAGTAGTGATAAACTGATGAATGTCACACTTTAATAATTGATGTTGAACCCATTTTCCTGCTTTTTTTAAAATTTTCCCTTACTTAGCAAACGTCTTACAACTGCTGAGTGATCAACACTGCTGTCAACTGAAAAGGATTGTTATCCAAAAGAACTTGCAAGTCATCAATTACTAATTGTGGAGTTTTGTTTTCAACTGAAATTCACTTTTCTCTATTTATTTATTTATTCATTTTTTAAAATTCATTTCACCCCAAGCAAGGCGTCAATGTAACTAAGGTGCAGGGAGTGAAAGAGAATGAGAATACTTCAATGAAGAGAAGTGAGGAAAGGACTCTAAAGGAACAGGGTTTTGGAAGACAGAAGATGGTGACTGACGTTGCATTTAAATTTTTGAAGATTGTCATTATCAGGGAAGCAAGAAAATGGAAGAGAGTTCAACAAATGAGAAGTTTAAGAAAAGAAACTGTTAGAATAGAAATGGTGTGACGGTTGCATCTAGCTAATTCAAGAGTAAAATGGTGAGACCTAGTTGCCAATCTAGTACCACGCTTAATTTCATGTAGTTGAGGCACCAGAGAAAAAAGCTAATCGGAGCAGTTGCTTTGGAAATATTTGTAGAAAAGACAGAGGGAAGTCATGTCACATTGGTGAGAAAGTGACTGATGTCAAGATACCAGATCAGGGTCAATTACTTTACAAACACTTCTTTGCATTTTGTCAAGAATTTCGAGATATACAGCAGCAGCACCAGACCAGCTATAGCAGCAGTATTCAATATTAAGCTTACTGCCATTTCATGTTGAAATACTTGTTCTCATACAATTACCAAAGTTAAGCAACATTGAGTCTGGTCACTACCTAAATGGGTGAGCACTTGGGATTAACAGGTGCTGTAAACTTGGATGTGCAGGTGGTGTAATGGATAATAGCTTGAAAATGTAAATTGGAGAGCCAAATTCCAATTCCAGTCAGGTTCATTATATTCATTTAAATGCAAATATCCATGGGAAAGGTATGAATCCACCTCTTCTCCCACCAGCTATGGGTGAATTAGTAGAACTTGTATTAGTCAATCATTATTATCTCCCCCAAAATTCTTACAATCAAGAACTATTTTCTGGCTTTCAATAACCTGCAAAAACAAACCAATCAATTCACAAACTATTTATGACACATAGTACTTCTAACTGAATCATCTTCCTAGAGTGGATGTTTGAGTGGTGTAATGATAATTAGCTATTTCCTTATAAGGAAACATTCGGCAGTCATTGACCAAGCACCCAGTGCTGCTTTTGGTTGAAATTTTTAAAATCTTTCCCTTAAAACAATTTTTTATGAAAATATTTTTTGAAGTCCAATAACTCTTTCCAGAAAGAGTTACTGGATTTGAAAGTTACTGGTTGTTTCCTTCCTAACCTTTTATTTGAAATCATGTGGAATGTCAACATCTTGATTATATCATTATTTTTCTTCTGAATTATATATGCTATCCATTTTAGTTGTTGTTAATGTTGGTAGTTCTCAAGTAATGTTTCTGTTATTTGGTAAAGTTCTTTGTTATTGATTCTGTAGACACAAGATTTGAAGATGGATGGTCCTCACTATGACATACAGGTTTCATTTACTTGAAGCCATTTTTAACCATTGATCTCAGAAAGTGGTTGTATACAGCTGACAGTTTAGATATTTTTAAACAAGTTTGGCACCATACCTAACATCAGTATGAAAATCTTGATCTGACAAGGTTATTTAAGAACATAACTCTAGTTTTTCGGTTAATGTTTTAGTTTTGTAGTAACTGGCTGTGTGGAGCAAAACTACCTCTCACACAGCCTAGTCTCTTTTCAATTTCCTTATCGCCTATATTAAATTTTTATAACTGATCCATACACTGAGATATTTAAAGTATTTAGTATTTACAAATTCCATATCCTAAATTTTTATGATGGATTCAGAGTATGCACCATCACCGCTTTCATTCCAATACCAGATCTCTGTTTCCAATTTGGAAAGGTTTATCTTGAGTCCTATTTATTGGAATATTTGGCTGAGGATATTGACTTTTTGTTTAAGATCATTCTTATTGCAATTATGACCTATGTCATCAGCGTAGACCCCCTCCCATCATCAGTACATTAGTTTCAGAGGAAAAACAGGATTACTGTTTTTCATTAGTAGTGACTCTGAACAATAATCAGATAGTCAAGTTTGAATTCTAGTCAGGTTTGTTACATTTACTTTGATATAATTACTCTCGTGAAATGTATGAGTTCAACTTGTTCCACCAGTTATGGGTTAACATAGTAGGACTTGTATCTGGAGAAATCAGAAAAATTCAGAAAAAATTGTTAATGTAATATTCACTTGCAAAAAAAGAGTTATTCTTACAATCCAAAATTAACTAAGGGTTGATAAACCATAAAATACAAATCAACAATCTTCAGGGACTTCATCAGCCATGTGTATCTTCTGTCTGTTGTTATTTTTTTTCTCAATGCAGGACACATGAATATTAAACACTCAAAACTAATTCTTCACTGTGTTTTCAGTCCCTAAGTTTCTGAAAAAAAAGGGGTTCTGGGAACTTTGTCTCACACTTCTCTTCACCGTTGAAACTGTTAGATGTAGACATATCTTCTACTCCAATAGCTTCATGTCTCGCACATCTTGCCTGTGGAACTCTCTTCCCTATTCCTGTTTCCCTGACAAATACAATCTCCAACTATTTAAGTGTAACGTCAATCAACATTTCCAGTTGCCTTGATCTATCCACTTCCCTTCTCCACATCCTTTCACCTTTCATTCCTAACTGCTCTCGCTCCAAATCTTCTGTAACCCCCTTGCCTTGATTGATCCACTATCTTTCTCCACATCCTCTCCTTTACCACTCCTATCTGCTCTTCCTCCAAACGTTCTGTAACCCCTTGTGTGCTAGTGGCCTCCAGCCTTGCTTGGGGTGATAAGCTTATAAAAAAAAAAAAAAAATCTAATTGATCATTATGTTTGTTCTAAACTTGCTTTGTAATTGATTTTCATAAAAGAATATTGAATCATTTTCTTTGATTTATTCAGATGCTGTGTAAGGTGCTGGTTATTAAAGAACTAGACTTAATTGAGACACAAACATTTGATGTTTAATATCTTTTTGGAACACATGTTGAAAAGACATTTGCTGCAACATGAATATATAATAATGCATTTGATTGCTTTAATTTTTAATGAACAAATACATTTAATCTTTTCTCATGTGATCAGATGAAATTGATTATTGTTGACTGTGTAATGTTCTTTCTTAATTGATATTTCTATAACTTCAAACAGAATAATATACATTGAGTTTTGATATTTATCACAAGACAAGTTTTCCCTTTGTCTAAAATGTTTTTCTCAATGTGCAACCCTGTTTCTTCTGTGTGTCCCTTCAGGAGTTGGCGGTCATGGCTATCCACATTATGCTATCCTTTGTAGCTTTTAATAAATTTTGTGTTTTTGTTATCTCTCCTAAAACTTTTTCTGCCATCCCTTGACTCAAGCTCACTAGATAGGTTATGCGTTGTTTTTCTCTGTCCCTCTTGCTTTCAATCTAACCTCTTTACTAGAAATTTCAACTAACTGGTAATAAAACCTTAGGATTCACATTTTCAGTGCTTTAGGGATTGAGTTTTAGCTACTACTAATATTATTTCTCCAACAACTTCTCTAATGACTACACTTACTCTTAGTAAAACAGTTCAGAAAGATTTTTTATTTTCTCAATGCTAATAAAAAGTATATATGTTCAAACTTTTTATCTGCTCTGTTTCAACTATGTCTTAAAAATAAATTTGAAAAAAAAAAACAAACAAAAAGTTTAAAACCTGTTTAGAGATTCTTGATAAAATACAAAGAATCTGCAATGTTATTGATCCTTACCTGGCATCTCGGCTTCAGTCACTTTTCCCACAAAAAAAATCACATAGGAATGGCTGTACTACAGGACTATATTATACTCAAGGATGTAATTTATTCCTTGTTTTTAGCTTCAGAAACATGTGTTCATATACCCAAATCATATTATACACAAGGAAATACAGTAGTCAAAAATATTTCTAAATATTTGACCATGCTTAGAATATTGCTGCCACATATGGTCATATGGTCTGGTGCTTCTGCTATGTATTTAGAGATTCTTGATATAATCCAAAGAAGAATCTGCAATGTCATTGGTCTTAATCTGGCATCTTGGCTTCAGTCATATTCTCATCTCTGTAATGTAGCTTCCCTGTGCTTTTTCCTATAAATACTTTCTTAGTAATTGTTCTGATTAACTTTCCTCTTTGGTAGCTAAACTCTATGAATTTAAGCACAGTATGAAATTGGTAGCAAGTTCTCATCATTTTACATTTGAAATGGCTAGATGTAACCATAAGTTCTATGTTAACAGTTTCTTCTGTCACACTTCTAACTTGTGGCATTCCCTTCTTTCTTCTTGCTTCCCAGTCAAATTTGATCTTCAAAAATTTAAATTCAATATCAATTGTTATCTTCTGCCTTAATTCCTGTTCTTTTATTTTTCTCTCACCTTATTATTTCTCATATTTTCTCACACTTAGTAACCCCTTGTGTCTTTGAGGCTTTATTGCTTTGGGGTGAAAATAGTTAGAAAAATGCACTTACTGGTTAAATATCTATGTGATCTCTCTAACACATATCATAAGAGTGATATTAAACAGTAAATTAATATATGTGTATATATACCCAATTCAGTCAAGTTGAGGGAATATTCTTTTGCAGGTTGTAGCTGACCATTCTACTCAGTTCTGATATCTGTCTAGGAGAAGGAAATTCTAACAGAAAATCTATGACAACAGGACATTACTGCTAACATCACACCTTTCTGAGCTGAGGTGCATATTTAAACAGTAGGGTTGGTAATGCGCAAATAGATACTCCATTTTTTAAATTCTAGTTCAAGCCTGTGGGATTATCACTTGCTAGTTTGCATCAATATGTTGGAAGGGCTATGATGATCGTTGAAAGCTCTTTAAAATCTTTACTTGCAAGGTTAAGCTATGATGTTAAGATGTTGCTGAAAAGTTCATGGATTGACCCATTTCCAAAAATCTTGCTGAACATCAGATTTTTTTTTTTTTTAAGGTTTTTTTTATCATTTACTTATTTCTTTAAAGATAGATTTGAATCAATATGAATACAAATAAATGTTACAAAGCATAATCACCAACAAAACAAATGAAGATTCACTTTCATATCAATAAAGGCATGAACATATCTCTATTTAAAAACTCAGTGCTTGCTTTGTCTTTATGAGAAAGCTGTAACTGATAAAATATCTACACCCAACTGATTATTTTCCACTACAGTATCACCTCTATCAACTAACAGCAGTTCCATAGGGAAGAACTGGTGATTTTGTGTTATTTTTATTGATTTCTTTCTCATAATATATACATTGGTCGACTTAGTGTTAGAATGTAATAGCTTTCCTTATATGAGGAGGTGCTGAAAAATTCTTAGCCAAACCCACTTCCTAAAATCTGACTAAATGACCAAATATAAGAAATTTTTTTTGAATTGCTTCTTGGTTAGGCTAACAAATTTTCAGCATCCCTTCATAGCAATATTTTAATTTTGTTTAAAAACTAATATTTAATGCTTACATCCCAATGATTTCTGTTTATTGCTTTTATCCCACTATTTTCAGTGGCATATTTTCATATCTTTAAATTTTGTATTTTGCCATTAATAAAGTAAATTATAGATTTATTAAAAGTGAATATAAAATGTTCTAATCCAAGTTAGAATGTCTTTGTTTTTTACATTGTCATAACAATGGTAATCATATAAGACTATCATAGATAAAACCCTGATGAATAAATTAAACCAAAAGATTGATTAGCAAAATTTAGAATATCATCCCAGATGTAAATGCAGGAAAACATTTGAACAGTATTTATTTTTTATTTATGACATTAAATTTATTTCAAATCGTTATAAAATTTTCAGTGTAAATAATTTCAGAATACATTCATGTCTGTCTATATTTCTGAGAAGAGGTATTGTAACTATTTATACGATTTACATTTTTCAGACTGTTGTCCTCATCTTTATTGTCATATTCATGATGTTTCATCCACTGTTTGCGCTAGCCTTCTTCAGGTGACATACGTTGGAATTTTGAACTGAACCCTTTATTTAGTCCTTTGGAGTAGATTGCTCTAGTTCCACATACCATGCCTTTTTTGAATAGCTCAGTTTCAGTTAATTTCCTTTACTAACTCAACTCTCCAAGTTTTTGTTCACCTCTGCTGTGGCCAGGTATGAATTCACAACTCTTTGGCTCAAGTCATTTTTGCATTATTTCAACCAGTGCTATATGGCATAGTGGATAAAAGCATTGGTTGAAGTAATCCAAAAGTGACTTGAGCCAAAGAGATGTGAGTTCAATACCTTGCCACAGCAAAGGTGAATAAATACTTGGAAAGTTGAGGTAATATAGGGAATTAACTGAAATAGAGATAGCCAGAAAATGCATAGCACATGGAAGTAAAACAATCTACCCCATGGACTAAATAACGGGTTCGGTTTGAAATTCTAATGTATATTACCTGAAGAAGGTCCGAGCTTACAACTGACAAAACATCATGAATATGACAACAAAAATGAGGACAACAGTCTGAACAATGTAAATAGTGTAAATACATTCATGTTGTATAAATGTTTGTACCCTATAAATTAACCTTAAGATCAAAATATGTAATTAGCAGAACTGTAAAAGATATTTCTTCAAATTTTGATTATTTTTTATGTATACAAAGTATAATGTTGGTGATTAGTGTCTTTTCCAAAAAAAACAAGTATAATTACCACTGTTATTTCTTTCATGTTATTTTTTAATTTACAAAATATATTAGTAAAGTATAGTTAGTTCAAACTTAGCAATTCTTGACTTTTATTATCCTTTCAAAAGTCAACAGAACAAAGCTGTTGATTGAGTGTCAATAATGAAACAATAATTTCAAAATACATCCATGTCATATAAGTTAACCTTAAAGGTAAAAGCATAATTTATAGAAGTAATTATAAAAATATTTCTTCAAATTTTGTTTTTTTTTATATACAAAATATGATTATTATGATAGATATTTTCTTTCAAAAAAAGCATGTGTAATTACAGCTGTTATGGTTTTGATATTTTTTTAATATTATTTCACCCTAAGTAAAATAATAAAGCTGTGAAGTGTTACTGAATATGAAAGAATATGAGAAAAGGAAAAAAATTATCAAGGAAAGAGAACAATAAAAGAACATGAATTAAGAAGATGGAAGATAAAGATTTACATTAAGGTTATTTCAAGATTTAGGGAGAAAAAAGCCAAAATAATTCTCATTGGTGTTCATCTCTGGCAATACAAACTGGCTGGAATGTGGATAAAACTGAAGCATAAAACCAAAGTGCAAAATGTATAGAAAATACATGGTTATAAATTAATAATTGTTGTATATAAACAAACAGTAAATAATAAATGCATCACCAGAGTTGGTCATTTATTTTTTATAATCTTACAAATATAAAATTATTTTTATTGTAAACTATAAAAGTATTTTTATAATCTTATAAATAATTTATTATTCACAAATTAAATTCTATCCTCTTTTAAAAATGATTGTTAATGTTCTCCTCTAATTCTTTCATAATGTTATAAATAACATTTAACATTTTTGTTGTCAGTTCTCAAGAAAAAATATATAATTAGTTTCATATGTTTGACTTTTAATGAAATTCTAAGATAGATTTTTACAACAACTGAAATTACTGAAGGAGTATACAGTAATAATGAAGTAAAAGAAAACCTTTTCGCACACTGTATTATGTTCCTGGCTATATGTTTAACTTTGCAAAAAATATAATCTCTCATTTATTCTTTGTCAACAACTAACTTTAAAAATGTGAAACAATACTGGTGAGAAAAGCATTGGAAATAGGGAGTGGAAAACGTTTTCAGATTTTTCATATATACATGTATTTCCATGATCACTACAACAACAACACTTCAGATGGTTGGATTTTAAGATTGAATATTTCTGTTCCTCTCCATAGGAACTTTGTCAGTGTCTGACTCTTTAGTCTGGCCTACCTGTTGTCAGTTACTTAACTTCCTGTTGGTCAGATGCCATGAGAATACAGCCTTTAGACTTGGCTTTAAACATTCCAGCCATACTCTCAAGAAAAGACTTTCTGCATTTACAACGATATGGCATAAGTTATAAAAGACTACATGGTTGCTTCTTGGCTTAAATTCTATCTTGGGAATAAAAGTTACAATGCTATCAAAGTCAAAGGATGTGCTTTGGCTTGCTGTATTGTAATTTGCTTGCTTGCTTTTACTTTTATGAGGTACTTTTCATTTCTTGTTTACTCTGTTGAGTTTCAAATCTTATATTAAGGAATAGTCACAGGTCAATTGGTTGGATAATCTTTTTATGTTTATTTATTAAAACTGACAAAGTGAACTTTTAATGATGCTAATTTATGGGTACAAAATGTTATTATGGCTTTAAAACAGACACTTTAAAAGGTATATTTAAGCATATAATATATACAAATATATTAACATAGAGGCAGGAAGAGCAAGAAAAGAAATTACTCACTATAAAGAGATAGATCAAAACATTATAATAAAAAAAAACAACAAAAATATTATCACTCCTCACTCTTTTGTTTCCAAGGACAAAACATATAAAATTGTATCTAACTAAAATTAAGAGGAAAGAAAAAAATTATTACTAGGAAATTAGCTCTATGAGTCACAAACAGTTTATTTAAATACCCAGCAACCATTTCTTTTTATGATCGAAAAAAAAAAGATTCTGAATGCCTTGTACATATGATTTTTGCATGTATTATTATACATGCAAAGATATAAGAGTGTATGTATTCAATATGGTGTCAGATATATGATTGAAAACACTTATATCTTACTCTATATTTTAGATCAGTGGTTTCAAGACTTTTTCTCTGGGCTGCATTTTCAGAATTAAAATTTGTTCACGCCTCACCAAATTTTATGTGATAAAAATTACATTAAAAAATAAATAACAGAGAGAGGATTAAAGGGAGATAGCCATGGAACATTATCATTGATAACATTCTCCTCCAGTTTGCGGACCCTAGTTACTAAATTCTTAATACTTAATGCAAAAATATCGCAATGATAAAATCAGTCAATAATAATTTATAACTATAGTGGAACTCATGTAAGTAATCCATAATATTTAAAATTTTGAAATCATATTTATTTTTGGCATATGAATTTTTTAAAACTGTTTATAAATCTTTGATTGTCTTTAAATCATTCCACCTCACCTGCTATTCTCTTCCATAGTATCATTTGGGAACCGCTAGTTTAGAGTGTGTCAATTGCATCTTGACATCATTAAAGAAAATTGACACATTCCAAAACCATATCATATGGGTTATGACAAATCATAAACTATCCGGACAACACAAAAATTAAATAACTTCAAGTTATAGGGCTAGTTCCTGTCACAGCCATCATCAAAAGTCAGGTTCTGAAACATTATGGCCAAACCAAACAAATAAAATGTGGCCTAAGCAAAATTTTCCTCAAAGAGATGGTAAATGAAAGGTGGAGTAGAGGCCACCAAACTAAAACCGATGGGATAATGAGAATGAATGGACAAACCTTGTTTTAAGATTATTAAACACAGCCACTTGAGATTGCCAATTGTGTCATGGTGACAAATATCTCATGTTAGTGTACATTCTTCCACACATGGAGAAAGTGCTCAATGATAATATGAACTTCAATGAGTGCTATTATAATTTTACAACCACCAACTTCAAAGCAACAGATATTTACTTCAGGTACCTTAAAATTTGCATTATGACATTTAAATTGAATGTAGTGAAAAACTATTTTCAATCAAGAAAATCAACTCCAACAAAAGTGTTTTCAATTTAATGCAAATTCAAGAACCAGCAATTTCATTACCAAAGATGATAAAACTTAGTTTTTGATTCCAAATAAACTCTGCAAAGTAATCATACATCGTATAATGATTTGTTAGAACATGTTTTGCTTTGAATATTGATTTGCACCTTTGCCACAGACATTCCAGGTCATTTGGGATTGTGGGAGTGCAAAATATATAATAGTAAAACCTTAAATTTATAAATATGGTAGTGACATTATTTATATGAATTGGGATCAAATCTAGATTAGAAAATGACAATGATAGGATAAGGAACCAATAGGAAATGATTATAAATCTAACATGTTTTGCTTTTATTATAGCTTCATCATAGAATGAAATATGGATGGGAAAAAGAAAATTTGCTTATCATTGGTTAAGCACACCTCACATGTTAAGCAGTGTTCTTGTGCATAATTCATGTGTATCATAATTATAGTTTATTTATGCAGGACTTGGATGATAACGTATATTTGCTTACTTCTGTATGTGTGATGACAAGACACGTGCATGTAAGGTTTGGTAAGCCATTGAAAAATAAAAAATACTAAAATTAAAAATGCCAGAATTTCCATATTTCATTCTCTGATGAAACTTAATAAAAGCAAAGCACATTAGATTTATAAACCTTTCCTATTTGTTCCTTATCATATATATATATATATATATAGAGAGAGAGAGGCAGCAGATCTTCATTCAAGCATTTTTGGCTGAATAATCTGGATATATTATTTCTATTTATTTTTATTGTGATCTTCAGGTCTGAAGATTGCATTGTGCATAAAACTCAGAGTTGTGCTTTTGGTGACGGATAATATGTATATTTATTAATATATACTTATTAGCTTTGTTTTATTACATCAAGCAGTGTTTTATTAACATCAGCACTATGTGTGCAATATATTATTTTTATATATATTGACTTCTTAGTGTTAATGCACACAATTTAACTGTCATTAAAATATATCTTATTTTAGGAAGTGATTCTTCCTCCATTGGATTGTTGCAAATCTTTCAAATTATATAACCCATTTATAACTTTTCATCCACCTCTTAAATATCAACAAATTGGATCTAAAAATACATTTTTAACCCCGTCTGTCTCTGCCCCTTCTGTCATTGATTTATGTTTTAATAGTTTTACACACTACTGATAAAATTCATTTGGCAAAAACAGTTATATCCACAAATGATAGATATCATTTTGATTATATCAGGTGTGGGGCCTCTATGAGGGAACATTCATTCATCATGAGTGGTGAAAATTCTAGGTCCAATTGGCAATGGTGGAATGTCCCTAGTTTGGTTTTTGAGGCATTAAATGTGACCAGCCACTTTTTATGCAGATATAGTTTACTAAAAATGAGGATACACCTAGTTGCTACTTTTAATATATGTCTACATCTCAATATACCAAGAAAATTAGTCATATTTGGACAAGAATAAGTCACCTTTGCTGAACTAATTATGCTTTTAGCATTTATACTTTGTCTTGTTTTATCATAATTAATAAACAAGAACTCTACTAGATAACAAAAACCACATCACTTGAAGACTTTCAGCAGCAGCAACAACTAAAATGTATATCACATGTAACTTGAATAAAAAATAATGATATAATCAAGATATTGATATTACTCACTACTTCGAACAAAAGATTAGGAAGGAAGCCATCATCAATGCTGGAAAGAGTGATAGCAGTTAGTGGATTTGAGGAACCTATTTTCCTGAAAAGAACCTATTTTAAGAGAAAGATTTGATAAATTTCAACCAAGAGTGCTGCTTGGTCAATGAATGCCAAATGTTTCCTTATAAGGAAACAGCTAATATTAACAGTACTGTAAATTTATCTATTTTCTTAATAATTCAGAATCAGCTGTGTTCTCCAGCATTCTTCAGAGATCTATTAAACTAGGTGACCTTCAGGGATTTTGAACTGGACTCTTTATTTAATCTCTGCCAATAGAATGTTCTCATTCCGCTGTTAATATCTAAGGATATCTCTTCTTATTTAGCATTGCTCAGTTATTGTGGATTAACAGACACAAGAAGACTGGAGAGCCCAATGGCTAAAACATGATAATAACAAGAAAGATAAGGAGATTAGTACTAATATAAATAATGTAAGTAATGTTAACTCATCATTGCAGAAAGTTACACAGTAATTTTGTCTTAAAATTTAAAAAAATCAATTTGAAGTTCTTTATGGATTATAAAAGAAAATGTTTAAAAAATGTGATGATGTATCAGGCCATGAAAAGTTTATTTGGAGTAATGAACATTTGAGACTCAAAAGTTCTCTAAGTTTGTTTCAAGTTAATTAGTAATGATAGATAAATTGGAAAATTTAATGTTTAAATTTAAAGTAAAAGTTGGAGATTTGTTTCAATAGTTTAAGAAAATATATCACAATGTCATTAACCTGTCCATTGGTCTTGAAAAGACCTCCAATCTGTGGTTGACTGGGACAGGAAATGGCTTGTAAATTTTAATGCCTTCAAAGCAAAACTGCTCTTATTTAACCACCGTAGAGGAACCTCCCTGCCTCCTATCAGCATGGTTGATTCTCAACTTCACAAGTGCATCTCAATGCACCGTCTTGGTCACACATTTTCCACTGACCAGAAGTGGAACAACTACATTGAACCAATAGCTGCTTCTACCAAAGGAAAGTTGGTTCTCTGTTTCACTCCATCTGAGTTCATCCTTTACATCTACAAATCTACTATTTGTCCATTCATTAAATACTGCTGCCCCTGCTGTTCATCTTAAGGTTCTCGACAAAATCCAAAGACTGATAGGCAAAGTGATCAGTCCTGACTTGGCAGCTTGACTCCAGTCACTTTCTCACAGGCATGATGTGGCTTCCCTCTGTCTTTTCTACAAATATTTTCATGGCATCTGATCTGATGAGTTATTTTCACTGGTGCCTCAACTGAATAAATTATAGCATGTTACTAGGTTGGCATCTCGGTCCCACCCTTTTAGTGTCAAAACAGTTAAATGTAACCCCCTCTTCAATTCCAACAGCTTCTTCTCTTGCACTTCCCAACAGTGGAACTCCCTTCCTCTTACTTGCTTCCCTGACAACTATAATCTTCAAAAATTTAAATGGAATGTCAATCAACATCTTCAGATGCCTTGATACCCAGTATTTTCCCTTACTTTCACTTTCTGTAACCTCTTGCATATTAGTGGCACTCCCACCTTGCTGGGATGAATGCTTATAAAAGAAAAAAAGTCTTTTTCAAGAACATTAGAAATTTCAAATTCCTATTGTTATATACTGTTTTTAGTTAAATGTAATACAAATATAAGTACTGCATATACTTGTGTATAAGATGACTTCATATATCTTGTGGCCCCTATTTACCTGTGTATGGTGTGATGCTCTATTTTTTGTGTAAAAACTGATTATAAAATCTTGCAGTCGACTCAAGTACATATGGTATTTGACACTCCCAGGAAAACTAGGAAGAGAGGGAAATATTGAGTGACTTACTGAACAAGCATGTGTATATTGGTTGGCAGAATAGGGAGTGGTAAAAAAGGGAAAAGACAAATGTTACAAAGATCTACAAAGGATAGGAAGTTGTGGAGAACAATGACATGTAGAAGAGGAAGAATAAAAATTTACTTTTAAAGGTTTTAAGTTTTTCAAGTATTCAAAAATAAATAATTTTAGTAAAATGATTTGTTTTTACTTTTGAATCTAAAGTTATTTAAATGATTGTCTGTGTTATAGTGATATTAAATAAATGTAAAATCTAAGAATTGTAATTTTTGTATATCGGTGAATACTGCAATGAATGCACTGATATACAAAGAATTAATTTAGTCTTTGGTTATCAAAACTTGCAAGTATTTGAAAATAAATAATAAATGTAAATTATCTTTGTTTTAAATTGATACATATATATATATATATATATATATATATACACACACACACACTCACACACACACATATATATATATATATATATATATATATATATGAGGGAGAGAGAGAAATCTTATGTGGAGATAGTGTGTGTGTGTTTAACTGCAATACATTCAACTAATAGACATTTGAAAATGTACACTTTGTTTCTCTTTTAAAATTTTATAGCTTTAAATAGACTTCACATTTTTTTGTTAAACTAACATCCATCACAATTTGATATTTACTAAGTAGCTGATCATGGATACTGTCATCTATGCTATCAAGAAGACGTTTCTTTTTTTTCTTCTTTTCTGCATATATATATATATATACACACACAGACATGCATATATACTTACATACATATATGTATCTTTAAAAATTATGCGATCAGTTGCAATGTTAACATACAATTACATAACAGTTCAGTTTTATAACTGAACCACCTGACTACTCACACGTAGATTTTAATTATAGTGCTTATTTTAATTATAGTTTGTGTAGAACCATCCTTACGTTTCAGAAGAACCAATAAAAATTCTCCTAAATTAGTTGCTAACCAAGGTGAGAGAACCCAATTTGTTGTGCGAGAAGAAATGTATCCATACCTTTCTCAAGCATATTTTGGGGAAATGGAATATTTAATATACATATAGACAATTTTCAATTCTTTAATATGCTTCACTGATTATCCAGCATCAAAAGTAATTTTTCAAATTATACTGAATAATCAGTGAAATATATCCCTATACTTAGCATTACATTGGATTTCTATCAAACCTTACTCATACATAGTTTTTGTATATTCTTTTCTTACATATATGAAATCTCAGTTTTATATATAAAAAGAAACAAAAACTTTTTCATACATGTTTCTTGTGAAAGACATGGAAAAATTGATAGTTCTTGGGGAAACTCTAAGATAAACATTTTGTTGTTATGCAGGAAATGTTGTAAATGGATAAGAATAAAAAATATGTTATTTGTGTGTGTGTCATTCAGTTCTGCGCCATGTGTGATACACGCTTAGGCAATCATGTAGCATTTGCTACATGACTGATGATGCAGATTTTTTCCCGCAGTAGGTTGCCATTTCTGCGGTAGACCAGTTGCCATCCAAGGCTATAGAACCTGGTTTGTCCTGCTATTTACCCATAGCTGGTGGGGAGAAAAAAAGGATTCATACCTTTACCAATGGTATTAGCACATAAGTGAATGTAATGGATTCGACTGGAATTCAAACTCATTACATTCACTTACGTGCTAAGTGTACACACTCCTAATGTATTATCATCAGCATAGCTGTGTGTGTGTGTGTGTGTGTGTGTGTGTGTGTTTTTTGCTGAGGAAGGACCAAGATTAATCTCACACAAAGAAAAGTGTGCCATACCTGACAGAGGATCTCTATCATAATGATTTGAAGCAAGGCTAGTTGCTCTTCCTGATGCCTAACTTAAACACTGATGGTAGTCCAAGCACACCGGGTGTTTTATCAAGATGCCACCTCTAGGAAGGATGCCATTGAAGGCTTCTGACCCATCCTACCTTTATAGTATCACTTTAAACCATATTTTTAGTAGATACTGATATTTGAGTTGACACTCCATTTATTTAGTAAACATATCTGTCTACCTGCCTGGATATTTGAGAAATATTATTAAAGATAAATATGCTCTCTCTGACAGGATTTGAACCTGCATCATCCTGGGTAGATGGAACTGTTGTTATATTTGACGTGCTCTAGACTGACTGAGCTCTAGAGAACTTAGCTAATCAGCCAAGGTTGAATAGTGTCTTTAAGCAAAATTCCTCTCATCATAAACTTCTTGAAATTTTCATATCTACTCAATTTCATATCCAAATGTAAACAAAGCAATTTCTGAAGAAATAATGGATTTTTATTTATTAATCCAACAGATTTTATTACTTTAAATGTTATTTTTATGGATACTCATATTTGAGTAGATGCTCTGTTTATTTACTGATATATATATATATTTTTAAGCATTTCGCCCTAAGCAAGACTGGAGTGCCACTAGCATGCAAGGGGTTACAGAGAGTGAAAGTAAGAGGAAAAGATAGCGAGAAGGACAGGGATTACGATCAAGGCATCAGAAGATGTTGATTGACATTAAATTTGCATTTTTGAAGATTATAGTTATCAGTGAATCAAGTAAAAGGAAGGGAGTTCCACTGTCAGGAAGTGTGACACACACACACACACACACATGTATATATATATATATATATAGGCCACTGGCTCCAATAAGAAGCTTATCCACACTTTGCACTTTGTCAAGTTTTGTTTTTCCTCCTGCAGGGTGACATACCACCCTCTTCATGAGCAGAAAACCTAGTGGGACGGAAATGGTTTAGTTGTCAACCAATCGTCCATGTGGGAGGCTGTACACACACATAAAAAATGACTAATTATTTAATTGAAATGTAATTCCTATTAAATGCAGTTCAATTGATTTTTGTAAGTCTCCTACAGACAGAGCCACATATAGTGTAAATTTTATGTTTTACAGATCTTATTAAAAATTTGACAATCATATGTGCAATTAAAAGTTTCACAGTGGTAGAACCTAGTGTCAGATGTTTAAAATATATATATTTCAGTTGTGAATAAATGAAAATAAATGACATGTCATGAGCTATATTCTTTAAATTTATTATAGCAAATAAAAAAAATTCCGATAGATTAATGATATTTATCACTTGTTCAGATTTTTTCTGCTTTCTGACATGGTTTGAAAAAAATAATTCATTAGAAATTGCTTTGTTTATGTTTTTAATTAAAAAAAAAACTGAACAGATATGGGCTTTTGAGAAACATCTGAACTTAAAAAGGAAAAGTGAATCTTGCTGGGATGTGACATTCTCTGTGACTAAACAGTCTAAAGCATGCCAAATCAAATATGATTTCTCCTACAAAGGGGACACAGGTTCAAGCCCTACCGGTAGCATATTTTCTTTAAAATTTTTTTAAGTGTACTGGCTAATAGATGTAATACACACTGTTTAAAATAAAAATAGGGCATCTATTTCAAACATAGGTATCCACTAAAAAGAATGTTTTAAGTAATAAAAATATTCAGTTAAAAATAAAATCCATTATTTCTTTAGAAATTGCTTTGTTTACGTTTTGGATATGAAACTGAGCAGATATAGATTTTCATGAAAATTTGAACAGGGGGAGATGCACTTCTTAAAAAGGGAAAATAGAACCTTGCCAGTCAGTAATAATACTTATAAAGTTTTAATGTTTATGAAAGAGTTAAAAAACTAATCTTTTTTTTAAATAATGGAAATCATGATTGATTTTTTGATAATTTTTTTTACAGCTTATCAACATTTTGTAGCTTATTTAAAGCCAGAAAATATTTTTAGATGGCAATAACTATTTTTTAATTTGGTGATAATAATGATTTAGTGATACAAGTTTTACTAATTAACCCATAGCTAGGGACAAAGAAATGGATTTGTACTTTTTCCTAAAAAAGTTCTTTGCATGTAAGTGAATATAATGGACCTGGGTGGAACTGACACTTGACTCTTTGATTTCCAATTCTGAATTGTTATCCATTGTCCCAACTACACATCCATGCTTACAGCACCTGTTATTACCAAGTAGTCACCCATCTAGTTACTAACCACACTCAACATTGCTCAACTTTGGAACTGGTATTTCAATGTGATATGGCCATAAACCCAGAAATCACAAGTATCGAATGTGTTAGGTGAATATGCAAAGAATTGTCTCACAAAAAAGAGATAACAAGTTCGCTTTTGTTTTTTAAATTAACACAGTGGTATTATAAAATTGGCCTGTGTCAAATCCTTTGTATGCCTGGAAATTGTGAATGTATGTGAAATAAAAGCCCCGAAACTACACAAACTGCTCATAGCTTGATTCTATATATTCTCCCACTAACATTACACACTCTCATATACTCTGTTTTGATTGTGTCTACTACTGCTACTGTGATGGTTGCTGCCCATTTTCTCCTTATCTAGGTGTACTTCTTCAACTACCACTGCTTATATGTGACAATGCCACCAACTCTCTTCTCATTGCCGTTGTTGTCTATGTTGGAGGTGCTGATAATGTATTACCTTAATCCTCCTATCCATTCAAACAACTGCCACCACCACCACCATCATCATCATCAACAACAATATCTCAGTCTTTACCACCCTCACAACTGCTACTCCTGCTACCAAGACCCCTTTATAAATACCACTGTTGGCTAATAAATGTTATTGCTGTCACCACTGTTTGCAGGATACAGTAGTAACAATTTTGGACATTCCTCCATCTATCCTTTTCTTCCTTTCCATCACTTGTTGTAGATTGGTGAACTTGGATATATTCGGACCTGTTATTTATCAGGTTTTAAAAAAAGAAAAAAGAAAAAAACTAATAATAATAATACCCAGTGCTATTTCACTGAAATCCATGCCATTATGCAGATGCTCAAAGTAAGTGCTCGTTTGACCCCTTGTCGTTCCCTGTTTCCAAAACTACTTGTTGAATTGGCTGCCAAGTTTTGTATCCTTATTTTCAATAGCAGACTTTTTGTCTTTTTATATTTCCATGTTGTCAATACTGTTTCTACTCTTTACTGTATCGTAAACAACAACTGATTAGTGTCTGAACCTCTCAAAACTGGCCTCCTGGATTAGTTGGTCAATTTTTTCTCATTTCTTTGTGCAAATATAAAAACTCTATAATGGTTAGAATCTTTCAAAATTTGAAACAATGCAATGATTTAACTTACTTTTATTTATTTATTTTAAAAAAAAAAAAGATGAACAGGTTTTTGCTTCTCCAAGAGTCTTTTATTTGGTCACATGTCTTTGTAAATATGAATAAATGTTTAGATATTAACAAATGTTGATAGAACTGATCAGGTGTTCATTAATAGGTGAATTAATATATATTTTATCGATAGGTAAATAAATAGGTGAGTTATGGTGTGTACAAAGACAAATTTATCTTTTATAAATAGGTAGAAAAATAGTTACTATATAGGTAGATATTAGATAGGGAAGTAATTTGATTGATTTCTTTTGTAGCACAAAAGGACAGAATTCTCTAAATTAATTTCATTATTTTTCTCTGGTGTTCCATTACGAGGTTCATTTTAGCATGATTTCTATATTAACAAATATAGTAGATGGTTGGTCTTTAATTTTTAATTAGTTTCTCTTTACCAATCCCACCCCTGCCAATCCAGAGCATTACAACCTAAGTGTAAATGTGTTTTACAGCTTTATTGGAACATTTTAGCATTTGTAGATTTTGTGTTATTGGGAAAACTGTATTTTGGATATTTGGGTGGCAACTTTTACCATTTTTAAACAGAAGAGGAAATACTGAAGAAATGCAGAATTAAAAAAAAAAATGTCACAGAATTAAAATTTACTGTCAAAATTAAAATTAATGCTTTTTAGGAACAGAAAAAAGTATTCCATAAAAAAATATTGTATTTGTTATATAATTTACATTAAAATTCACAATTGAAAATGTCACATTGAAATCCAAATGTGCATAGGGCTAACAAAATATCCCTTCCAAAAGCTAAGCAAAATGCTGAGAAATAGTAAAATTTCATTAAAAACAAATAAGAGTTCAGGATTGCTATGTGATATCCATCATCTTATATGGCAGCAAATGCTGGACATTCTCCCTCTGGATGAGGTGAAAACTGGAGGCAACAGAAAAGTTGTTCTACAGAAGGGTACTGAGAATTCCATGAACAGAGTGAGTAAGCATTGAGTAAGTCTTAAAGAAAATGATAACAAAACAAACAATTACACTATTTACAACTCTTTACTTTCACACCCAAAACGTTGTCAATATGTCAATAAATATGAGGACAAAGTCTGAACAATGTAAATATATTTAAAAAGTTACAATACCTTATCTCAGAAATATAAACACAAAAAAACCCACTTATATTCAGTCAGGAAGAAATAACCTGAGGTGTTTGTAATGAGCAAAATGGGGGCTTGGAGCTTTAGAAAAGGGAGAAAAAATGCTGAAGGACACAAAGGATAGGAATTTATGGAGAGACATAATCGCCCATGTCCTGAAGGGACATGGCACATAGAAGAAATTCTTATTTCATAGATTTTATGTAACTTACCAGTACTTTGTAGATATACCTAGTGTAAACTATTCTGTACTTTCCTACAGGCATACATATTTACTTTGTTGATTAATGCAGATTTTTAATGCCAACCAACGTGGTTACCGGGCGCCTATTTATAAAATTGTTTGCCGGTTATTAGGATTTTGAAACAAATAAACCTTTTTTCTTTATTATTATTAATATTAGAATATTTTTGCCTAAAAATCCTAAAAATGGTTATAAGAAAAAAAATATTTAAAAAAATATCAATAAATTACTAGTAGCATTTGATTTATTCACATAAAAAGTATGTTTTTAGATTTGTCAATCAAATATTTATTATAAGTTTACAAAATTAGAACAAAACACTATTTTTATTAAAAACTGTCTCTCATAAAAAGAACAAGCAATAACATTTTAATTGGCAATTCTTCATTAATATATTAAATGAAGGCAAAGACAATTTTATTTTAATAAATTTATAGAAATGACTTGATAAAGGCTCAACTGATATAGTGTAAATTACTTCTCTTTAGGCAGTGTACTCATCTCCAAAAATAATTTTGTCTTTCAATTCGTAAATCAGAAATTTTATAGTTGTAAACTTTGTAACCATGTAACATGTACTTAAAAGTATAAAAAAATCTTATAAAATTTAAGTAATTTTGTCATGACAGTGAAAAGGATTTCTTCTGCAACTGATAAGAATTTTATTTCTTATGAGATAAGGACATACAATTATCTGTCAGACTTGTTTATAATAGGTTAAAAAAATAATGGATGTATATAGCTAATATATGAGACACTCAGTGAGTGCTTTATCAAAAACAAATATGATTTTCTGTAAGACTCAATTAAGCTTAGGAGGTAATATTTCCATTCAAATATATATTCTCAACAATGTACTCCTCAATGTGTCTCTGTTTCATAACTCTTAAAACTTGAAAATATCCTCATAATTTACATTTCTAAGCAAGTTGTCACTATCTTGCTTTTTAGTAAAGTATAATCGTATTGCTCTTTGATACTAGATAAATACCAGATTCTTTTTTCAACAGAAAATTTATATATTATAGAAGAAAAACATAATTTTATTTTATCTACACTGAATACACCATCCTATTTCTTGCAGAAATATTGAAATTACTAATAAATAGTGTGGCTATTGCAGATTTCTAACAAATTCTAATTTATTTTAAATAGGTTGTTTTAAAACTCTATTTATCATAAAATATCTTTATAAGGTATCACAGCTTCAGTCACTTTCACACAGTCGTAATGTAGTTTCCATGTGCTTTTTCTATAAATACTTTCTTGGTAATTGTTCTGATAAACATCCCTTTATGGTACCTAGACTTTATGAATTTAAGTGCAGTAGTAGAATGAAAATAAGTTCTTATCATTTTACAGCTGAAATGGCTTGATATAGCCAGAAGTTCTTATGCTAACAGTTTCTTCTCTCGTACTTCTCACTTGTGGAACTCTCTTCTGGCTTCTTGTTTTCCAGTCAAATTTGATCATCAAAAATTTAAATGCAATGTCTTCTTAATTCTTGTTTTTTTTTAAATTATTCTCTCTCCTTAATAGTATTTTTCTCATAGTCTTTAACATTCAGTAACTTCTTGCATCTTAGTGGCTTTATTGCTTTGCTTGGGGTGAAATGATTTAAAAAGAAAAAAAAAGGCTGCTACTAAAATTTTACTGTAAATAATGTAGATGTTTTTTTAGCATTAATTAGAATTTCCTGTATAACTTATATATATGACACATAGACTTTTTTATAAATAAAAAGTATTATGGAAAGAAATTATTTACACTATTTACATTTGAACATTTGTCCTCATCTTTGTTGTTGTTATCACAATATTTTGGTTATTGTGCCTGCTGAACTTCATTCAGCACAATGGCCAAAAAGTCATGATAATAAGAACAGATATGAGGACAATAGTCTGAATGTAAATTATAATAACTCCTCATTCCAGAAATTCAGGCAAGAAACTTGCCCAAGTTTGAAATTAATTTGATTCTCCCTTGTAAGTTTCTTATTCGATATATGTTGGTACTGCAACTGTTATCAGTGCAGAGAATGAAATCATCAAACCAAGTTCAAATTTCAACTTTACCTGCTGTTTTCACTTCACACTAATAACTCTGAGAAAAGTATGAATCCAATTTTTTTCTTCCTATGGGTTAAATAACAGAGCGGACTCTCTGGCCTTGGTTTGCAGTTAATATAGGAGAAAGAGAACTTTAAATTTAAAACTGTGGGGAAGGCAACAAGAAGCCACTTCACTATCTTTCCCAAGAAATCATGACAATTTATAAAGGAAAGAATCTGTAGAGACATATGTCCTGAAGGGATATATATTTAAAAAATTGTGTTAATGGAGCTTATTGAGCTATTATTCAAGAATTTATCCAATATTTTATTCCTTATCTAAATTCCTACTTTTGAAAGAGTTAGGGTAAAGAACCTTCTTTACCTGAATGCAGGGCTTGAATCATGTACACTTCTCACTGGTACTATACGACTAAATATTACTTACAAATTAATTCATACATGAAAATACTTATTATTGTCTTTAATTTTTGACATTGACCCACACGTTTTTATATTAAGTAATAACATCAGATTAATCATACAGTTCTTAGGATGTTCACCTACAATAGTATAATAATAAGTTTTCAAGGTTCATTTCAATATTGGTGAAGGTTTTTTGCTATGTACTTATTTAAGATAGGAAAACTGTAATTTCAATTCTTCATTCTCACAATGCTATTTGCAATGTTGGTAACTTTGTGGCATCAATAACTAAATTTATTCATCTATAACATTCATATAAAATTATATTCTTAATATATATTGGATAATTGTTCCAAAGTTCAAGGTTCAAAGCTTGCATTCATTATTTTATTATCCTTATATATAAGACTTAATATTAACTTAGTAAAAAATAGATAGTTGGGTACAAAATGCCTGAGTAAAAGTCCAATTAGTTTTTATTATCCCAAGTTGACTGTATGTAAGGAATTTTTTTTTAGTCTTTTATTCCCCTAAATCTACTGAGAATTTCACACAGAGATCAAATAAACATTTGCTCCTTCATTGCAAATACAATTTTATATAAGATGATGCCAGATGCTATTTATCTAGACATTCTTGATAAAATCCAAAGAAGAATCTGCAATGTTATTGGTCCTGATCATCGCATCTCCGACCTCAACTTCAGTCATTTTCCCATTGCTGTAACATAGCTTTCTTGTGCCTTTTTCTATAAATATTTTCATTATTCTGATGAGCTTTTCTCTTTGCTACCTTAACTTCATGAATTTAAATGCAGTACTAGATTGGCAGCTAGGTCTCATTATTTTACTGTTGAAATAACTAAATGTAACCACAAGTTCTGTGCTAACAGTTTCTTCTCTCACACTTCACATTTGTGGAACTCTCTTCCGGATTCTTGCTTTCATGTCAATTATGATCTTCAAAAATTTAAATGCAGTATCAATTATCATCTCCCATCTCCTTGAATCCTGTTCTTTTATTGTCCTCTCCCCTCAGTAATGTTTTTCTCAAATTCTTTCACTCTCATTAACCACTTGTGGTTTTATCGCCTTGCTTTGGGAACCTGCTGAGATTTCAGTCTTGTGATTACTATTATAAAAGCCAAGTAATTATTCCATTTACTTTATGCAAACTCTGAAAATGTACTAAAGGGTGCATGGATAAAGTGTCATCTAAATTACACAAAATGAAAATAACACTGACATATCATTTTAACAGATATATTTACCAGAATTACACAAAAATATCTTGAAATACTAAAGATTAAATATATTCAATAAAATCACCATTGGTTTCAACGACGACCTCTAGACACTTGTGAATCTTCTTCAACTCTTCTCAATGGTCTCATTGTTTAAGTTGATGAATGCTACTATAATCCTTGCCTTCATATTTGGTCTTACAAGGAGTTTTGTTGGTCTCACTCAACTGTGCCCCACACATGATAATCAAGGGGGTTGCAGTCTGGGGAGTTAGGTGGCCAGACATAAGGGGTGATGTTGTCACAGAAATTGTTTGACAGTCATAACTGGGTTCTCCTGCTTGTGTGGCATGGTGCAGAGTCCTGTTACCAGACATAGGGTCTTCCAGCAGCCACCCTCTTGACCCAGGTCAGCATTACCTCCTCAAGTCACTTGATGTAGGCCTCTATGTTGTGTTTGAGGCCCTGTAGGAAGATAAGTCGAGGCATAATGTCGCCATCACTCGTGATCACTCCAAACACCTTCGTAATCACCATTAGACTCATCCAGCTCTTTCTGAATGCTCTGCACTGTCCTCAGATCGACAACCAAACACTCTGAAATGTTTGTATGAGAACTTACAGCATGAATGCCAAACAGTACAGCATGCCATTTCTGAATTTCTGGCAGAGTGAATTGTATAATGGTGCTCTTTTTTACTCTGTAGTCAATAAAATCAAAAACAAACAACATGCATGCACTAAATTAAAAATATAAAATATAAAATGGTGACACTTTACTCAGAGCACCCTGTACTTGTTAAAAAAATAGGATTTTTTTTTTACTAACATGTACACATCAATTATTAATTCTTTCAACAATAGCATCTAAACAAGTCATTTATCACAAAACATTTTTTCTATTGATAAAAAAGAATGTTCAATTTTTGCACTATGCTTAGCATTTTATCTGATAAACAAATATTTTAGTAGTATTTCTCATCAGACACCTTGAATGTGGCACAATTGTATTTAAGACATTGTAGGATGTGTGTATGTGTGTGGGGGGTGTAATGGGCAGTGGCTCAAAATGAGAAATTGGAGAGCCAAGTTCAAATTGCAGTCATGTTTTGTTTGTTGCATTCACTTGCATGAAAATACTCCATTTCTTCTTCCCCTATGGGTTAAATAGTAGGGCTTGTATCTGGAAAAAATCCTTGTTATTCATAAAAAAATTGTTAATGCAATATTCACTTGCCAAAAAACAATGTATTATTCATACAATCCTAAATATTTTTCAGATTTAAAAACACACAGAGGGTTGAGAAGCCATAAAAAATCAAATCAATGAACAAAAACCAATTTTCCATTACTAATTTAACTGCAAAATTTCTCTTAATGCATGCAACCTATATATATATATATATATATATATATATATATATGCATGTTTCTAGGATATATAATAGTATCTGAAAAAAAGTGGAGATAGACAAAGTGGAAAGGCTTTTAAACAATGAGTTCTGCTGATGTGACATGTGTTAGGTTCAGCTTCCTCAAGTTGAAATGAAAAACAAAACTGTGTGAAAGGAAAATATGTTGAGATTTTTTAGGATAATAGGGGCAATAAATTAAATTACCTTATCAGCTTCAATCACCAGAAAAAGAAAATGTTTGTGTATTTGTTATATATATATATATAAATAAATTGTGTATTTGATCAGCAATCCCTCTTTTATACAAGTTTTGTTAAAAACAACTGCCAAAGAACTGCATTAAGTTTGTTTTGTTTTAAAACTTAAGCACAGTTCCTTGTCAGTCATATTTAATAAAACTTATATACATATATATATGCACACACACACACACATATATATATATATATATATATATATATATATATATATATATATATATATATATATATATATATGACAACTGAAGTTTTTAAATCCTGAATGAATGCCCTTGCTTTATTAGTTTATCAACTTCATTATCATTCAAATTGAAATTTCTATGACTCGTATGAGGAAAGAAGGCTTGGAGAATTTGAGACTCACAGGGCATATTGAAGGTAAATGTAAAAGAAGAACCTACCTAACCGTCTTGTGTAAATGGTTGGCAGAACAGGGATTACGTGAGACAGTGAAAAGACAAAACTAAAAGCTACAAATGACAGGAAGTTGTGGAGAGCCATGATCGCCTACATTCTGAAGGATTACGTAGAAGAATCCTCATTCTTACTGACTATTTGTACTTCATGTCCCTACATTATCTATCTGCCAAAGATTTATTAATAGTCTGCGTAAATCTCCGTATTAGTTCCATTGTTTAAATTATGGGCAGTGCTTTTGTTTTGATGGAGGTGATCTTATCTGTTAAGATTTTGATTCTTAAATCAGTTGATTTAGGTTCAAGACTACGAGTGTATATCTAGGTTTTGGCAAGTTTTTTTAATCTTCATTTAATCAACAATATTTGTAAAAATTACAATGCTCGGGTCATATTGATACTACTGCTATACAGTATGAAATGAGAGGTTTTACTCATATAAGAACATTGCCTTTCTTACACACTACTTGTGTTCAGTCAGATTCAGTAAATAAATATCCAGATCTTAAGAAAGTGTTTTTTTTAATCAGAATTTTTAATAAATGTCTAGATCTTAAGCAAGTTTTTCATGTCCCATGCCGACTGTAACATATTTTGTGTTTATATTTTTATGAAATTCAAGTTATATTTAAATTGGTCCAGATAAAGTAGAAATATTCTGTTATTTTTAATTGAAGGAAAACTGTGGTCAATTTGACAAAAAGGTTACTGCTTTTGCTTGCTAGTTTGGATAACAACCTGCAAATGGGAACTTGCATTTCATTTGGTGAGATTTAATATTGGAACCTCTCTATTCAGTTTGGTAGTTATAAGCTTGTCACTTGGTATACACATCACTAGTTTTTAGTTATAGAATGACATTTGATAACTTTGTCTCATTTAGTAATAGTGTTTTTTTTTTTCATCATTTGAAAATTAAAAACTAGAAGATAGGAGAAATGGACTGCTTGAGGTACTTTTCATATAAAATGCATGATATTGTTTTAACATTTGTTTTGCTCTCTCCCTCTACATATATATATATATATATATATATATATACATACATGTTTCTAGGATGTATAATAGTATTTGTCTCACTATCTCCACTTTGGTTTCAAAGGGGAAAGGCTTTTAAACAATCTGTTTTGCTGATGTGATGTGTGTTAGGTTCGGCTTCTTCATGTTAGAATTAAAGACAAAACTGTGTGAAAGGAAAATACATTGGGATTTTTGAGGATAAGAGGAGCAATAAATTAAATTATTTAAAATCTCAAACGTCCAGAAATGAGAAAGTGTTTATTTGTTTTTACACATATGAGGCATTAGTGAGTGTTGAATTTTTTAATCAGCCCACTCTGAGTAGATCTGTTTTTTTTTCTCTATTATCTAGTATACTGCATTGTGCTATTATTGCTTTTGCAATGATATATATATTCATGAATTTCTAAAATTGATATTAAAATGACAAATATTTATTACTGTGTAGACAAACTGTTATGACTTATAAACCCTAGAAGATTTTAAATGACAGATTTGAATTTGAATTTAATAATTGCTAGAGATTTTCAAGGCTTTTATGAAAATTCTTTTTATTTCTAGTATTTAATTTGTGAAATAGCTCAAAGAATTTAAAGAATATGTTATGATCCACCTTAAAAAGACAATGTATGAACTTGCATATTGTAATTCAAAATTGTAAACCTTAGAAAAATCTTTTGTTGCTCTTGTGTAACATAACATCAAAATTTTAAAATTTGTGAGATCTGAAATTAGTAATTTCCTATTAAAGTAGATTTCAGGTAAAAAAGGAAATTATTATTTACCTAATTGGCTTGCAAGTACAGAAGGCTAGGAAAGGTGAAATGATTGAAATAAAAGAACTTTGGTCTCTTTCAACCACTTGGAATAATACCTTTATTTTATTTTTTTAATAATCAAGTTATCTTGACAATAAGCAAGTTTTTTTTTTGTTTTTTTCTTCACATCTTTTTCCTAAGAAACTGGTTCTGTATACAGAAAAATCTTAATAAATTTGTAGGACTATCAGTTACTTTTTGTTAATTGAAAAAAATATCATTAGTTGGATATAGTGAAATGTTAGAATATAATGCAATAATAAATATTAATGTCATATTTAGCTGATCACTTTAAGGAGTGGAAGCAAAGCCACAGTATGAAAAATATCACACACACACACACACACACATATATATATATATATATATATATATATATATATATGAAAGGGAGAATGTGTACATGTGCATTTGTATATCCGCTAATGAAATTTATCTGCAGTTGTGCTTCTAACAAAGTTTTCAAGAGAGGATTACCCTTCCATCGGCATTGGCCTCAAGGCTAAAGCATCATTATTTTTAATTAGTTGCCTGACCAGTATTTTGCATTAGTATCAGAGTGAAATAGTGAACACTACTTTGGTTTATTACATAAAAAAAAATTGCCAGTGTAGAGTTTTCTTCACTACCAAAAAAACAAAAGTTTATGCTCAGAAAATATACGTATGGAAATATATTTATGTATACTCTGACTTACCTGGATTTTTCAGTCAATGATTGTAGCTTTTAGCTTCAATAGGTCTTGAATTAATATTATTATTTTTTTTAAAATTCCATCTGTTTACTGCAGTAAGATCCATATTAAGTTTTCAGTTAAAATTTGATAAAGTTTTCTTACTCCCTCTTATCCTTTGTTTGAGAATGAACCGGCAACTCTCTCTCCATCTCTCTGAATATAAATCTTTGCCAAAAAATACTGATTTAACCAAAGACCTGAATGCCTTGCAATACATCTCTTTTATAAGCAAAAAGAAAAAAAGTCTCCCTAAGGATATTACTAAATTCTCACTGTGTGGCTGTTTAGGTTGAACCATGATGATTTTTTTAATGCCTATCCAAAAGTGTGTTGTAAGAGGACAATTACTTGGGCTATGCTCATAACTGGAACCAGTGCAGAGGGGAAATGAAACAACCATGTGCGTCATAGATATTTAGACAAACTAGTCCTGCAGACTAGTGTATCTGTTGAGAATCAATGAGAACTATGGCATTTGACCTAAAAATGATACAAATGCGACACTGTACTAGCTTTGTATGCACACTGATGCAAGTAGTCAAAATGACTTTTCTGATACAGCATAACTTGATTAGGGGAGACAGCATGTGCATAGGATTGCACCCTCATACTATCTGCATCCTTCGTAAATGAGTTTCCTCATTCATATACACATATACACACAGTTGCAGTCTCTTAGTATTGATAGATTTTTGAAAGCTGAGACCTGCCAGTGGCTGCCTGCTTGCCTGCCTCTATGCCAAGCCATGGGAAAACTCCTCTCATTACAATAAAATGGAGAAGTCGATGCTAAGTGATACTGGGGTTTAGCTTGGTTGCTTGCTTCAGATGTCCAAAACACTGTAATCAATATAAAACTCAACAAGGAAATTGATTTCACTCACAATTACAAAAGATACGGACAATGGAGACAACAGATCAACCCCAAGAAGAGGAGCAAGTTTCTCCAGAGGTATTAGTTAATAATGATCAGGTAAAACTAACATTTATTAAGGCTGAATTTTATAGATTCACCTCCTTCAAATATCTTTTTCTCCTTGATTTTGAAATCATTAAGAAAGTGCTGCAAATGGTGGTTTTTCCTTATGTGTTGTAATACATTGCTATTAATTTAGCTACAGGTGATTTTTCACCCTTTTCATTGTTCATTTTCTGTTTAGAATTATTTTTACTATGTAGGTTTGTGATTTGATTCATACTTTGAAAAGTCTGAGTTGACACTCTTCACATTGTTGTTACCTGGTTTTATATATATATATATATATATATATATATATATATATATATATATATATGATATTGCACATTGAGTGCTGGTGTTACAATAGTTCTCGATGTAATATAACAGGGGTATGAGACTCCGAGTCATGTTACTGGTTATGGATAATATATATATATATATATATATATATATATATATAGGAATAAATTTATGAGGGGGTGCTTAAAACTTTTCAGCTGATTCACCTCCCCAAAACTGACCAATCAAATTTTTTAAATTTTTTTTTTAATCCTTTCTTGTTTTGGATGAGAACTTTTCAGCACTCCATTGTACATGCCTATTATTCTTTCATATTTGTACAAAAGTACATGTGTGGGTGTACTTATAGATGTGCATGTGGTCATAGATGCAAACACATGTGCATGTACACATGTGTGTATGCATGAGTGTATAATTTTGTTCTCTTTGGTAGAAATTTATTTTCAGTAGCTTAAATAATATTTTCCCTTTTAAATGTTTCATTCTCACACTTTTCAAAATTTATTTTACAATAGCATGATTGTTTGTGCTTCTACTCGACAAGGCATATTTTTTTCATTTGTAGATATTTTGGTTTTGTTATTAACTACATACAGAGAAAGGATATATCTTTTGTAATGTATTTTTCTTTAATAGTTCTATAGTTAAACATGTTCTTTCTCTGTAATATCATTACATAGCTTCTTCAAAGCATTACCACCCAAAATGAAACCTTTAAATATTCTTTTGATTCTCATCTTTTAAATAGAAAATTGTATATACTATAAATATTTAATTTCTGATTTTTTGACTTCTCATGTGAAGAAAGAATCATGAATTGAAGGAGATTTTTTTTATCTGAAACTATTTCTTTTAATATATTCTAAAATGTTGTTTTTAGATTTGATTTCTCTGTAAATAACTGCTTATAAAAAAAATAAGTGCTTTCTTAGCATTTGTACAGTTATTAATATACAAAAGTAATGGCGACTATTGAAAGTAGTTGTAATAGTAGTAATATTATGGTTTATTTGGTTAAGAGTGTTTAGTCTTCAGCCAGCTGCATGAAGAGTTCAAATTCAAGCAGTAACATATGCCTTAGGCAAGATTTTTTTTTACCTAGTCTTTTCTGTGGTTGTTTTTTCTGCCACACGTATATGAAAAATTCATTAAATATTTATTAAAAATTTCAAAATGTATTCTTTTACTCCTATGTGATGTGCCCCTTCAGGATGTGGTCAGTTATAGCTCTCCACGATTTCCTGTCCTTTTTAGCCCTTAGTAAAGTTTCTCTTTTTTCTCCTAATCCCTTTTTTACCAACTACTTGTTAAATACGTTATGTGCTGTTTTCCTCTTTGATCTTTAAAACAACATCTCATACATTTTTTAGACTTCATTTTTAAAAGTCAACTGTCAAGGTTACACTCTTTTGTATATGAGTAAATTATCTTAGGGATCCTGGTTAAGATTTTATTTCGTTAAAACAATAGATGGAGGGGAAACTGAATAGATAAATAACAAGTAATGAATATGTATTATTTCTGCTTGGTTTTGTTTAGGATATGATACCTTTCAAAGTTTTTGAGCAGAAATTAAAGTGTAGTATCTGTTTATAAACTGAAGTGCTAGGAAACTTTGAGATCAATATTTAGGTGAAGGAAGGCACTCCACATTATTGTATCTCTCTCTAATTTTTCTTACTTTAATTTATAAAAGCTTACAGCGGTTCCTGTATGATTGCCAAAGTTAAGCAATACCTGGTCAGTACCTAGATGGGTGACTACTGGGGAATAACAGGTGCTGTAAGCTTGGATGAGTGGGTGGCGTAATGGATAATAGCTCAGAAGTGTTAATCAGAGAGCCAAGTCCCAATTCCAGTTGGGTTTGTTATATTCACTTGTATCACTAAAACCAGTATTATCACAAAAACTTCTTACAATCTAAAAATATTTTCTGGCTTTAAATAACTTGCAAAGGGTTGATAAGCTGTAGAAAATGAATTAATCAATTAATTTAATATACGAAAGTAGTGAAAAAGAAATCTGATATTTTTCAAAACTGTGTTGAAATTTTTGGTGGAAGAAGATAAGTGCCTTTACAATGAAATAGTTTAGTTTCCAATGAAATCTATCAATTTTAGAGGGTGTTTAAGAATTAGTATTACTGAGATTAAATGAATTTTTGATATATTATTATTGTTTTAATATAATAAATGTATTTCCTTATAATATTCTTTTGTGAATTAAGTATTGTTCACCAAAAATAATGTTTCTGTGTACATGTGAGCACATGCAAATAAATTTCTTACTTTTCAAACTATTTTAAGAACTGTTTTATCTGTCTATATTTCTGAGATGAGGTATTGTAACTATTTACACCATTCAGACTGTTGTTCTCATCTTTATTGCCATATTCACAATGTTCTGACCATTGTACACTCTGACCTTCTTCTGGAATTTCAAACTGAAACCCTTTATTTACTTCATGGGTGGAGATTGTTCCAATTCTATGTACCATTCCTTTTTTGAATCTCTCAATTTCAGTTAACTCCCTTTAGTTACTCAACTCTCCAAGTGTGTTATCCTTAACAAAAAAAGATGCTGAAGAAGGAAACACCTATAACAATCGTTACTTTGATTATAGGCTGACATTGAGGGGATTTTGTCCCAGTGATGTAAACTATCAGTATTTTTTAGTCCCAGCCTTGAAACTTAAGGTGTATTGGGTCATGAAAACAAAAACTAAATCTATAATGGTAATATTAGCTGTTTCCCTATAAGGAAACATTTAGCATTCACTGACCAAGTAGCCAGTACAGCTTCTAGTTGAAATTTATAAAATCTTTATCTTGATATAATTCTTTTTAGGAAAACAGGTTTCTCAAGTCAATTAGCTGTAATCACTTTTTCTAGTATTGGGTTTCCTTCCTAATCTTTTACTTGAAGTAGTGTGAAATGTCAAAATCTTGATTATGGCATTATTTTCTCTTTGAGTTACATTTGCTATTCATTTTAATTGTTGCTGCTGTTGATAGTCCTCAAGTGATGTGGTTTCTGTTAATAATAATTGAAGACTGTCCTAGTTTGAGGCTTGGAAATTATAGTAAGCCTAATTATAACCCGAAAATATTTCTATATTGACAGCTAAAATCTACTTTTAAAGACTCTTGTTTAATAATACTATATATTCATTTATGATAATCATATGACAGCTAATAAAGCATTTGCGGAAAAAAAGTTTCTTCAGATTAAAAGAGTTTGTTCTGCATAATTATAAAAATATATCTTGGTGAATGTAGAGCAACAGGTCTGTCCTTTAGGATAGAAATTCAGACTTTTGTTTTGAGTTTTTATTTCATTTTTTAAATTCTCTTCTGTCTTTGTTAATGAAGTTTCCAAATACTGCTTTCTGGTATTGATGAGTAAAACAGTGACCATTGCACAAAAAAAAACAATAATTTAATTCATTATTTTTTGAGAATTACAGTTAAATAAGAATTGAGAATGATCACTTTGAATTCCTTACTCTCTAAACATTCACATCAGTATTATTTCATATTACTCAAAACAATATCTAAAGATTTTTGCCCTTAAAAAAAAACAAAAAAAAAAAACAGTATATCAAATGAACAGTTTTTCTCTTGATACTGCTATCACTTCTTAAAAATGTTTATTGTTTTAAAAAGCGATGATTAGAATTTTAATAAAACCTAAACATATGAAAGTGAATTTATACATTTTCTTTGTTCTTGATAATTGACAACAAAAATAATAAACATTATTTATTTATTAGATTGTTTATTTACACTATTTATTATATTGTTTATTGAAATGGTTGACAAAACGTCAGCTAATTGCCAATCAATTTAAACGTTATAAAATAGTAAATAATAAGAATGTCTTTATAGTCGGTTCACATTTAGTAAATGTTTATAAATTTATGAGTAAAAATGAATTTTCACATTTATTTCTTTATAAATTGGTAAATGATAAAAATTGCATTGCATTAGTTTTAAAGTAATTTTCAAGATGTTGTAAATATAAAATTATTCTTATAAATAAACAATCTAATAAATAATAGTGTTTACTATTTTTGTTGTAAATTCTCAAGAACAAAAAAAAATGATTAAATTCACTTTCATTATATGTTTGTTTTATTGTAATTCAGATCATCATTTTTTAAAACAATAAACATTGCTAAGAAGTGAAGGTAGTTAAAATAATAGCTGTGTCAATGGAAAAACTGTCCTTTTGAAACACTATTTTTTTCTGTGCACAAAGTTTAAAGATTGCTGATAATTTTTTGTTATTATTACTAATGTGACTTTATTTTTCATTAATTCTAAATCCCTGGTTATCTTCTTCTATGTGCTGTATTCCTTCAGGACATTGTTGATCATGGTCCTTCACAATTTCTTGTCTTTTTTAGCTCTTAATAAATTTTTGTCCTTTTGTTACTGCTCCTCAACCTTGTTCTGTCATTTATTTACTCAAGCTTGCTAGGTACATTATGTGTTGTTTTCTTCTGTCCTGTGAGTATCAAATTTTCAAGCCTTCTTTCTTCAATATGTGCCCTACAAATTTAAACTCACTCTTCTTTATTTTTCAGTATAAATATCATTTTTGTTTCAATTTTCTCTAAAACTTTGTTGTTGCTCACATGTTCAGTTCATGGTATTCTCAGCATCCTTCTATAGAACCATATTTCTGTTGTTTCAAGTTTTTCTTCATCTGTGAGGAGATTGTCCAGTATTCTCTGCCATAACTGACATTATGTAACAGTCCAGCAGTAGTTTAAAATTAATGCATATAACCAAGCCTGTTGCTAGCATTTCTGGTGTGTGTGTGTGTGTGTGGGGGGGGTAAATTCAAGGGAACCGGGAATAAGAATTTGCAATTTGTACATTAAAATTTGCCCACAAAATTTTCACAGATGTGGGGTGTGAATGACATTCATCCACCCAACAACAGGTCTATATACAACAGTTGTTGATATATATATTAATCCATGGTACTCTGAATAAATTGATTAGCAGGAAAATTTATTTAAAAATAATCTTTTATCCCGTAGATGGAAGGTATTTTTCTTCTGCACGAAGTCAGTCTGTATCTTATGATTTTGAAAGCTATCCACTAAGAGGTGCAAAAGATAGAAAGTTGTAGAGAGCTATGATCATCCATGTCCTAAAGAAACATGGCACATAGAAGGAGATGTTAGTTAAAATCTCTTATGCTTTTTATATGTTGATGAATTATAAAAACTATTTTAGCATTTGGACACTTTTTGTTCCTTATGTAAAGAAGAGACAGTCTAACTAAACTGAGTCAGTACCACAAAATATAATAAATTTTAAAGTTATGTATCTTTCTATGAACAGCATTAAGCTACATTTAAATTATGAATTTTGTATCTTACTGCTTACCATACTTTCTAGTGCATAATATAAGAAATTTTGAATGAAAATTAAAGGCAAAAGGGGGGGGGTTCTTATTATGCACATGTACATGTTTTCAGAAATTTTGACTCATAACACAGAAAGATTGCAACTACACTCAGCATAATAGATAATAAAACACAAAGTATGTAAGTGTGGATAACAATTCTTTACAAAAGGTATTTGATATGTCAGCAATATTTGTTACTTTGGGAATCAGTGTAATTGAATGTCTTTTATCTCAAAGACAGGAAATTCATTGAAATTGATTGAAAAAATTAATAAGAATGCATAAGATTTATCATGTCTTGATAACATTTAAAAAAAGAGTTACAAAAGAGCACCTTTCCTCAAAAATTCATAAATAAATTTTGAAACTGAAATTAGAAGAAACACCCAATGGCTAGAATTGCACTTCATTTCTATTCTTTAATATCATGAAAAATTAAATGTTTTAGTGAAATATATGTACATTAAAATTTTAATAGATAATATTGTACAATATTTACATTATTCGGACTATTGTCCTCATCTTTGTCGCCATATTTGTCACAACGTTTCGGCCGTTGTACGCTCCGGCCTTCTTCAGGTGGTTGGAATTTCGAACCGAACCCTTTATTTCGATCACTGGGGTAGACTGTTCTAGTTCCACGAGCCATGTTTGATGGATGTCAGTTATCAGTTATCTCCTGGTAATTTTTCCCTCTGAAAGTTCTCCACTGCCTGAACCGGGTATTGAACTCACACTCTTTGGGTCTGTTACTGGATCTAACCAACGCCTTTATCCACCGTACCATGTGTCCTTGAGGACGTTGTGACAAATATGGCGACAAAGATGAGGACAATAGTCCGAATAATGTAAATACTGTACATAATACCTCATCTCAGAAATATAGACAGACTCCAATATTGTACAACATTAAAAAAAATTACATAGGGATGGCTGTACTATGAAGTTGTATTATACTAAAGGATATTAACTTATTCCCTGTTTTTAGCTTCAGAACCACTGGGTCATATTATACTCAAGTCAAATTATATACAAGGAAATATGTTAGTCAAAAATATTTCTAAATAATTGACCATGCTTAGAATATTGCTGCCATATATGGACGGGTGCTTCCTCTGTGTATTTAGAGATTCTTGATAAAATCCAAAGAATCTGCAATGACATTGGTCCTGAACTGGTATCTTGGCTTCAGTCACTTTCCCACTACCCTAATGTAGCTTCCCTGTGCCTTTTCTATAAATACTGTCATGGTAATTGTCTTGATGAACATCCCTTTATGGTACCTAGACTCTATGAATTTAAGTGCAGTACTAAATTGGCAGAAAGATGTCATCATTTTACAGTTGAAATGGGTAGATGTAATTAGAAGTTCTATGCTAACACTTTTGTTTGTAGAACTCTTTTCTGTCTTCTTACTTCCCAGTGAACTTTGACCCTGAAAACTTTAAATGCAATGTCAATTGTTATCTTCTGTTTTCTTAATTCCTGTTCTTTTATTGTTCACTCTCTTTAATAATGTTTTCTTTCTCTCATAGCATTTTTCACTCAGTAACCTCTCTGCATCTTAGTGGCTTTGTTGCCTTGCTTGGGATGAGATATTGAAGATATATTCTTTCAAAAAAGCATGTGGGATTGAAATGTCATACAGTTATTGGTTTTAAAATAGTGCATGAAAATTAACTCAATTGCAGAAATATTTATTTCCTTTCTTCATATCACTTTAGAAAATCTGCACATTGGCAGAAGTTGTAGAAAATGTCTGAATAATAACCAGAAAATGGATGACAGGAGACAGGAGGAAAAATATTATTCTTATTTTTGTTCTCATTCTCATGTGAGCCCTGCCTTAAAATCCATCCATACAAAAAACTTCACATACAAACAAACAAATGCCTACTGATTGATTCAAGTCTATCAACAATAACAAATTAAAAGGAAATGAGTTTCATCGAATTTCTTCTATTATAAAAGAATCAAAAAGTGGAGTTAATACTCTGTAGTTATAAAATAATGAAAATTAAATCATTAATTATTCTGTTTATTGGTTATCTCAGTAGGTAAAAAAAATTCTTTGTCCTTTTTGTCTTATATAAAAATATGTCATTTCAGAATGTAAGCTATCATGGCTCTCCACACATTCCTTTTCTTTATTACCTGCATATTTCCATGACTTCTTGGAAAATATAATTTTCATTGCTTTCTCCACAGTTTTGAATTGTCTTTCTCCAAGACTGGCTACCACTCTAAGGCTAGAGAGCTCAGTCTACTCTGCCTTTTAATCCATAGCTGGAAAGAGAAAAGATGGATTCCTGCCTTTCGCAAGGGCTTTAATGTGGAGTGAATACAACAGACTTGGCTGGAATTTGAACTCAATTTGTCCATTCCACTCTTGTGTCAGATAACTGTTACTATACCCATACAGTTCCTTAACTTGGATATTGAACATATTGTTCAATTTGAAATTGCCAATTCATCTGAATACTATAATTTTTAAATATTTCTAGGATAAAACTATTTATTCAATTCTCTTCTCAGCTACTCTGTACCTTTATTCTACCATTGCATTGTATCATCAATTCCTTTTTCTCTTTCATTCAAGGAGACCAATGAATTTATTGACTTCTCTCATTTGTAATGTTGGGGTCTCGATGCTTGAACTGCTAATCCTTAAAGGATTGATTGATTGGTTGATTTGTTTCTTTCATGAGTTATCAATCCTTTGTGGATTATTTAAAGCCAAAACATATTTGATGATTTCTCCAGATACAAGTCCTACAATTTAATCCATAGTTGGTAGTAGAAAAGATGGATTCATAATTTTCTCAAGGATAATTATGTGTAAGTTAATGTAACAAACTTGACTGGAATTTGGACTTGACTCTCCAATTTCTCATTCCGACCTGCTATCCATTACACTACCTGCATATCCATTTATTAAGTGGGAATTTAGGTGAATAGGTGACTGATTCAACTTTAGTAATGTCATTATTATATGAAAATAAGTGTTTTCATTCATTTTTATTTTGAATGTATTATTTCAAAGTGGGCTCTTGTATATCTATCTGCATTGTCTGGCCATTATGAAGAAAGTCATAACTACCCTTCTACTACTAAATGTTACTCATGACTATCCAGGGATGATAAGGATGTGTGGGTGCATGTAATGGATATTAGCTCTGAATAAGAAATTGGAAGACCGAATTTGAATTCCATTTGGGGTTGTTACATTCATTATTTTTTTTTGTTTCTCACCAGAATAAATATTATACATTTATAATCGACCATTTGTCCATGAATATCTGGTCTGGTGCTTCAGCTAAGTATTTAGAGATTCTTGATAAATCCAAAGACAAATCTGCAATGTCATCTGTCTTTACCTGGCATCTCAGCTTCAATCACTTTCCCACCTCTTTAACATAGGTTACCTGTGCATTTTTCTAGAAAGATTTTCTTGGTAATTGTTCTGATGAGCTTTCCTCTTACTAACACTATTTTGTTTAGTTTTTTTGTATATAAAATTGTAATCATTGTAAATATTCATTGGGTTTTAATTTTTAAATGTTGTTATTTTTATTCCCCTTACCCCAGAAAAATTGTATATATGGGAACTAGTTAGGACTACATAGAAACTTTGATGTATTATGGTGGCTGTAGTAAAAATGGTAATTAAGAATGTGTTGTTTTGGTGTAAGGAATACTGTGATATGTTTGGGTCAGTAATCGTGGCTAACTAAGTTTAAGATAAGACAGATTGAAGACCAGCCTTTCCTTTTGGCCCAGCTATGGGTTAAATAATAGCACTTGTATCTGGAAAAATCATAATTTTCAAAAAATCATTGATGTAATATTAACATGCAAAAAAACAAAAATCATTCATAGTTCAAAATATGTTTCAGCTTTAAATAATCTACAAAGGATTGATAAACTGTAAAAAACAAATCAATCAATTCAGAGATGATAGTGTAGTGTCCATTGATATTTTAATTTCTCATTCATATCCAGACAATATGCAGCTCTTTTATGGATATTATTCAAAATCTATTTTCCTTTTCATCATATTTGTCTTCACGAGTGAAGATACAATACAAAAATAGATCAGTTTCATCCCACTGAACATGATTAATGTAGACTGCCATACATCTGAATTTTTGTTCCTTATTCTATTCAAATAAAATCCATTTATTGAGCTTATTTTTTCTCTCTCTCCCTTGTCAGTCACTCTTAAATGATTTGAAATGGTTCCAATCAATACAATGAAGTTTGCTGTGGCTTCTCCAACTGAGTACAGAGCAAAAAATGCAGTTTCATAGTGTTGGTTACCCATAAATCTTATATACTGAAAATCAAGAAAATAATGTAATCTATATGCTAAGATCTTGCTTTATTTTATATATATTTTTTTACTAACTGGTATTTATGAGATTATAAACCCTGAGATAATTGGTGCAGATTTGCTTGCTTTGTTTACATTAATCTAGTTTGTCTCAAACCTGTCAGTCTCAGCATTATAAGAAGAAACAGTGTGCATAAATATATGTATAATGCTTGCATATATTTATGTTATTCTTTGACAATCTGCCATTGTTCACTGTCTTCTTTTGTTTAGTTATCTGCCCTGTCTAAAACATAATGTCATTCAGTCTGTTGATATGAAACCTTGTATATAAAAATCAGATTTTGTCTGAATTTCTGGGGCAAGAAGTTATCATTATTTATACTCGACAATAACCAAATGGATTAAAACACTGGTTAATGAATTTAGTGACTTAGAAATTCTGAGTTCAATCTCTAGGTTGGGCAGTGTGTAGTGTGGGAAAATGAACTAAAATCAATAAAGAAAATAATAATAAAGAAAAGAAACACATTTTTCCATGATATTAGTAATAAAGGAACCAAAAAGGGTTTTGGTCATCTGCGCAATTTTATGACCCCACTTCTGAAAATGAGAACTGTACTTTCTTTTCCACTTTCCAGTGCATAATGTATGGACCTCTTTTGCAGAATCTACACTGATGAAGTAAGTACAACCTATGCTTTGGTTGTTCCAACTTGGTGAAAAGCTGACTTGAACTCAACCATTCTAATCATTCTTATCATTACTTACCCTAACTTACTACTGAACCAAAAAAAGAAAATGGACATACCCAAGAGATATTGAGAATGGTTTGTGGTAGAAAACCAAGTTTTTGTTGCTTCTTCTTTAATTGTTTATATGTGAACATACACATGCCTACAAATACCAATATGCGACCTTAAATTCTATAGTATTAGACTCAGTGGAAATAGAACAATAACTGTGCAGTACTAAAAATAAGTACTTGATGAGATATCCCCAGACATGTGCACTGGAACAAGAACAATCTATCTCCCTAGATTAAATAAAGGCTTCAGTTCAGTATTCCTGCTAAGTTCCTTGATTGATAAGCATCTAATGAAGGCCAGATGGCATAGTGGCTGAAATGTGATAACAACAAAGATGAGGACAATTATAGACAATATTTCTTGTCAGAATCCATCTTACACATTTATAAATCTACCATTCATCTGTGCATTGAATATTACTGCCATATCTGGTCTGATGCTGCTGCTATATATCTTGAGGTTCTTGACAAAATCCAAAGAAGGGTCTGCAATATAATCAATCCTGACCTGGCATTACAACTTCAGTCACTTTCCCATCACTGTGATATGGCTTCCCTCTATTTTTTCTACAAATATTTTCATAGCAATTGTTCTGATGAGCTTTCCTTTTTGGTACCTTGAATTCATAGATTGAAGCATACTACTAGATTGGCAACTAGGTCTCACATTTTACCTTTAACTAGCTAGATACAACCATCAGTTCTATTCTAATAGTTTCTTTTCTTGTACTCCTTGCTTGTGGAAATCTCTTTAAGTTTCTTGCTTTTCTACTATCTACAATGTTCAACAATTTAAATGCAATGTCAATTGCCATCTTCTATCTTCCTGGACCTGTTCTTTTATTGTCCTTTCTCCTCACTAAAGTCTTCTCAATTCTCTTTCACTCCCAGTAACCTCTTGTGCAGGATGAAATGATTAAAAAATAGTCGATGTGTAAATAAAAATCATATGTCAATTAAGCATATTAGAATTTGACAAGAGCACTATCTTTGGTTCATTCATTCTCTACTGTTTGTTCTGATTTTGAAAACATTAATTCTCAGTTTTACATACAACTGAAATTTCTAGGGCACATAGTGAGGAAAAAGGACTTGGAAAATTTGACATCCACAGGACATTTTGAAGGCAAGAAGGACAGAGGAAAGCAGTGCATAACCTATCTAATAAGCTTGTGTAAATGGATGGCAGAACAAGGTTTAAGTGAGATACCAAAAAGACAAAATTTACTAAGAGCTATAAAGAACAGGAAATTGTGGAGAGCTATGATCACCAACATCCTGAAGGGACATGACATGTTGAAGAAGAAAGGGTTATAATCAAAAGTTTTTTAAACATGGATAAAAAAAGAAATTTCAGAACAAGTAGTAATAAATCCTATAGTTTATCCTAGGGAGCATTATATTACACCCCCTCCAATTGAGGTAATGCTGCAGTCATTTCTGTTACAAGTAGTTTTCTTTTTCTATTTTCTTTCATTAATATAATTGCTCGCCCCACTGCCATCCAGTTTTGAATTTAGAATTATCCTTCTATTTGACTGCTTGCCAATCAAAGGTAAAAATTCCAGCGTGTCTTGCTGTTTAAGCCCTAGTTGATGAGGGAGAAGTGATGGATTTGTACCTTTCCAAAGGTATTTGTTTAAAAAGCAAATACGATGTCTTTGGCTGAGATTTGAACTCTGTATGCCAATCCTGCCTTCTGCACTGGTAGCCTCTATGCTATGTGCACATCCCTTAGACAAGAGCGAACCACTTATTCATGGAAATTTTTCAGATGTATCTGTAAAATCAACAAATGCATTGTTTTTTATCAATTGAACACGTTTCAATCAGTTTTGTTCATTGTTTTCCTTTCAAGCCAAATTTCAAATACTGTGTGTAGAATAAAAACTGACAGAGATGCAAATATAAATATTTACAGATACTCAGTAATAAATATTTACAGGTACTTAGTAATGAAAAGTTAAGTGGGTCCCTGCTGCTGAAGATGAATATAATTTCATTTTTTTTAAATATTTTCTCACCAAGCAATAATGATATTGTTGTAAATTAGTTCTTCTATGTGCTGTGTTCCTTCAGGATGTTGGCAATCATGGCTCTCCCCAATTTCCCATCCTTTGTAGCACTTCTTAGACAAGGTAAAATCTGACTATCTGAGGTAAAATTATGTTGAGTACTAGGAATAAAGTTAGCCTCTGAGAGGCCTCAACTTCACATATAAGATAGATGGCTCTTTATGTTGTCAAATCAGGTATTTGTTATAGTAGATTCAGAAACAACCCAAATTTTTATCAACAAATCTTAAAATTCAATAACATATTTTTTTAATGTTTTTATTCCTCAAATATAAAGATGACATCTGTAAGAAAAAGACATTTTTCAGATTTGTTGATGTCATTTGTTCTTTGTTTCATATGAGTTCTTGATATTCAAAGTTCTTCTCTCAGAATAAAAAACTGGATATGCATGGCGACTTGGATAATTTTTCAAATATAGTGCATGATTGCTTCAGTCTGAAAATATAAATATAGAGGGTGCGATGGATAAATTGTCGCCTAAATTATGCAAAAATGAAAACAACACTGACATCTCATTTTAACAGATATATTTACCAAAATTACACAAAAGATATCTTGAAATACTAAAGAGTAAATTTATTCAATAAAATCGCCACTGGCTTCAACCACAACCTCCAGGTGACTTTGGAATCTCCTGCAACTTACAAGGAGTTTTGTTAGTCTCTTGCTCAACTGCACCGCATACATAATAATCAAAGGGGTTGCAAACTGGGGAGTTAGGTGGCCATATTTAAGGGATGATGTGGTTGTAGAAGTTGTCTGACAGACATGGCTGGGTTCTCCTGTTTGTGTGGCATGGTGCAGAGTCCTGTTGCCAGCAACCACCCTCTTGACCCAGGGCTGCACTACATCCACAAGTAACTTGAAGTAAGACTCTGTGTTGAGTCTGAATCCCTCACCAACAAATTCAGGAGTTCTTTTCTTATCAGAATGATCAAAGTGAGTGTTCTGACCAGCTGTATCTTCATAATCATCATTAGACTCATCTAACTCTTTCCAAATCCTCTGCCTTGTCACTGACGCCCAAACATTCTGAAATGTTTGTATTGGAGCTTCCAGTGCGATTGCCAAGCAGTACAACATGCGTTTCCAAATTTTTGGTGGTGTGAATTGCATCATTGTGCTCTTTTTCTCACAGACAATGCTGAACAAAATCAAAAACAAACAATACACATGCATAAAATTAAAAATATAAAATGACGACAATTTAACCATCGCACTCCGTGTTTAATTTTTAATGACTTAATATTATAAAGTAGTAATATTTTTTTTTTTTTTACATGTAAACTGAAAAATGCTGTTTTTCTGGTTTGCATTATTGCCTTGATTGGGGTGAATTGATTTTTAAAATAATATATATTTTTGGAAAATTTCACTGAGGTCCTTTCAAAAATATTTACTTTTAAATGGCTACTTCAGGAATGGATTAAATTTTCTGAAAATCTATTTTTATTTCCTTTTAAGAGTTTTAAATGTATGTTCAATAATCATATACTGAAATTTAGTATTTTGCATTCTCCTTGAATTGTTTGATGACACACATAACTTCATAATTAACATTATTTAAAAGGCATTTTCTCAACTCTTCCTGGAGTTGGATCTGACAAGATTTTTGGTCTGGGAATTTTTCTATCTGCATGTATTTGATTAATTTTGTATTTAGATAATATGATAAACATTTAAAACTGAATATTGCTACTACATATGATTTTGTGCTCCTGCTATATATTTAGAGATTCTTGATAAAATCCAAAGAAGAATCTGCAATATTATAAGTACTGACCTGGCATCTTGGCTTCAGTCACTTTCCCACTGCCATAATATAAATTCGCTGTGCTTTTTCTATAAATACATTCATGGAAATTGTTCTGATGAACTTTCCTCTGTTGGGATTTCATTTTTAAAAGTTGTTATTTTTATCCCCATTCCATACCCCACAGAAAAATTGTACATATGAGAACTAGTTAGGACTTCATAGAGACTTTGAGGTATTACAGTGCCTGTAGTAAGAATGATAAGTAAGAATGTGTTGTTTTGGTGTAAGGAATACTGTGGTATCTTTGGGTCAGTAATTGTTTCTAGCTAAGTTTAAGATAAGACACATTGAAGACCAGCCTTCCCCTATCCCTCCTCTTGGCCTCGTGCCACATTTTTGTATTTTCAAAATAAATATTACTTTCCTCTATAGTAACTATACCTTATGAATTTAAATACAGTACTAGATTGGCAACATGGTCTCATCCATTCAAAGTCAAAATGGTTAGATGTAACCATAAGTTCTATGCTAAAAGTTTCTTCTATTACACTCCTTGCTTGTGGAACTCTTTTCCGGCTCCATGCTTTCCAGCCAACTTTGATCTTCAAAAGTTTAAATGCAATGACAACTATTATCTTCTGTAACCCCTTGTCTCTTAGTGGCTTCACTGTCTTGATTAATGTGAAAAGAAAGAAAGAAAGAAAGAAAGAAAGAAATCACTGTTGTTACATTCAATAATTTTTTTCCAAAGAGTGAACTTACCAAATTTAATTAATCCTATTCTTTTATGTAGTTTGCATTATTAAATATCCAATGTTTATTCTTAATGCTGCCTGCAAAATTGTTTTTATTATATCAACTTCTAGAAAAATAATTTTGTACTCATTCTGCTTTTATAAATCTTTTTTTTTTTTACTTTTTTTACTAAAATTGATTTTTTGTATGTTTCATTCATGCTTTATGTCTAGACACATTAAAAATCACTTTGGGGTTTTAGCTTAAATTCTGTCTGCATTTCTGTGATGAGGAGTTATTATTTACATTATTTATATACTTAAATTCTCTACGTTTGTGCCAGATATTGTGTTTATTTTTTTCAGTTTTAAATAATGATTAAATTCAATTATTTTTTACTTTTAATATAAGGACATTTGGGCAATGTTTAACATACATGCTCATAAAAAGTCAGTGCATCAAAAGAACACTTATACCATTAACACCACTGTTACTGTATTCACTTTTGACTCCCTCAGCAATATTTATTTACAAGATTATAAAAATATGTGAACCAAGTACAATTCATTATTTATAATTTAAATTTTATAAAGAAATAAATATGAAAAGAAGTATTCTTATTCAGAAATTTATAAAAAATTATCAATATATGTAAACCATATTTATATTCAGACTATTGTCCTCATCTTTGTTGCTTTGACTTCGACCTTCCTTAGGTGTATATCGATCTGGGTAACCTACAGGAAGTTCTGAACTGAAACCTTTATTTAATCTATGGGAGTAAACTGTTCTCTTACTACTGCTCATGTCTAGGGATATAATCTTGTTCTTATTTTTGATACTGTTCAGTTATTGCTCCAAATTCAGAAACCAATTCTATAATCCACTACAACTGGCAAAACATCAGCTAATCGCCAATTGATTCAAACTTTATAAAATGGTAAATAATAAGGATTACCTTATAGTTGGTTAACATATTTTAATAATTTAGTAAATTATATGAATAAAGAATTTTCCTTTTTATTTCTTCATAAATTGGTAAACAATGGAGAACATGAAGTGATGTAATTTAATACTTAATGAACAAAAGAGAGAAAATGTTGTTATTGAATTTGTTTTCATCTTTGTTCATACATATTTATTTTTCTAATGTAATTATGATTTATGTATTTATTTTAAATAATAGAAATTCTTGAGTTAACTGTTTTCTTTACACTTTTAAACATTTTTATAGTCATGTATGTTTGCTTGGGGAAAAAGTATTTCCTTAAGGAAAGGAGACATTTGAAAAGATTCAGGACATAAGTTAACATTTTGAAACAAAAAAACAATAGTCGCACCCTTAAGAACTTTCCATCTGAGTAAGTTATTTTCTCTTTTAATAAGTGTGGCATTCTTGAAATTGAAGTTTTTGTTGAACTTATCTCTGTGTATTTTACCCCAAGTAAGGTGATAATGTCAATAAAATGCAAGAGGTTATTGTGAGTGAAAGAAATTAAGAAAATGTTAGTCAGAAGAAAGGACAATAAAACGAACAGCATTCAGGGAGGCATAAGATGGCGATTTATTTTGCACTTCAATTTTTGAAGATCATAGGTGGCAGGGAAGCAAGAAACCAGAAAAGTTCCATCGGGAAGAAGTGTGAGGAAAGAAACTGTTAGAATAGAAGTTACGGTTACATCTAGCTATTTCAATAGTAAAATAATGAGACATAATTGCCAATCTAGTAATGTGCTTAAATTCATGTGGTTGAGGTACCAAAGAGGAAAGCTCATCAAAACAATTGCCATGAAAATTTTTACAGAAATAACATGGGAAAGTGACTGAAGTTGAAATGTCAGGACTGATAAAATTGCAGACTCTTTGGATTTTGTCAAGATATATAGCAATCTCAAGCTACATTAGCAGCAGAATCAAGCTAGAAATAGCAGCAATATTCAATACACAGACAAATGGTGGATTTATAAATCTGCAAGATGGATTCTGTTGAAAAAATTGTCTGGGATGACACAGTGAACTAACTTTTCTAGCAGCAGACCTAGCAAGTGATTCAATGTAATCATTCCACTTCATGTCAGTGGAAAACATGAAACCAAGAAGTTGTAATGAGTTGCTCTCCTGGAGATTAACATCAGCCATACTGATGGAAGGTAAAAATAGCTCTCTAAGATGACTAATACCAGTTTTGTTTTGGAAGCATTCAAATTTATAAACCATTTCTTGCCCCAGTTAACAACTGATTGGAGTTCATTTTCATGATCAACTGCCTGTTTTACTTTATCAGACCTACTATTAGGTTACATTATTAGCTATATATATTAGATATATAGAAATGTATATATTAATTTATATTTACAACATCAACACTTGATCTATAGCGCAAGCTGCTACTCCAGTTTCACGCTCTTGTGATTTTCAGGTGACTAGAATGCAAATGATAGGTTGCTCCTTCTTTCATTTGCATTCTAGTCACCTGAAGATTGCGAGAGTATGAAACTTGAGTCGTGACTAAAGCTGTCCTTCATTGAGTGTTGATGTTATGAAACTTTTTTTCTTCTGTCTAGATAGTTTAGGCAGTGAGAACATTAATTTACTGTGTGGACAGTTGCTTGTATTATGGTGTTTCTTTATTCTTTCCTTGTTCAGGGTTTTTGTTCTTGTCTAAGGTTTTAGGTCTTTTGACAAGTTGTCTGTCACACCAACATTGTTAGGGTTTTTTGTATTAATTTATATTTATATATATCTGATATATTAATAGATTAATTTATTACATTTTCTTTGTTTCTGTATTAAAATGCTATTGTTTTGCTTTTTTCAAAAATGAAAATGTGAATACCTAACTAAGCATTATATTTGTTGTGGGGATTTGGTGAAATAAAATGTGGATATTGATAAGAATTGTAACATAGCAACTTTTTCATATAGTTTGCATCCTTTGTATTGTTATGGTAACTTATTTATCATTCATGATTGCAAGGCTCTTTTAGAAATTGCAGCTTGCACAAAAGAACTTATATCAGGATATACCAAAGTAGTTGCCTGGGGTCTATGGCTCATGAAATATTTAAGATCACTGTAGAAATAATTTGTTTCGAGCTGCTAAAAATATTGAATTTCCAACTAGACTACTCCCAGCATCAGTTGAAGCATAGCAATATACAACATATAGGGCACCTAAAGGATATTGGATTTATACCCAGTGTCTTCAAATGATCACAAATGAAGTACTGACTTTAAATAATTGAAAAATAGCTGAATAATTTTAGTGCATCACGGTAGGTGTTTTGTTCTAGGTTTTGTTTGTTGATAAAGTACTTGCTTTAGTGCCAGATATGTCTGAATGTTCTCTGATGACTTTCTGATATAAGAACAGTTATTTAATTTAAAAATTATTTATATTCAAGGGCTCGGACATCAGTAATGCCCAACCATCTCTAAGTAACATACTTAATATACGAAGAATGTGATGAAGTGATTCTACACGTCACTGCAAAAGCTGTGATGACATCCAAGGTTGGCTGTATATGAATACACTGGTTCTTGCTATGTTCCACAGATTCATCTCAATTATGGCCATGAATGCTGTTAACGTAGAAATAATGACAAATGCTTTTCAAGACACTTGTGTTGGGAAGAAGCAAAAAAAATATGATTTCTCACTTAATCGGCAATGTCTTTCTTCTGCTATGAGAAAGCAAAATTCTGGTATCTGATTTCTCACTAAGTTCCAGCCATGGAAAACAGACTCCTACACACTCACTACCTGGCCATTTCACTGACTACTCATTATATGGATACTGGCTGATGGACCTGTCACCCTTTTCCATCCACACTTTTTCCACCAACCGGAAAGAGTGACCACCTAGACAGGTTTTGGGTGCTCAGTCTTTCAAGGGACCTTACTTTTATGGCTATCTAAAAATACTAACAAAACTTTGATGATTCAATGGTGGGCTGGAGACAAGATTCCTGAGAAACCCTGGTCATTAAATTGACCTAAATGAAAAATAATCTACCTGTTGATCTCTTAAGGATGTGTGAGAAATTGTATTGCTACAAGAATCTTGACTATGTTTATGAAGTTTCTATTAAAATTAAAAAACAAAACAAAGACTAGTTAAGATGGATTATAAGTGCCTTTATATAAATTATTATATACTTCCCCATTGAGAATACCATAAATTGTGACATACAAATTGTCCTGATGTACAAGTCAACCTCAAGATTTTTAACTCAAATTTCTGAGTTAGGCCTATATCCAGTGGTGGCATCCTACTAGTACACAAGCTGTGTTGGATTATCCAAAAATAATTGTATATATTAATAACCAATATATAATAGCTCAAAATATAATTAATACCATTGCTCTAAGTTCAGCAGAGGCTGAAATAGGGTTTTCTGTGATGGACATAATTTATTTTGATAAAAGAAATTGTTTTGAAGTTAAAAATGTATCAAATCTTCTGATCATAAATTTAACAGGCCTTCCATTGCGTCTTTGGAATTGCAGCGATTCAGTCCGAATGTGGCTAAAATAACCAAAACACAGCTGATGACACTAGAGTCAAAAAGCATCATACTTATGAAGAGAAATATGATGAGAACAAAATTTCAATCTGGAAATATCCTAATAAATAAACTTTTTCTATGAAATTGTCTTTTTGATACTATAAAGTGATTTGTTTCCATTCTCAGATTGAAAAGAAAATAAGCAGAACAGGTTCCTAAAGATTACCTGCTTTTATAGAATCAGTGTCTAGATATTTGGTATGACATTATTGCCCATAGCTACCATATAATTCGACATAACATATGGTAGGCTGTGTATATTCAATAAACTGCCATTATTATCATGAAATTGCACGGATGATATATATATCATATCTAGTTGTCTGAATTGTCACCTGAGTTAAACAGTGCTTCAATCAGTGTTTATTTTATATTCATTTCTGTGTTAATATGCCAAATATGTTCACAAAACACAAATCTTAGTGGGATATATTTTTGTGGCTGTCTGCAACTCGGTAAAAAGGTTTGCATTTTATATCCACCATATCAGGTGACTCATAGTTTTGGAAAGATGTTTCTAGGCTTGAAAACTCAACTTGTACACTGCAATTTATGGTAGTTTAGATTGTATCATAGTTCTGCATTGAAATTAAAAAAATATTTTATGATGAACATTTACATTTGGAAATTAGTAATAGAGAAGAATGCAGAGACTGAACGCTTGAGCAGCGACAAAGTTTTAGAGAAAATGGAAACAAAAAGGACATTTATATGTAGCATCAGAAAGAGACAGTTGAAATTTCGAAGGCATATAACAAGGAAAGAGGGCTTGGAAAATTTGACACTCACAGGACATATTGAAGGCAAGAGGGACAGAGGAAAGTGGCGTATAACCTACCTGATGAGCTTGTGTAAATGGATGACCAAACAGGGATAAGGAGATATTGTAAAAAGACAAACTTTATTAAGTGCTACAAAGGACAGGAAGCTGTAAAGTGTGATGATTGCCAGCGTCCTGAAGGGGCACATCATATAGAAGAATGCAGGCTAAAAGTGTCTAATTTCTGAAACAAATAATGATGAAAGAGGGCTTGGAAAATTTGACACTCACAGGATGTACTGAAGGCAAGGAGGCAGAGGGACACAGTGAGTAAGCTACCTAATGAGCTTTTGTAAATGTTTGACACAGGGATTAGGAGATATAACAAAAAGACAAAATTTTACTATGGTATACAAAGGAAAGGAAATTGTGGAGGGCCATGATCGTCCATGTCCTGAAGGAGCATGGCACATGGAAGAAGAAGAATAGAGAAAAATATTTTAGTATTTGCTTATATACAGCTAGGAATAATTATGTCTCCAACTTTGATGTTCATGAGAAAGCTGAAACCAACAGGACAGAAGGCATCAACATTAGAGACATTCTTCAATGGACAAGCCATATATTCCACATGAACGCCAGCAGTCTACTCTGCCTTTACAATGGACTCAGCACAGGCCAAAGACCCTGTGGCTGTCCTATTGCTTCAATATAAGGAACAACTGAAAGAGACAATAAAACAGAGCAATATCAAATTTAGTAGGAACTAGCAACAAATCGTTCACTCTGGTGTCAAACAACTGCTCACAATTCTTTTGAGCAAGAATGACCAGGAAACATAGTTGACAAATGGTAATTGCAAAAGGCTTTCCAAGTCCAACTAGCATTGGATGTAAACTGTGTGGACAAATGTTCCATACAATGATTGTTCTTGCAAGCCACCAAAGGTACAGACAAGTGAATTTCGAAAGTATGACTACGGCATGGGAATGAAGTAATTGTAAATGAGAAATAGCTCCAGCTATTGGTATATGCTTAAAAAGAACATGGCACTTAAGAGTGGAAACTGCTGCTATTATAAAAAATAACAGCTATGTCTTTACAATTTTATTTCTAATTTGATCTCTTATTTTTTTTATTTTGATCATAGTAGATAGGTTTGCTAATGGTAGAATAGGCAAAGATCTACATGATCTCAGTGCGTAAACCAGTGGAAGAGGGCAAACCAAGCATCTGACAGCCTGATGCACCCAGGTTTGCCAGATCTCATCTGTCTCAATCTGCTTTGAGCCATGAGGGAGGTGCTTCTGGCCAAGTGTGTGAGTTTCTCCGTTGCGTAGATTTGTTCACTAAAATTAAATTGATGCAAATGGACTCGTCAACTCTTTGATACACAGCAATCTCTGCCACCAAAGGAGAGAAAGGGAAAAGGAAGAGAGGATGATGGTCTCATGGCTCAGTTGTGAACAGGTGCCAACAACAACAACCAGATAGGTTTGACTATCACCCAGTTCATATGCCTCTTTCAAACAGGAGTAGGGGTTTGTCTTATGATTACTGTTTAGGATTGAGTTTCTGGTTTCTTCTCCTAAAGTCTTCTTATTCTCTTTCACTCCCAGTAACCCCCTTGCATCTTAGTAGCTTTATTGCCTTGCTTGGGATGAAACATTTACTATATATACTCATGTATAAGCTGACTTCATGTATAATGAGACCTCTGAAATTTTTGCACAAATTTTAACCCCTCTAGAAAAAAATTGACCTGTATATAGTACAACTGGTCACTAAAAATGCAAGATTTATAATTTCTTCAAAAAAATTACCTGTGTATAGTGTAACGTTCTATTTTTTTTTTTTTTTGTGTAAAAAAAACTGCTCATAAATACTTGCACTATACTCACGTATATGCAGTAAAAATAAAATCAAAATTACTTCACTCAGTACCAGATCTAAGCACAAGTTAAACATGCTACAACTTAGGACCTTACAATATATAAAGAAAGGAAAAGTTCAGGTAGTGATTTAAAAATTCAAGCACAGGTTTTTTTAACAAAATGTCTCAAAGCTTTATGCAATCTAAATATGACAATGCTTTCAATTTTTTAATGAGGGGAAGAATTTATATATTCCCAGAATGAAACTTCTCTGAGGTTGTAAATAATTGGTTTATGTTCATTCTTCAAGTGACATTTATTTATAACTGCCAGAAAAAAGGCACAAATCTAAATACTTAGTCTGGGCAACCATATTGATTTTGATTTTTTGATTTTTTTTTCTAACAAGTTGTTGCATTTTATCCAATGATGATACTTTCTGGGGAAAAAATGCATTTTCATAACGGTTTACTTGTTTATGATCTCACAAACAAAAAACAGATTATCAAATGTCTGTTATTTCTGAAGTTTTATTTAAAAAGCTTAAACAATTATTCATCCCTCTTGTGATCTCTCTACGAAACACATTTGAAAACTTTTATTAGAACAAGAAGCTATTCTTACTATGCCTTCTTTATTTCAAGTGAAATTGCTGAGGACTGATTAATTTGTTTCTTTTTTTTTAGATTTTCACTGTATCTTTCTTTGCCACATCTACTTATAGCATGAAAAAATATTACAAAGAAGCAAAAAAAAAAAGAAATGTTTTCTTGATAGCGTAGATGACAGTATCTATGATCAGCTACTTAGTAAATATCAAATTGTGATGGATGTTTGTTTAGCAAAACAATGTGAAGTATATTTAAAGCTTAATTAAAAAAAACTATAAAATTTTAAAAGAGAAGCAAGGTGTACATTTTCAGCTGTCTATTAGTGGAATGTATTGCAGTTAAACACATGCATATACACACTATCTATACAAAATTTCTCTCGCCTTCATATATATATATATATATATATATATATATATATATATATATATATATATATATCAGTGTCTGTGTGTATGTATGTGTGTGAGTGTGTGTGTGTATATATATATATATATATATATATATATATATAAGTGAACATTTGAGTCAATACTCCGAGGTGACATGCTGTTTTGTGCTAGACGCAATCATCAGGCTGCAAGTGTTGGATTTTTCTCGACTATATATATAGGTCAATGGTGCATTGTGAGTAATTCTGGTGGTTATCTTGGCAGGCGTGGCTTGTTTATTTATTTGGGTTAATTTATTTAATTTATTTTTATTTTCATTTTTTATTTTATATATTTATTTATTCTTTTTGGTTTTTGATGTTTTATTAACATAGTAAAAAATTTTCAGGGGATTTGTTCAGATCACTTATTTAATAGTTTGTTTAGTTTTTTTTAGGAAAAAATAGCTATTATTATCTTCCCAGGCCAAAATAAATTACTAAATAAACAATATGAGCTCATCTCAAAATGCAGACATGAAAACAATTTTTTACTATGTTACTTAAAAATTGAAAACTGAAAAGAATAAATAAAAATAAAAAACAAGTAAAATAAATTAACCCAAGCAAATAATAAACAAATTAACAAACCACTCCCATTAGAATAGACAAAATAGAACAAATAAAAATAAAAATAAATATATAAAATAGAAGTAAAATTAACCAACCCAAATAAATAAAGTAAGCAATGAACAAATTAACAATCCAATAACTGTTAGAATAGACTACAACAATCAATCCAAAAATTGGATGAGGAAATAGCTATAACTGTTATATAACAATAAAAAAAAATTCAAAAACTGAATAGAGTAAATAAAAATATACAAAATAAAAAATAAGGAAATAAATAAGAAAAAATAAGAAAAAATTAATCCAAATAAATAAATTAACAAATTGCTTTCACTAAAATAACGGTTAGAACTAATAAAAATATACATAAATAAGCAAAAACAACTAAAAATAATCAATCCAAATGAATAAATAAAATAATGAACAAATTAAAAACTGACCCCCACCAAAATAGCAGAATAGACTACGGCAATCAATCCAAAAATTGGACAATTTATCTTGCCAGATCAAAACAAACTATTAAATAAGCGACCTAAACAAATCTCAAAAAATTTTTTTACCACGTTAATAAAACATCGAAAACCAAAACAAATAAATAAATAAATAAGTAAAATAAATTAACCCAAATAAATAAATAAACAAGCCACTCTCGCCAAATAACTGCCAGAATGGATTACCCACAATGCACCACTGACTCATATATATATAAATAGTTGAGAAAAATCCAACACTCGCGGCCCGACAATTGCATCTAGCATGAAACAGCCGGTCGCCTCTGAGTGTTGACTTCAATGTTCACTTTTATATTTACATACACTTTATCCCATAAATATAGCGCACTTTAAAACTATATTTCTGCATATATATATATATATATATATATATATATATATATATATATATATATATATATATATATATATATATATATATATATGTACACACACACACACACACACACACACACACACACACACACACAGGTGTATATGCATATATAGCTGTATGTGTGTGTATATGTATATATAGGTGTATGTGTGTGTTTTTGCGTATGTATATTTAGGTGTGTGTATGTATATATAGGAGTATCTGTTTAGATATTTTTGATAAAATATAAAAAATATCTGCAATGTTATTTTTTATGACCTGGCATCTTTGTTTCAGTCGCTTTCTCACCATTGTAATGTCGCTTCCCTGTGCCTTTTCTATAAATATATTCATGGTAATTGTTCTGATGAGGTTTCGAGGTTTCCAATTTGTTACTTAGACTTTGTGAATTTAAGCGTACTACTAGACTGATGGAAAGGTCTCATCATTTTATAATTAAAATGGCTAGATATAACTGTAAAATCTATGTTAACAGTTTCTTCTCTCACACTTTTCACTTGCAGAACTCTCTTCTGGTGTCTTGCTTTAAAAATTTAAATACTGTGTCAATCGTTATCATCTGTCTTATTTTCTGTCCTTTTCTTTTGAGTTTATGGCTTTCTTTCAACATGTGGCAATCTTTATGTATCTGAAATTAAAAAAAATAATTATCAATAACTGATATTAAATATATTTATTTACAAAATGATCAACATCTCTTGAGTTGCATAATAAAATCACTTACAATCAAATTATTTATTTTAAATATTTTTAATAAAACCATGAAATCCTCATGGCATATTTCTTAGATAAATGTAAGTATATTCTGACAGTTTTACTAATATTGGTTGGGAAATAACAATTTTATCCTGAAAATTTTGATTCTCATGATAATATCTATCATATACACTGGTTGGTTATTACCAATTTTATTGTGAAAATATTGATTTGCATAATAATATCTGACATATATAGCTTTTCTTAAATAGAGAAGATTACACTTGAGTGTGGTGTTTTTATTTATTTTCCAAGTGTTGCCTAGAGAATTAAAAAATATGAAGAAAAACTAAAATGTTTTTTTTTTCTCAGGAACCAAAATTGTTTTTCTTCTCTGATTTAAGAGACTTCCTTAATGGACTCGTGATTGTTTTCCCTCCCTTCAAGCACTGGCTGAAATGGCAAGTCTGTCTAATACTGCTTGATGGGTATATTTAAGATTATGGATTATTCTTTTTCTTTTGTATTAAAACAAGAAAGAGATCTTAACCCATTTTTATTATGTATTACTTGATACATCTTTCTTAGTTTTTATAAGTTTTAACAGTCTGTTCAAATGATATACTGAAAATGCATTAATCTATTAAGTGTGTAAGTTTAAAAGTTTTGATAATTTTTCTATTGGCTTATGGCAAATATTATGGTGAAGTGGCTACTTTTCCATACACTTTCCATTTTCTTATTCCTTTCAAAACGCTCTAATGTAGTAAAAACTAGAAATATCAGAAAGTTTAATGTCATGAACATATTTTGTGTCTTTACCTTTTTTAAAAAATAAAATTAAACCTGTTAAAATCTTTAAATAAGGTATTTTGGCCACAGAATAATAGTAATAATTTTATTATTTTTAAATTTGTTTTTAAAAATTGAGAAACAAAAATTGATTTTTATGATAGAAATTAGATGTCTTAGAAGAAATGTCTTGTTTTTAAAGAATCTCAAGCAAATTCTCCATTTTCAATAGCTTCCAAGACCAGCATTTTATGAAAGAGAGCTTTTTAGCAACAGAAATACAGTTCTTGTCTAATTTAAGCATTATTCTCTGATTTTAGTTAATTTTTAGAAATATGAATGGATTTTTGTGTTTCACTGAAAGCCTATTTTCTGTTAATGACTGATTTCTATTTACTTAAACATTACTGTTATATTGATACAATCCTGAGAAGATTATTGAAAATTTTAACTACATTATTTTGATATTATTTAACTTGAACATTTCTCCTTGTATTTATGAAGTGGAATCTATTGCTAGGTCAGCTGCTAAGAAAGTTGGTTCAGTGTGTAGTGTGAGACAATTTTTGTCTCCAGAATCTATCTTATATATCTGTAAATCTACCATTTGTCCATATTTAGAATATTGCTGCCACATATGGTCCAATGTTCCTGGTATTTACCTTGACTTCCTTGATAAGATACAAAGAAGAATCAGCAATATTATTGGTCCTGATCTGGCAGCTCAGCTTCAGTCACTTTCCTACTGCTGTAAGGTTGCCTCTTGGTGCCTTTTCTATACTATGATGGTAATTATTTGGATGAGCTCTTCGCTATGGTACCTAGATTTTTAATTTAAGCACAGTACTAGACAGGCATTGAGATCTTATCAATTTACAGTTCAGCTGGCTAGATGTAGCTGTAAGCTCTATACTAACAGTTTCTTTTCTCCCACTTCTCACTTGGAGTGAAATGATTTAAAAAAAATCTTCTAAGAAATCCATTATGTAAAATAAATTACAAAATAAATATAAATCTATATTTTTCATAAGGTTATACACAAAATATTTCATATACATTTATACAAAATATTTCTTTATCAAACCCATTCAAAGAGTAACTTTTCTTTATTTATTTGACTCCTATATCCATGAAACTGTTTCCATTAAGAAAATCTGTGACAAAGTGGAAAAATTTTTTTTGTGTAACACATTTCATCCTTTAGGATTTCATCAGACTAAAGTAATGTTTACACTGATGGAGAAAGGATGCTGAAATTTTTACATTTAAATTTTTAAATTTAAAATTTCCACTCTCCTTCATGCATTTGTAAACACATCAACATAAACATCACTTTAGTCGGATGAAGTCCTAAAGGATGAAACGTGTCAGAGATTTTCCTAAAATATATATTCTAATTTATATTTAAATTTTATGTATTCAAATAAATTCATGTCTATAATATTTTAATAAGTTTTTCTTATTGGCAAATTAGTTTACATATCTTGATGTTGAATGAGTAAGGGAAATAATGCCCGTTCATGTTGAAATTTCCAGAGAACTCTCGATTGGCTTCAAGAGAGAAATTAAATGAAATCATAAGTCTATTTAGTGATAGTTTGTTTTTGTTTTTTCTGAATCTTGGTCAAGCTGAGCCAGTACTAATCTCATCATTGTAAGTTACAAACTCTAACAGAAATCCTATACTACTATTTCCAACAGAAGACAATTAGTTAAAACATGTGTTATAAGATATGGAAAAAAAAACAAGGATTATGAACTTATTTATCAGAATGTATGTGTTAATCTGCATATGGCAAAATCATATAATTTTAAATAACTTAAGACAGAATAATACCAATTCTTACTTATTATCAATCAGTTTTTTTACTGTTTTTCTAAAGTATGATTGACTGTTTTTTATTTTTTTTTACAATTTATCAACCTTTTGCAGGTTTAAAGTCAGAAATTATTTTAGATTGTAAGAATTCAGGGATGATAATAATGACTTACAAGACCCACTAATTAACACATAGCTAGGTGGAGAATATGTGGATTCATACCTTTCCCAAAGGTATTTGCACGTAAGAGAATATAATGAACACAACTGGAATTGGAACTCAGCTCTTTGATTTCCAATTCTGAACCATTATCACTTACACCAACTGCACATCCAAGCACATGGTATTGCCAAGAAATTACCCATCTAGGTATTGATCAGGTTTAACTTTTTTGATTCTACAAGAACCAATGTTTCAACATGATATGGCTGTAAGCGTTCTAAAATTTGAGTGGCTTTAGTAAATATAAACAAACTAGTTTAAAAGCCATCCTATCAAGTGGCATTTAAGCTAGCTTCTGCAGAGGGCTCTTGATTGGGCCTTCATCACAATAGGTAGGGAGGAGTAGATGTGGTAGGCAACAATAAACTACAGAAGAACTGAAAATTGATCGCTGTATTTAAGTGTTCCATTAATATTTAAGCTTACAATTTAAAAGTTCAGTGGAAAAGGAGATGAGCTATTGAGAGTTGTGTTCCTTTAATTGAAAAAGTGTGACACGTGGACATTGGCATTTATTATATATAGAAGTATAATTAGCATTGTGATTGAGAATATGAACTGCCTACTTTATTTTTGAGTGGAGAAGAAAAAGCTGGAACATATTACTACTAATTCATAGAATTATCATCTAAAATTCACTACATCATGTTCAGAACAGAAATATCTTAAAGTATTTCTTGGACATTAAATATGATGAGCCATGATTTTATTTTAATTAGATTGAATATTCTGCAACAGATTGTTTTTTATATATTTCTTTTAATCAGTGTCACCTCATGCAAGGTGGTAAAGCCACTAAGACACAAGGGATTAAAGAGTGTGGAAGTATTAGGAAACAGAAACATTAATAATGAGTGGAGAGAGAAAAGTAATCAGTCGATAGCAATTGACATTGCATTTAAATTTATACAGATTAAAGTTGGCAGTAAAGCCATTAAAGTGCAAGGGGTTACTGAGTGTGGGAGAAAAAATATTAAGGTGAAAGAACAATAAAAGAGCAAGAACTAAGATGACAGAAGATAATGATTGACATTGCATTTAAATTTTTGATGATCAATGTTAATTGGAAAGCAAGAAGCTGGAAGAGAGTTCCACAAGTAAGAAGTGCAAGAAAAGAAACTGTTAACATAGAACTTACAGTTATATTGAGCCATTTCAACTGTAAAATGATGAGGCCTTGCTGCCAATCTAATACTGCACTTAAATTCATAAAATCTAAGTACCATAGTGAAAAGTTCATCAGAACAATTACCATGAAAGTATTTGTAGAAAAGGCATAGAAAATCTACATTACAGTGGTGGGAAAGTGACTGTAGTTGAGATGCTAGGTCAGGACCAATAACATTGTAGATTTTTTATAGTATTCTATCAAGAATCTCTAAATATATAGTAGAAGCACCAGACCAGATGTGGTAGTAATGTTCAATTCATGGGTGAATGGTAGATTTATAAATGTGTAAGATAGATTCTGGTGATAATACAATAAGAAGTAATGACTTAGATTCTTAAAAACTGATGCTAGAATTGAAAAAGTTTTTTACTGTAACTTAAATGCAAACATTATTTTATCTCATATTGACATATCAATATTCTCTTGTACCTTTAGTAAGATTTCTTGTTGAATAACTTTACTTGAATTACTGTGTACTTTGATGTTCCCAATCAATATTGTATAGACTGCACATCAAAGGTAAAAAAAAGAAATTTTTCATAATATACAGAGATTGATCTTCTACCAGCTTGGGGTTCTTGGCACTTTTTTAAATCTGTATATATGCACTAATAGAAAGATATCTGACTTTTTATTTTAAGTACAAATATATAAAAATATTCTGGGCATTAATTCAGTTTTGGTTCTGGCTTTTTTTTTTATGGCTACATTTTGCTTTATGTCTATCTCTTTAAAATTGTCATACTGGTATAATTCATGTTTGCTTCAGAAAAGTACCCGAGTCCTCCTATCATGCTTTATCACTACAAGAGCTAGATCAACCAAAAGTGTATTGATGCCAAATCTTGGCTGGAGCTGCCCAATCTTCACTTTCCAGCCATGACATATTTCAAAAGCATTTATATAGCCTTGTGTGGGATGAATTATTTTTACGCCAAAACCCATTCCCCACAGATGAAATGCTGCTAGCCTATCATCATTCTATAATTGTCCTTTTGAACAGGATGAGAGCTTTTCCTTTGTTTCTGGGTTTCCATTTCGTTCTAAAGTCTGCTTCAGGTTTATACTCCAAACACTTTTTCCTTCCTATGCTAATTTATATAGCCTTGTGTGGGATGAATTATTTTTACGCCAAAACCCATTCCCCACAGATGAAATGCTGCTAGCCTATCATCATTCTATAATTGTCCTTTTGAACAGGATGAGAGCTTTTCCTTTGTTTCTGGGTTTCCATTTCGTTCTAAAGTCTGCTTCAGGTTTATACTCCAAACACTTTTTCCTTCCTATGCTAGTATAAGTCCACACAGTAACCCTCTACTTTGAGTGGCCCTTGGGCCTTGTATTGAGTGAACATTAGTAAAAGATGTTCAGATAAGCTACATTCCTTAGTTCCACCAATCCAAACACTCGCAGTTGGGATCCACTAAGTCATGCCATATACATAGGGACGGCATCCATATTCTATTTGTATTCCATTGGTAAGGAAGAAATTCCACACAGACAGCTACTTCCTTAGTAATGTTACTTTGTGGAACAGACTCCTAAAAGATGCTTCCCCAATTGCTATGATCTTCATCTCTTCAAGTTTAGGGTCAATTGTTATCTATCCTATATATATATTGCAGTGATTTTCTAAGCATAGCTGTTGTAACCTAGAAAAGGTTACTGAATGAGGAACAACCAAAACAGAGGTTGGAAATATAAATGGTAATATTTATAAAAAAATACAATACTCATCAGCGGTGTGAAGTAGGTAAACCATTGCTAGTAGTGAACTACTTAGACAGCATATTACCCCCACTTACAATAGTGTCCAATATATTTATAAGGATTGGTGTTTATAGGTATGGTATATAACAGTAACTTAGATGTGGCACAAGGCCAAAAGTATGAGGCACCCAGTCAGGAAGGAACTCATTACTCAGTCATAATTGTTCTAGCAAGACAAACTCGCAAGACATTACACCACATCGAGGTGCTCCCTATCCTATATATATATATTATGCACTTCTAACTTCTTATTTTACACCCATACAACAACCTCATTCAGTTACCCTCTAACTTGAGGGGCTCTTAGGCCTTGTATTTGGTAACACTAGTATACAAAAGAACAGAAGATGTCAGTTTTAAAGAAACCTCAACTGAATCATCAGGAGCTGATGTAAAGATGAAAAAAATTAGTAGAAAAAAAAATAATGTTTGTCTTCCTCACAGTATATTGTACTAATTCTGTCCCACAATAGTAGCTCCAATGAATGTACAAAATATATAAGCAAATGTAACAATGCTTATGGGACAAAAATAGTAAGATAAATAGAAGAAAAAGTAAATAAATAAAATATTTAGTATTAGCAAAAAATTTATATACACATACAAATATAACAACTATTATGGGATAATGCGCTTGAAGGTGGGGGCATGGTGAAGTAATGGATAGCGGCTTGGATTGAGAAATCAGAGAGTCAAGTTCAAATTCCAGCTGAATCCATTACATTCACTTATATGCTAATACCCTTGGGAAAGATATGAATCCTTTTCTTCTCCTCCCAGCTATGAATAAATAGCAAGACAGACCGGGTTCTATAGCCTTAGATGGTAACTGGTCTATCGCAGAAAGAAATGGCAACCTACTGTGGGAAAAAATCTGCCTCATCAGTCATTAATCGAAAGATACATGATTGCCTAAGTGTGTATCACATATGGCACATAACTGACTGATGATTGAAGCATGAATAAGAAATTATCATATGGGCAGGTTACATTTACTTATGCACAAATAGACTTGGGGAAAGGTATGAATCCATCTCTTCTCCCCCTAGCAGAAATTAACTGCAACCTACTGTGGATAAAATCCTCTGCCTACTTAAAAGATGCATGATCACACAAGCGTGTATCATGTGTGACTCACTGACTGACAGATTAGTAAAGCCTGTGGGTCTTGGCAAAGACAATCCTCCTTCAAACTTTGTGGACTGGTGTTATGAGCTAAGATAATAGAAACCATATCACTAGAGGATTTCCAACAGTAGCAACATCTAAAATGGATAGCACATGTAACTTGAAGAGAAAATAATGATATAATCAAGATGTAGACATTCCACACTACTTCAAACAAAGGTTAGGATGGAAACCCCTATTATTTCTGGAAAGAGCCATAACAGGTATTGGGCTTGAGAAATCTGTTTTCCTGAAAAATTGTTTTAAGAGAAAGATTTTATAAATTTCAACATAATGTAGTACTGGCTGCTTGGTCAATGAATGCCAAATGTTTCCTGATAGAGAAATGGCTAATTATTACCATTACCAATACCAATAAATTCATTAGTTGGGTTCTTTAAACAAGGATAATTCAAGGGTATTGTGTAGTTAACTCAACTAATGCAAATACCAGCCCTGTTAAAAAAAAAGAAAGATCATTTTCAGTTAAGTCACTTTTACAATGTGTTATCAATGAATATTTAATATGTTTACATATGAATGTTATAAATGAATACTTAAAGTTTAAATAGAAAAAAGGACAAGAGGAATATATTCTGTAAAATAAAATATAATGTCACTTTTTATATTTATTATTGTACTGATGCCATATCTAGTTTGGTGCTCCTAATATATATCTTGAAAAAATTCAAAAAAAGGGTCTGTGATGATCCTGACCTGGTATCTCAACTTCAACCACTTTCTCACCAATGCAACATAGCTTCTCTCTGTCTTTTGTACAAATATTTTCATGGCAATTGCTCTGATAATTTCTTCTCTATGGTGCCTCAACTGCATGAATTTAAATATGCTACTAGATTGATAACTTGGTCTCAGTACCTCAGAACTAGCTGGATGCAATCATCAGCTCTATTCTAATAGTTCCTTTTCTCACACGTCTCACCTGTGGAACTCCTTTCCACCTACAACCTTCAATAATGTCAGTTGTCATCTTCTGTCTTTCTGAACTCTTTTTCTTTATTGTCTTTTTCCTCACTTCGCCTCACTAAAGTCTTCACATTATTTTACACTTCCTGTAACCCCCTGTATCCTAGTGGCAATATCACCTAGCTTGGGGTGAATTGATTAAAAAATGAAAAATTTCCTTACTGACTAATGAGATATTCCATTGTTATGGTAAAAGGAGTCATTACACAATGTTAATGAACATTTCTTTTTAGAAATTTTTGTGATTCTTTGTCTTTTCACTTGTAAAAATACTATATTGCCTTTACAGTTTAATATTTGCTGTTATTTTAAAATGCATATTTCATGTGCATTTTCTTAAAATATCATTGTCTGGCAATGGATCAACATATAGTATTTAAATATTGTAGCATGAACTTAGTTTTAATCATGAGTTTTACAAAATTCATTCTTCTTCCACTATGTGCCATGTCCCTTTCAGGACATTGCCGATCATGGCTCTCCACAATTTTTTCTCCTTTGTAGCTCTTAGTAAATTTTATCTTTTTGTTACATCTGCTAAATCCTGTTCTGCCATCCATTTACTTAAGCAGAACAAGGTTTAGGAGAGATAACAAAAAGACAATGCAGTAATTATGCCGCATTCTTCAGGATATTGGTGAGCATGGCTCTCCACAATTTCCTGTCTTTGTAGCTCTGAGTAAATTTTGTCTCTCCTAAACCCTGTTCTTCCATCGATTTACTCAAGCAGAACATGGTTTAAGAGAGATAACAAAATGACAATGCACTAATTATGCCATGTCCCCTCAAGATGTTGGAGAGCATGGCTTTCCACAATTTCCTGTCTTTTGTAGCTCTTTGTAAATTTTATCTTTATGTTACCTCTCCTAAACCCTGTTTTTACATCCATTTACTCAAGCAGAACAAGGTGTAAGAGAGATAACAAAATGACAATGCACTAATTATGTCATGTCTCCTCAAGATGTTGGAGAGCATGGCTTTCCACAATTTCCTGTCCTTTGTTGCTCTCAGTAAATTTTGTCTCTCCTAAACCCTGTTCTGCCATGGAACATGTTTTAGGAGAGATAACAAAAAGACAATCCACTAATTATTCCATACCTACTCATTGAGGAGTTGTGCAATTTTTATTGTTCACATATTTGCAGGGAAATCTTCATTTTAAGAAAAAAATCAAGTAAAAAAAGAAAAACTAAAAAAATACCTGTCTCTCCATATCCCTGTTCTGCCATCCATTTACACAAGTTCATTAGGTACGTTATGCACGGCTTTCCTTTGTCTTTCTTGCCTATAATATGTCCTATTTGTATCAAATTTTCCAATCCATTCCTCATTATGTTACTTAGAAATTTCAACTGTCTTTTTAGGGTTCTAAGTATAAGAGCCCTTGTCGTTATTGACATGCTCAGTCCAAGATATTCCCAGCATCCTTCTGTAGAACAACCTATCTGTTGCTTCAAGTCTCTTCTTCATCTGTGAGGAGATTGTCCAGCATTCACTGCCATATAGAAGGACTTGATATTACATAAGTGTTCAGTACTCTTTTCATAGTTTTTAATAGAATTTTCTTTTATCCTAGTCTGTTCTGTGAGTATCAAATCTTCCAAGCCCTCTTTCCTCATTATGAGCCCTAAACATTTCAAGTGTCCTTTCCTGATGTTAAATATAACTTTCCTTTTTGTTTCCATTTTCTACAAAACTTTGTCATTGCTCACATGTACAGTCCATGGTATTCTCTGCAATTTTCTTTTGCTTCAAGTCTCTTCTTCATCTGTGAGGAGACTCTCTGGCATTAATTGCTATATAGGAGGACTGATGTTACATAGCAGTTCAGTAAAACAGTTTCATACCACAAGAGAAATGTATTATTTTCAAATAAAGATCATGAAGGTCATAAACAAGACAAACTGTATTTGTTCCATTCATAGAGAGATCACTATTTAAAAAAATGTATACTCTCATCCTTGTAACTGCTACCACTGTTTCTATTTCACAATGCCAGTTATATTAATAATAATCAATGCAGCAGCAGTTGCATCAGTGGGGAAATTAGATTTAAGTTCTCCACTCTGGATTGTCCCCGAGGACAATAGCCTAGTGGATGAAAGTGTTGGTTTGTGAATTTGGTGCTATAGTCATTGTGAATTCAGTTCTTGTGCAATTCATAGAGAGACCACTATTAAAAAAATGTATACTTTCATCTTTATAACTGCTACCACTTATTATTGATAACTGCTATAAATTGTTAAAAGAGATTATCAACAGTACGCAATTATCAATGATGTAAATATGGTTTCAAATGTTTGTATATAAAATCAAAGTATAGATAATTTTTTATGAAGTCAGGAATCGATTTGTCAATGTATCTTTATTATGAATGAAACCTCCATTTCTAAGATGATAAAAAAAATGTTGTAGGTAATTGATGGTTTAATGAATGATAATCTACAAAAATGATTGACCCCCCCCCCAACACCATTAAAAAAAATTCTCATTTTTCTTTGAGTTTACACCTTTTTATCAAAGAGAAATTTGGGTTGTGTTAGCTGAATTTATGATATATCAAAAATTGTTCAGTTTAAATCCGTTATTTTAAAAAATATGTATTTGAGTCTGTAAGCATTTTTACTTTTGCATCTAGAACAAACTACCTCTTCCCAAGTTCATCTTCACACAGGGTGCTTGCTCCTGTTACAGTCCCAAATATGGGCAAATAGTGAATCCCTTAACAAAAACAAAACACTATGAAAGTATAAAAATACATTTTTACATTAAAATAACAGCAATACATTTACATATACATACATACATACATATATATATATATATATATATGTATGTATATACATTTGCGGCCAAAATGTTCAGAACGGCATTGTTTTCATCAGAAAAGTAGGTATAAGTTTTTATCAAAAGTTGTTTTATATTCTATAATTATCACAGACAATAAATACAATATTATTTGTTATTGTCTGAGATTTTGATGTAATTTGAGAGGATAATACAAAAGTTATGGATGATTTAGTGATTTACTGTAAAACCCATGGAGGCCAAAATGATCAGAATGTTTGCTTTTACTCAGTGTTTTAGTATATTTAAACGGCGAACTCTAATTTTTTAAATTTGTTTACGTGACGGTTCATTTACTAAACATTAGTAAGAATATCTGCAGTGTACTTTGTTAATATAATGTCACTTACTCCGTTACCAATTCGTCAGCAGATTATTAAGCTTCGAAAGAAGGATAATTTAAGTATTGGGTCTATTG
>OZ038489.1:71164079-71194079 GCA_964036315.1 Acanthosepion esculentum | reverse complement strand
CAGATTAGAGCAGATGTGCAAGTTATCGATATCTTGAGTGAAAATATCTAATCTATTTTATGACACCCCATTGATATTTGATGATGGCATCTGCCTTCAGATAATTTGTCTATACAACACACAAAAGTTTCTTTTTCAATCAAACTGCAGTCAGTTATTTGTCAAATGCAGAGCAAGCGAAACAACTTTCAAATCTAAAAAGCAATGTTTCCATTGATTTGACTAATTCAAACTTTTAGTAATGATTGAACAATAACCACAGTAAGACATAAGGTTTTACCTGCTTGTTTTTATACTAAAGTTCAACCAATTTGGGGCTCAAGAGACACTCAGTTTACAGGACTACTGAATGATAGAGATGTAAGAGAAGGTAGAAGGAAGTGAAGATCATGAGGGTAGATAGTGATTGACCCTTGACTAGAAGAGGTTAAGCTTGTAGTATTCAAGGAAGCAACCAAGTGGGAGTTTATTCCATAGATGAGGAGCTCTTGGGTGGTGGAAGTACATGACTTGAACATCCTTCTCAAAAATACAATACAGACAAAAGGAGGATGAGCTGACTCTGTTGATGGAGCATGGCAAGTCCTAGCTGTAAAGGTCTGAACTGGTAAAACTAATGAGTGTTGCTCATCTGATCATTTGTCATAGAAATAGGTAGTAGAGTAGTAAGATGCTTCCAGCTTTTTGTTTGTGAGAAAGAGATTGTAGAGTGGAAAACTCATGCAGAAACCCCCCATCCCCCATCCTGACCAAAAACTCCTAGTCATTTCCTAGAAGACTGATTTTGAAATCTATCAAGGCTAGAAAGTGAGAATTGGGCTATAATACTCCATTTTTGGCATAATCTGCCTCTTGTAAAAAAAAATAAAGCATTGTAAAAGTAGTCAGGTACATTTGGGATCAGTACAAGCAGTATTTATCTATTATTTTTAGTGATGACTAGTACATATGTATATGGGCTGTGTGTGCTTAAGTACTAATAGGCATTCAAAGCATGGAGCCTTGTTGAGAGTGCAAATGTTCATTGTGACAGGAGAAAGACTGGGGTCCAATTGGTGATGATAAAATTATACACAGCTGTTGATTTTTATATGCTGGTTTTCCAAGCATAGCTTAGATGTGGTACAAGGCCAAAAGTATGGGGCACCCAATGAGGATTGAATTCCCTACTCAGTCATAAATGTTCTATTGAGACAGGTTTGCTAACCATTACACCATGTTGAGGTGCCCAACTTATTTTTATATGATTGTACAAAATGGTTTATGTATGGAAGACCAGAAAGTAATCGAAAAGGGTTTAGCAATGGTTTGTGAGAAGTGTTAGGTTGTACTGATACCATAAGATATCAGTACAAAACTTATCTTATGGCTAAATTCACCTAACAACAGAAATTATAAGAAAACCAGAACATTAATCTAAATGTTCTTAAATAGTCTCTTGCTTATGGCCACATCACAATGAAACACTGGTTCCTGTACAATCACTGAATGTTGGGCCTGATCAGTACTTAGATGGGTAACCACTTGGGAATACCAGATGCTGTAGACTTGGATGTATAATAGTGTAAAGGATAATGGCTCAGAATTGTTAATTGGAGAGCTGAGTTCCAATTCCCGTTGAGTTTGTTATATTCACTTACATGCAAATAGCTTTGGAAAAGGTACAAATCTAACTCGCCTCCCCCAGCTATGGGTTAATTAGTAGGACTTGCATCACTAAACCATTATTATCTAAAGAAAAAAAGGGTTGACAAGCTGTAGAAAATGAATGACTATATTGGTTGTTTGGGTAAGAAACCATTTTTAAAATATAGGGAAATTCGTTATATTTTCTTTAGCTTTTTTTAAATAAGAGAATCATTTATCAACAAGCAATAAATCATTGGTCTCCAAATATTGTATTTATATTATTCTTTATTTAACATTGCTCTAATGGGGATAGATCTGATGCTGAATATTAAACTCTAGTTCAAAACATTGATAGTCAGGTATAGAGTATTAAACCCACCATTCACAAAAACAAGTTATCAATATTTTTAATAAGTATAGATATTATAAACTAAAAACCATGCAATACATTATTGATAAATATAGGGTACGATGGGTAAATCGTTGCCATTTGATATTTATAATTTCATGTATGCGCATTGTTTGTTACAGATTTTGTTGATTGCACAGTATAGGAATGAGTGCGCAATATCAGTTATTATCTTCTCTCTTCTTAATTCTTGTTCTTTTATTTTCTTTCTCCTTAATTTTTTTTTCTCATCTTCTCTCACATTCAGTAATCCCTTGTGTCTTAGTGGCTTTATTGCCTCTTTTGTGATGAAATAAAAAAAATGTTCTTTTTATTTCCATTTTCTTTAAAGCTTCCTCATTGCTTGTATGTTCTGTCCATGCTATTCACAGTATCATTCTGTAGATCTAGGTGTGTGCTTCCTCAAGTTTTCTCTTCATCCATGAGGAAATTGCCAGCATTCACTGTCATATAGGAGGATTGATATTACATAGAATTTCATCATTCTTTTCTTTTAATAAAATTTTTATGTTTCTTAATACTTTGTTTAGATTTTGGGAAGCATCTTTCGGTATTCCAATGCACCTTTGGATTTATTAATGAAAATGTTTGTCTGTGTCTGATATGCCTAAGAACACATGATCATTTTTTATCACCATCTCTGCAGCTTACAAAGTGCAGCTAATATTTGCTTGTTTTTATGACAATAGGAGGGAATGCTTAAAGGTTTCAGTCTGATCCATTTCCTAAAAATCAGTATTAAATCTCAATTTTCATAAGGTAGTATTCATATAAAATACAAATTTTATTGTAACCTAATTATGTACAATAATGGATCATATAGGTGAACAATTCAACTAGAAAAATTGAAAATAAATACAATGTATCTAAATACAAATTAGAGCCATGTCATAATAGATCGTTCTGTCTTAAATAAATCAACAATATTTTGCGACAATTTTTAAGATCAACTTGAGATTTTTCTTGTTAAAAAGTTGAATAATTTTAGCACATTCAACATTATGGATAAAAAATTTAGTGAATTTTATTGTGTTTTTTTAAGAATTTTATTGTGTCAAATTCAAATTCAAATGATTTGAGGATTTGGCTCTGGTCAGGGACTTTTCAGCAGTACTTGCAACTCTATTTACAAAAACAGATGAATTTTACTGAAGATGGGCATAAAAATAGATTAATTAGAATACTATTTTTAGCAGAAGAGAACATCTTTAAATGCTATTTTGAAGTACTTCAATCACCTGAATACAATAAAAAAAAACATTCCAGAACCTACAGAATTGATTTTCTGTCTATCTAAAATTACGAGCTTATTTTTCATGGTTTCTTCATGCAGATTTGTTGACTATATCATCTAAAATTAGCTGATTTTTTTTTCTCCCAGTTGAGTAATTTTATGATTGTTTATTTTTTCTTTTATGCCTTATCGAACTTTTGTAGGTTATTTAAAGCCAAAACATGTTTTTAAATTGTAAGAATATTTTTTGCAAGTAAATATAAACAATATTTGTTGATAATAATGATTTTCAGATACAAGTACTATTTAACCGATAGATCGGGTGGAGAAGTGGATTCATACCTTTCCTAAGGTTATTTGAGCATGAGTGAATGTAATGAACTTGATTGTATTTCAATCTGAATTCAGCTCTCCAATTTCTCATTCTCACCTGTTATCCTTTACAACAAATGCACATCCAAATTTACAGCACCTGGTATTCCCAAGCAGTCACCCTTCTATGTACTGACCAGGCTCGACATTGCTTAACTCCAGTGATCAGATGGGAACTAGTGTTTCAACATGATATGGCCATAAGCCTGATTATTTTAAAACTTTTAAAATATTTCTGTTTGAATTTTTAATTTTTGTTAATTTGTTTTTATAATAGACTACAAACGAGGTGCTGAAAAGTTCTAGGCTTGACCCCACTTCCAAAAATTTGACTAAATGTCAGAACTTAATTTGGAATACCTTCTTGTTCAAACCAAAAAAAAAAGAGACTTTTCAGCACCCACTTGTAAGTACATTAAGAAGAAATAATAAATTTCCATATCGGGATAGCAACAAAATTTATTCCATTCTAGTTTTAAACTGTTTTTCTCTTAGAAATAGAACTGATTAAATAAATTACTGATACTTATAAAAACCAAATAACCGAGTTAACTTTGTTGTTTATGAAATACTAAAATAAGATCGCACTATAATTGTTTTTTTCAAAGTGAGAAGAAAGCTATGATCTTGTATTTTGATATAACATATGTTCTCAGATTTTCATACATCAAGTTTGGTTGAATTGTCCTCAAACTGATTTAGATAAGATTTTGAGTGGCACCTTCTGTAGCATGTTCATCATGCATAGCCCTCTTCAACTGCTTGTTCGACCATTGAGATCTGTTGTAATTGTCATCTGCTTGTTCCACTGTTGGGATCATTGAGGTTGGTCATGCTTAATCTGGTCCTTGTCTTCGACCTTGCCACCAAGAGTGGCCTTACCATGAGTTTAGAATTCCTGACAGTATCACTCAGTGACATTGGAAAGGTGCCATTGTAAATTATAACACATTCAGCAGCAGTCTGTTGCAGTTTCATAACTGGATTCTGCATGTCTCACTTCATATGTACTGCAGAGGAAGGTCATGGAAGGTCATGGAATCAAGTTTGTGAGCCACTTCCTGGCAAGCTGAGATTCACCTTAAAAAAATTCATGTCATTGTCACTTTCTTCTACTCTGATTTTTTTTCACCTCCAACCAACTCTTGCAAAACCAAACAGCAATAAAGAATGGATGACAGGAGCAGAGGTTCTGGTGAAACTGGAAGCTTCTGGTCCTGAATCTGCACATTGGCAGTGAATTTAGTCATCAACACCATCATCATAAAGGAAGTAATTAGCAAAGAAGAAATTCGTGGATACAAGATAAAGCTGACAATGAGATAAGATTTTTATTTACCAGAGTTTCTACTATAAAGCAAATGTTTACCATCAAAGTATAAAATTATGTACAAAATATTATTAGTTGAAAGCATAAAGTTGCATACAAAATATTTATATTTCAGCATTAAATTACCCATAGAGGTGTTGATATACCACTAAACAAATGCAACCAAACCAAATCAAACCAAAGTTTCTATGTAGTAACATAAGAAAGATATGATGGATAACAAGTAAAGAACAGTTAAGTAGTTTTTAGAACCACAGGACATCTATGTGACCCTTCTTTTTATTGATGAAAAGATAAGAGAGCTATACAAATGGTTTATGATTCATGCGATGATTTTAAAAAATTATACTTGTAAGGGCACTGCAGTTCAGCTTGCCTGGGATGCCAGCAACCCTAGGGCTGTCAATAGCTAACAATGTAATATTATTCAAACCAGAATGTTTATTTTGGTTGTTATACTCACAATGTTGCAACTATTGTACTCTCCTAAGTATAATAGCCATGATGAGAATGCTGGTCAGAAAATAAGGCAGATAATAATGGCAATTCCTCACCTCAAAAATTCCAACATTAATTGTTTTTTAGGTATTGGACATGTTAGCTTTACTTCCCTTGTAAATAATCTCCCAGCCAATTGTTATCAACTGTGACAGTAACAGCAAGCAACTTGCATATTTAAAAAAAAAAGAAAGAAACCTTTAAGTAATATTGTACAAACACTGCATTAACAAACATAATATTGATGTTGCCAACAGAAAATGTGCGATAACATATTATTTGATATTAAAATCGAAGAAACTATGTCCTAAAAGCTTATCAAATTTATTGTAACTATTTTAATATTTTTTCCATTTTTAAAATAAATTTTTATGAGTAAAGATTATTTAATAAAATTAGCAATTTAAATTCTTTTTAATCATGTATTTTGATCACTTAATTAATAAAAGTTTGAACATAAGACAAAATAGATGATTAGCATCAATTGTTAAACTTAATATTAAAACCAAGGTAGCATTATTTAGTATTAACCAAAGGTTTCCCTTTTCACTTATTGGTTTCCTTGTTTAAAAGTTTTAGTGATTTGCATATATTAATTGAAAATTTATTTGAAATTTAATAGCAACCTATTTGAATTATTTTTTAGTTAGGTCACATTGGTAAATCTGAACAAAAAACTATAATTATGAATTTTATAAAAAAAAACAATTCGGGTTAGCATATTTTTTTTTATACAATTAGCCTCTTGTTTAGTAAAATTTTCTTTTCACTTTTGACAGACTTGCAGCTATATTCCAATGGTAAAGCAGATGACTTTACAAAAAATTGGAAAGAATTTACTTTTCCTCATTTTAAAGAAGTTAATGAGTTGGCAACATGTGAATATAACATGTTGGCTTTCATTTTCTGTCTTTTTTATCAGTTTTGAATTACATAGAAAATCCACATCATTAGAGTTAAAATTGAATGAAATTGAGCTTAAAAAAGGAGGTAATGCGAAAAAGGGTTATATTAATGAAAATAGTGCTTTAAGAAAATAGGTCATGTGAGTGGATCAAAAAGTTGTTCTTTATAAAAGCAGATATTTGATTGCCTATAGGCTTTTGGCAATGTACAAATGAATCTCCAATCTGGAATTAGAAGACAAAACAAACATTTTCTGATTGTCTCACTGGGCTCATTATTTGTGTTGATTGGCTGAGGACACAGCTAATGAGAATCCACCTCTTTCTTAATTACACTGGCTTCCAATGTGCAGCACTTGAGGGTATCATCACTTTTAAATAAATGCTGTTTAACAACCTTTATACTTCCTCTTTTAAGAAATTCTTTCAGCTCATTTAGTCTTTTTCTTAGCATAATCTATGTATAATCTCTAATAATTTAATACAAAGTAGTGTGTGTTTTTGATGTAGAAACTGTGTTTAAAATCTTTGTAACCAATATTTCTTTTATTTGCTTTACAAAGCTCTATTGTTAGATTGGGTTACAAGTAGCTAATTTGGCTGCATTTGAAAGTGCTTACAGCCATATCATGTTGAAACACCAGTTTCTGTCCAATCACCAAAGTTAAGCAACATCGAATCTGGTCTGTACCTAGAAGGGTAACCGCTTGAGAATACCAGGTGCTGTAAGCTTGGATGTGTGCTTGGTGTAATGGATAATGATTCAGAATGAGAAATCGGAGAGCTGAGTTCAATTCTAAATACAGTCAGCTTCATTACATTCACTCACATGAAAAAAATCCTTGGGAATGATACGAAAGCTCCTTTTCCAAGAACTGCCACTTGACTTCCACATGAGTGCTTTCCTGAACACTAAAAATCATAACCTCTTCAAATTAAGGGTGAATTCTTAGCTATCCTCACGATCTTCACTTTTTACCATTTTTTCTTGCATTCATATCATACACTAGAATCATCATTAACATTTTAACAATAATTCTCCAACTTAAGTGGCTCTTGAGCCTTGCATTGAGTGAATCTTCTGATGCCTTTATTAAATGACATGTCCCATCACTATATAGACATTTAATCATGGCTCTCTAAAGATTCCTTTCAGGACGTAAGCGATCATGGCTCTCCACCTACCTCCATCCCTTGCAGCTCTCAACAAGTTCCATCCCTCTGCTACCTCCCCCAGACCATATTCTGTCATCCACTTGCTTAAGCCCATAAGGTATGTCACCCGTTTTCCCTTGTCCTCTATTCGACCCGTGAGTATCAGATTCTCCAGGCCCTCCTTCCTCATTATGTGTCCCAGAAACTTTAGCTGCCTCTTCCTGATAAGTATAAGCCTCCTCCTTGCTTGCAACCTCTCTAAGACCTCATCATTGTTTACATGCTTGGTCCATGATATCCTTAGCATCCTTCTGTAGAACCACATCTCTGTTGCCTCAAGTCTCTTCTTTATCTTTGAGGAAATCGTCCAACATTCACTGCCATAAAGGACAGATGACATTAGTATTGTATGTCCCTTGTTTAATTCAGTGGAGAATTGACAAGTACAATGTCAATATATTATTGTAAAATTATTCAAGCAATTTTACCAGCTTTCAGAAAAAAAATTATGTAGTTTGATTAGGGAATTTAATTTTTTTTTTCAGTTAGATAATTCCAAGCAAGGCAATAAAGCCGCTAAGATGCAAGGGTTTACTGAGTGTTAGAGAATATGAGAAAAACTATTATTAAGGAGATAAGATAATAAAGGAACACATATTAAGAAGACTGAAAATAATGATAGACATTACATTTAACAACATAATTTATGTTATGTTAAATGTAACATAATTTAGAGTTTTCATAATATCTAATACCACTTGTGTAAAATGCACAAATTTTATATACAATAAGCCTGTAGGTCTTAGCAAGGACCATCCTTCTTCAAACCTTGTGGACTGGTGCTATAAACAAAGAACTTTACCAAAGGAGCATAAATGGAATGGGGATGGTTTGCGATTGTGAACATGGTAGGAATTGCTTGAATTTATATATTTTGGATAATTTTACATAATTGCTTTCAGTTGTTATCTGTTACTTGTAATAGTATTCTTTATAAATGTGATTTATGAATTTTTTTATCATAAAGTAACAATGATTGTGTTTCACTAAAAATAAATGACGACTAGGGTATTTCTGGAAGATAACGTTTTTAATGCAAGCAGCCTTTGTAATTAATATCAAGAGACAGAACATTAATAGTAACTAGCCATTTTAGAAACATTTCATTTAATAATTTAAAAATAAATCTGCACGTTATTTTATTCATAAGAACTGAAGTTTTGGTGATTACCTTACTCTGTTGCTGTCATTCGATAGTGTACATCTGAAAAATAGTGCTTTTTTTTCACATTCACCATCACTACTCCTTTTAGTGGAGATCAAAGTGTAGTATCTGCCCTTGAGCAGATAATCTACATTCTATCACTCATTTTGAACAGAATGCAACTCAGTTGTGTGTTTTTCTGCAGACAGAGTGCAGCTAAAAATATTATTGCGAGGTGTCTGGTCTCCGGAAACAGCTGCCTTTGGCAGCATCTCCCTCACTGCACCAAAAAGAGGTATTAATACTAATGCCAGTGCAACCGACAGTTGTGGGGGGCTGCACTAGTTTGGGACCTGGCCTGGGTGCATGTGCTCAGGCTCCAGCATTCATTGCCATATAAAAGGATTGATATTACATAACACTGCTTTTCTTTGTTTTTAACAATATTTTCCTGTTTGTTAATATTTTGCTTAGCTTTTGAAAGACAACTTTCACTATCTCAATGCACCATTGAATTTCAATGTTGCTCTTTCTGTCCTCTGTTAAAACACTTCCCAGATATTCAAATTGTTGTACTTGTTTGATTTTGGTATTTCCAATCTGTAATTTGCGTGATGGGCTTTTCCTTTTGCTAACAGCCATGCATTCTGTCTTCTTGTAATTGATGCTCTCCGCACTTTCCTTCACTACCTTCTCAATAAGTATTTATGATTGACACTCACTGTAATTTGCATGTTAAGCTGTTCAAAGATGTGAATTGAACAAAGAGCAGTTTAAGAAGAGCTTTATAAGTTCCTATGATGTCCTTTCATTCAAGGCATTACTGATATTTTTTTTTATGAATATAATCATTGTTTTTTTTATTCTGTAAAAACTGGCAAAAAATACCTCAAACATCTTAAGAAAATCAGATTGACTCTCTTTTAGAATGTTTTTAATCTGATCAATAAATATTAACGCTCCCGTAAGAAACACAGCAATATTTCCATTTTTGTTTTCTTAAAGTATGTCTGCCAATTCTTGTTTTTCATCATTTCATTGATGATTTCAACACCCATTACTTTAAAAAAGAAAATCAAGTCAAAATGTCTGGATTTTTTTTTTTCAGTGTTATTTTGTCTAATAACAGGTTTTCCTGATATCATACTATGAGCTCTCTTTGTCTAATACACCAATTCACACACTTTATGCATTGCAAAATAAGTTGATATATGAAAAGAAATAGTTAAAATATCTTTTTTTTTTAAGAACTTCTTGCATTTATTGCATTCCATAGGCAATATATCTACTTGCAAATGATTAGTGCAATGTTCTTTCCTTTGGTTATAATAGTCACAAAATAATAGGCTGATAAGCTTATGAAAAGTTTGTGTCCCGAGGGATTAAAAAAAACAAATTTTGATATTTGGTAAGATTTTAGTATGTTGGGCCAAGAGCATTTTAGCACTTCCTGATATATCTTTTCTATACAGTATCATGGCTCTCCACAACTACATGTGCTTTGCAACACTTGACTCTTTACCAAACTTCATTGTCACCACTTTCTCATTCATACACACAACCTCACTAAGTTACTTGCTATTTCCCTCTGCCCCTCCTTTCAATGTGTACTGGGAGTATTATGGGGTGGTAGCACCTGTTAGGGTCCCAGTTATGAGCAAATAGTGAACCTCCCACCAAAACTGGGGTCAAAATACTATGAAAGTATAAAAATACATTTTTATAGTAAAAATACCAGCAATACATTTTTGAAAAAAATTTATTGCCAGCAATAAATTTGACTCTGGACAAAAACCTTGTTTACAAACATACATCAATGAGACCTGATCTACAAACTGATTTCTTACAAAGAATACATATTCTATTCACATGAACATATCCTAAAAATCTTGTTGACATTAAACAACCCATTGTGGTTGATATGCTGTAAAACAAAATAAACCAAACCAAACTTGGAAGTATTAGATTTGCCAAGTCTTCTTTCTGCATAATGTATCCTAGAGATTTCAGCTGTCTTTGATTTTAAGTATAAGTGTCTTTCCTGTCCCCATATTCTTTAAGACCTCTGTGGTGCTTAAATGTTGAGTCCGTGGTATTCTCCGTATCTATATGTAGAACCAACAAGTCTTTTCTTCATATTTAAGGAAATTGTCCAACATTCACTGTCATATAAGAGAATAGATATAATATAGCAGTTCAGTAATCTTTTCTTTGTTTCTAAAGAAATTTTCCTATTCCTTAATACTTTGCTTAGTTTCTGGAAGCCATTTTTTGCTATTTCAGTTCACCTTTGGCTTTCTGTGTCCCATTTTCCATTATCTATTACTATACTACTCTGTTAAATTTCCGTACCTGCTTGATTCTGATGTCTCCAATTCAAAGTTGCTGACAACCATATATTTTGTTTTCTTGTAGTTAATGTTTAGTCGTTCTCTCTTCCCTTTGCAACCTTGTCTAGAAGTTCTTATGCTTTTCCTTGAATCTGCCATTAATTTAGTGTCATCTGTATCGCTTATATTATTATGATCTCCACATTTCATAAATATTAATTTAGAGAGAATGAATTATAAAAGTGGGACAAATGGACAATAATTCAATCATACAGGGGTGAAAGGTTGTTGGACACATGTTAGATGATGATTTTTGGAAATAATGTAATTCAGGATGGTAAAGCAAGGTCATAACATGATTTTCTTTTTTTTTAAAGAGGCTTAAAAATTGATCAGAAAAATATTTAGAAAATACAATGTCCATATCTCAAAATAATGAATTGTTGTCAGTCATATGCCAACTTTGAGAATAGCCTTTTTCTCTTTCCCCAAATCAGAACAGTTTCTTTATCTTGTTAAATAGTATCTTTTTGATGAAAGGTATTGGTAAAATACTTAACTAATATGGTTAAAAGTCATATTCAAGAAATTTGGAAATTTATATTGGTAGATCACTAAAGAGAATTATAAATAATCAACATTGTTAGTAATTCATTACATTTTCTTTATAGAGCACTTACACTCATATCATGTTTTCATACAATCAACAAAGGTAAGCAATACTGACCCTAGTCAGTACTTAAGTACAGAGAGCCAAGTTCCAATTCCAGTTGGGTTCATTATATTCACTTATGTGCAAATACTCTTGGAAAAGGTATGAATCTACCTCTTTCCCTCCCAGCTATAGGTTAATTAGTAAGATTTCTATCACTAAATCATTATCCGCACCCAATTCTTATAATCTAAAAATATTTTTTGGCTTGAAATGGTTGGTAAGTTGTAGAAAATGAATGAATAAATAAATAAATCAATCAAATACTAATTAGTTACACAGGCATGTCTTATAGATTTAATTACATTCTTTGGAATATAAATGTATAGAAATTACCGTGGCCACAAAGTAAGGGATCAGTTTATATATTGTTTGTAATATAGAATTGATCCCCCACTTTATATCCACATTATAAAATCTTGTTTGTTTATCAATTTTGATTAGGTATGAATCCACACCTTCTCCCTCCAGCTATAGGCCAATTAGTAAGACTTGTATCACAATATAACTATTATCTCTTTTTTTACAATTTAAAAATATTTTATGGCTTTAAATAACCTGTAAAGAGTTGATAAACTGTAGAAATTGAATGAATATATCAATAAATTCATAGATCAATCATATCTACAGAATAATAAAAATAATAATAATAATAATCACCCTGATATCACACTTGTACACAAGAGCAGGCATGAATGGATCCTGATAGACATGGTATCTTGGGATAAGAACATTGTGTAGACAGAGCAAGTGAAAATACAGAAGTACCAAGACTTGGCAGGGTGAATAAGAGAAATGTACCCAGCAGTGGCTCAAGTTGTACCTTTGCTAGTTGGCACACTCATGATTATCTTAGCCCTTTCCAAGACACCTTGGAGATACCTGACTTCATTGGGCATGTACAGGTGGCAGTACTGCTTGGAACAGTTCATGTGCTGATGAAATTGTTGTGTTTCTAAGCTGCACTTACGAGTGGTGATATGACCATCATTGCCTGGCTGAGACACCTAAGAGTCAGAAGATATCAAATAATAATAATAATAATGATATTACTACTACTAATAATAATAAAGTTTCTTCCTTTTCCTGTTTCTCCAATAAATTGTCTATTAAATATTCATGATTAAAATGCACGTAATATCTTCTGTTTTCTTCCCATTTGATTGTATCAACATGTCCAGCAAGTCACTGTTTGCTTGCTTGATTTTCCTATAGTTGTGCTTGGTGATTCTTTCATTTTAATTTCCCCTGAAAGTTTTGTTTATCTCTCCTTGTGTTTGCTTTAATATATATATGTATTTTTTGTGAAAACTTTCAAATTGATTTCTTTGCTAAGCAGCATTCATCAAATTTTATTTGCAGGTAAAGTCATTCTGACAATCACTATCCAATGAAAGATTACTTTATTGCAGCCCATTAATAATCAATAATGCTAACTATTACTAAATATTATTAATCTGTAAAAAAATAATTTCTACAGATTTGGAGATAGCATCAAACTCCTGATATCATGAGGAATGACATTCATTATTTTATGAAACTGCTTTTGACACATTTGAACTTCTACTTTGAATCATTAAATCATTACTTTCCCATTGACAGTGTCCTTATATTTTATTACTAGAAATACACGTGAACATTTCATGGTTTTCCTATTTGAATTTTCTAATGAATCTTAATTCTTAAGTTAATGATTGGATAAGCTCATGGTGAGTTCTACAACAATAAAATATCCATAGAAATTACCCTATTGCATCATTAAATATTTGAGCTGTTAAGTGCAAATATTTAATAATGCGATATTGTAATTTCTTTAAGAAAATATTGCAGTAACTATCCTAAATCTGAATGCTGGCCATTATTTAAAGAAGTAAGGGGTTTTAAATGAAAAGATTTGAACCCTTTTTCCATTTTACTGAAACAGATGTTAAATACTTCTATATTCCCTTTCTTTCTTTCTCTCACTGAAACCAACTATTGTCTCTATCTTTCCACACGATTAAAATGGGGTTGTCTATTATTCATGAGGTATTGGTAGGATGTAGCTGTCAAGCTAAGTAACTTTCTTTCATTCATTTTCTCACTGAAACCAAATAGCATCACTGATATGTCTTTTCCATCTTTCCACATGACCAAAACCAAGTAGACCATTGTTTATGACGTATTGGAAATGTGTAACAGTCATGCTAAGTAACTTTCTTTCCTTCTTTCATTTTCTCACTGAAACCAAGTAGCCTCTCTGATATATCTTTTCCATTTTTCCATGCAATCAAAACAGAATAGTCTATTATTTACAAGGTATTGGTAACGTGTAACATATGTACATGATAACTAAGGGACTAAAGGAGGGACAACCAGAATTATAATAAGATACTTCTTTCATACATTATGTTGTTATATTTTTTTGATAAGTTACTGTAATAGAAAACCATCCCCATGCAATAATGGTATAAAGTCTTCCTCACTTACCTTCTGACTTGCATAAATTGTAATGATAATATTAACTGTTTCTTTATAAGGAAACATTTGGCATTCATTGACCAAGAAGCCAGTGCTACTGTTAGAATGTTGTAGAGAGCCATGATCACCCTTGTCCTTAAGAGATACAACCCATAGAAAAAAATTATGTTTAAAAAAATTATTTTTGTTATTCAGTTGTTTTTTGTTTGTTTTTAATTAGTCTTTCAAAATAGGAAGATACATATTAAACATTTCAGACTCGATGCTTTGATGAAAAAATATCAGATTCATGCAACTCATTATATGTTAGAAAAAGCCTAAACCAAAACTTTCTAAATACAACAAAGTAAGGAAATTGTATTTGTTTTTATTTTCATAGTACAGTTTATTGATCTACTTCTTTTTTATGTGCCATGTCCGTTTAGTATATAGGCACTCATGGCTCTCTGCAATTCCCAGTCCTTTGTAGCTCTTAATAAGTTTCATCTTTTTGTTATTTCTCCCCTATCCTTCTCTTCATCCTTTCCACTATCACTCCTCTTTGCTCTCACTCCAACTCTCTGTAACCCCTTCTGTTCTCTGTTCTGTATCGGTTTTCACCCTGGTCGGGTTGAACCGGCTTCCTCCTGAGCAAGTACAGCATCATGGACTATCGCTGCCCACGCTCACCGATCCTGAGCTAGGTCACATGAAATGGGGAGCCACTCGCGATTCCATCATCGAAGACCAACTATTTGTTGACCCAATAGTACTGCCAGGTCATCCTTGATCGTGCTAGCCCACGTCTTCAGCTGCCCACTGACATGTATTCACCAGCCAGGGAGAGAAGGAGGGAGAAGTACATCGCGGATGAGCTCTCCCTCCGGGCGTCGAGATACATGCCCGAACCATCGGAGACAACATTGGAGCAGGACGGGTGAAAGAGGACTGAGACCCAGGCGACGACACAGAGTGGTTGTGGGCACAGGATTGATTTGGCGGCATCGTAGAATGCAGCAAAGGCAATCGTTGTTGAACACTTCAAGCCTTCGTAGGTCAACCGCTCTAAGTGGCCATGTTTCGCAGCCATAGAGAAGGATAGTCCGAACAATAGCCTGATAGATGCGCCCCTTCATAGCCGTGGAAATCTCTTGTTGCCCCCATAGTGACCGCTTCAGATGCACAAATGCGAACCTTGCAGCTCCTATACGAAGCCCTTGTGTGCTAGTGGCTTCCTGCCTTGCTTGGGGTGAAATGCTTAAAAAAAACCCAGAAAAAACCTGTTCTGCCATTCATTTCTTCAAACTCACTAAGTATTTTATGTGTTGTTTTCCTTTATCCTTCTTGTCTTCAATTTTTCCTGTGAGTATCAGATTTTCCAAGCCCCTTCTTCATTATGTGCCCCAGAAATGTCAATTGTCTCTTCCTGATGTTAAGTATAAGTTTTCTTTTTGCTTCCATTTTCTCTAAAACTTTGTCATCAATCACATCGCTGATCATCCATAGTATCTTCAGCATCCTTCTGCAAAACCACATTTCTGTTGCTTAAAGTTTCTTCTTTATCTTTGTGGGTATTGTCCAGCAATCACTGTCATATAGGAGGAATTGATCTCCAAGTAATGAGTAATAACTTATGCTCAAAGATTTTTAAACAATGTCCTCCTTCGGTCGGTTCAACTCTAATTTAAGAATGCTTGCTCACAGTTGATTCATGGTTTAAAATTTGGAAACTTTGAATTGCTTTTCAGATTCTAATGGAGAGATAAGCAGTATATTTGCATTAAACAATTTTTTAAAATTTGAAAATTCTTAGCATTTGATTTTTAACTAGAATAAATTTATACGCTATAATCTCAGCCATATGTATTGAAATTTTTTTTTCACTGTCTTTTCAGAATAAAATCCAAATATATTTCTTCTTATATTCTTATTTACATTTCCTGTTAGCGTTAATTAACATATAAAAAGTGAATTGAAAACCGATGACTCAATGAAGATAGTTCTGTTCAGGGTCAACCACCGGACAGTCTCACATATATTTCACTATCACTTGTCAGTATTTCATCCATTTAATCAGTATGGAGCCTTAATTTACAGCAGCTCATTAAAATAATTTTCAATGAATGAACTTATTGTAATTGCGTCTGAGCTGACATGTTTCATATAATTTATTTAAGAATTATTCTTTTCAACGGCTTGATTCTCGGAGGTGTAGCTGTTAGAACTTGTTTAATTAGTTATTTACACTTGACACTAGTGTACAATGATTTATTGATTTTTAAAAGATATTTTACTCTGCCCAGCATTGAATAATTATTCTTGCTATTTTTTAAAATTGTGTTATGTCTTCGTTTTACAAAGATTAAAAGAGCATATGGGCTGTTATGATTATTGGTGTCAAATCAGTTTAGAAAAACATTTCTAAGATTGCGTCTATATTGTTTCTTCTGCTCCATAAAATACTGTTGACAACTCATAATAAAACTGGACATTTATTAAATGTGTTATGAAACAAAGAAAGATAAATAGGAGTGGCCATCAGAAATCAATAGAATGAAACATTAAAAAACGTTTGAACTGATTTTGATTATTGAACAACAACCATCTAGTGCAAAGCAAATAACATTGTTTTTATTTTCTATAAGATCATATTAATTTAAATATAGAAAGTGACACTGTTACATTTGAGTTAAAAACACTTTCTATTATAATAAATGATGGTAATTTTACAGTTAATTGAGCCCACAAGATAAAAAATCAATTTGTCTAATTTTTAATAAGAACCTGTATGACACTGTACTTTCAAGAGTAGTATCTGTGGTTACTTAGGATTCTAGTGCAAATTGCCACATTCACATTGACCGAGGACAAGGGAAAGCACAGATTTGAATGCGTGTTGATGCAGAAAAATAGGGTAGGCAAAAGTTGAGCCACAAGAGGAAGAACAGCATTAAATTTATTTATATGCCTGAGAAAATTAAAGGGCATAATCAAAGAGAAATTAATGACACATTCAAGATTTTGATATTCCATACTACTTCAAATAAAAGGTTAAAAAGAAAACTCCCAACAATACTGGAAAGAGTGATAACAGCTACTGGACTTGAGAAACCTGTTTTCCTGAAAAATTGTGCTTTTATAGAAAGATTTTATAAAATTCAACCAAAATCAGTATTTGCTGCCTCCTCAATGAATACCAAATGTTTCTTTGTCGGGAAACAGCTAATATTACCATTACCAATCAATATTTAGCATAGCTTCCATTGGCATGAACTACAGCCACAATTTAAAGTGGAACAAGACACACAAGAGTGTTAGAGAACATGAGGAAAAACACTATTAAGGAGAGAAAACAATAAAAGAACAAGAATTAAGAAGACAAAAGATAACGATTGACATTGCATTTACATTTCTGAAGACCAAAGTTGACTGGGAAGCAATAAGCCATAAGAGAATTCTATAAGTGAGAAGTGTGATAGAAGAAACTGTTAACATAGAAATTACAATTACATCTAGCCATTTCAACTGCAAAATGATGAGACCTTTCCACCAATCTAGTACTACACTTAAATTCATAAAATCTAGGTACCATAGAAAACAGTACCATGTATAAGACACAGGGGAATTTTTAAAAATATTTTTAGTAAAAAAAAGTCTGCCTTATATGCCATCAAGTACAGTAGTTAAATTCTGCTTTTCTCACTAAATATCATTATTGTTCATTTCTTGCTATTCCATAGTAGATATTCTTTTGTCCAGTATTTTTATTTTGTTTGATATTTTAAGGTTTAATGATGGCTTTTATTGCTGCAATGGATTCATTAAGATTATTTTTACATAGTCTTTTTATTGTATAAACTGACGCTTTATTGATAATGCTGCTTTCATCCACTATTTGATGAGCCATTAACTTTGGCTTAGTTACTGATGACCTAACAAGGTTTCTTTTGATTTCTTTTTATCTAATTTCAAAGATCTACCAGGCTTTTCCTTGTCCAAAATGCTGCGAACTCACTATGCTTCTTTTTTATCTTTTATCTGATTTCAAAGGTCTGCATGTAACTAAAAGATGTTAATTTATTAGCCTACCTTAAACAAAAGGTTAGGAAGGAAACTTCCTTCAGTTCTATAATAAGTGATAAGAGTAAATGAACTTGAGAAGTTTAATTTTCTCGGGGAAAAAAAAACCTGCTTTAAGAAAAAAGATTTTATATAACTGGTAGTAATGCTGTTTGTTCAATAAATGTTGAATGTTTCCTGCATGGAAAGAACTTATTTCACTATTACCATAATCAGTATATTTTCTATTCAAAATGATCCCAACATGACTATGCTTTTTTTGGGGGACTTGTTCAGAGCACTTCAGTATACCAAGATCCTTGGTGATTTCAAATTGACTCATTTTTCTATGTGATATCATAATAATCTTCATCCTATTCTCTGAAATTGTTCTCCCATTATGGAATTTCAATCAACTATATTTAAAAGTCAAGTTGAAAGTTTAAGAAATTTGTGTTTTGTTCCTTTTTTTCCATGAAAAATTTGCACATGTATTTTAAATTGAATGCAACAACTTATACTAGATTTCTGAATGACCACTGATACTAGTCTACAAAGTACATTAACAGTCACTTACACCTTCTTATTAAAAATGAAAGAAATTGATATTTTAACTTGTTGCCTCATTTCTTTTGCTAACCACTGAAATGGTTCATTTGTTAATACACAGACATGCTTTTGACCTAGATAGCGTTAAGTAATATTAGCTAGTAGAATTGCAGGCTAGTAGGGCTTAGATTATTGAGGTAAATAGCTATAAGGAGGTACAGATAAAAAAATCATAAGTCCTAGTTTGTAATTCCAAGGGTAAAAAAAACAGTCTTGCAAGTCCAACATCAGAAAATACTGTATGAGTAAATCATAACAATTCGGTACTCTTTCATTTGTTCCTCATGAAATTTTCCTGTTTCTTAATACTATAAACAGAGAACAGAAAGCATGACAGCGAAATCTGAAAGCTCATTGGGATTACGAATGATATCTTCAAAAAGATTTTGCTTAGCTTTTGGAAGACATCTTTTGGATTTCAGTGTTGTATTTTCCATCCTCTATTAAAACACTTCCCAGATATTTAAATTGTTGTAATTGTTTGATTTTGGTATCTCATCATTATGCTGTAATTCTATAGGAAAAGATAGTTAAATATTAACCAATCAACTTTTTTGAATTCATATTAAATTTTCCAATTCCCTTTATACAATGTGTGTGCTTTTTAGGTTTGGTTTGTTTTGTTTTACAGCATATCAACCTCAATGGGTCATTTAATGCCAACAACATTTTTTTTTCTGGTAATATTTTTGTTTTGTCAAAAATCCATTTCTGTTAATATTTTTTTCTCAAAAATGTATAGCTGGTAATATTATTTTTTCAAGAACGTACATCTGGTAATATTTTTTTCAAAAACATATAGTTGGTAATATTATTTTTTCAAAAACGTATAACTGGTAATATTAGTTTTTCAAAAACATAGCAATAATAATATTTTTTTTTCAAAAACGTATAGCTGGTAATATTTTTTTTTTTTTAAATGAACAGCTGGCAACATTATTTTTTCAAAAATGTATTATCAGAGGCCTTGCTGTTGGATGTAGTTTATCATCTTACCCAGGACATGGATGTAGTTTATTGTCATACCCAGGATGAGATCTGGGTTTGGGGGTTAACTATTTGCCCAAAGCTGGGACCCTAACAGGTGATACCACCCCGGGTCAGGGTGGACCTGGGAACACCAGCAATTAAGAGGTAGTTCCACTCTCCTCAAAACCTCCTGATCAGAGGCCTTGCTGTTGGACGTAGTTTATCGTCTTACCCAGGATGCGGATGCAGTTTATCGTCATACTCAGGACTGGCTTTTTAGGATCTTTCCATTATATATGTAATCATTAGTGAGTAAAACTTTGATGTCTTTGTTTGGTACATCCTACTGTAATATCTCTGATTGCATAAACATCTAGTTAAAAGAAAATGTATAAAAAAAGTATGATTCCAAAGGAACTTGTATAATAAAAATTTCTATGAAGTAATAGATTCACTCCTATTAAAACGTTTTCTCTATTGTCTTTATGAACAAAAGAGCCTAGAATAAAACCAATCTTAAAAATCCTCTCACAATGGCGATTTTTTTAAATGTAAATCCTGATTAGTGCATGTCTGTCATAAACGGAATAGATTTAAAAAAAAATTAGTATAAAAGTGAAGAAAACATTTTTACATTTTGACATAATCGTCCGTTCCAACTGTGTTGATCAACTGTGCCTGTTTGGACAAGTTACGTTGCTGAGTTAGTTGTCATGGTTAGCAGAAACACTCAATTCACAGATGACTTGGCAAGTGACTGACTGCTTTATTTCTGCTTAAAATGTCTCCCAGCTATAAAGAGGTTTAACAACATTATTTTTAGTCCCTCATGCAACTTTATTTGTTAAGCTGTTTTTTTATTATCACAGGTCTGTTTCTGTACTTTTTCTTGAAGATTTTGCACTCATGCCCACTTCATGTTACTTTCTTTTTCAATCAATAACAATTAGTTTTGACAGTTTAACTACCCTATAAAATCAGAGAACATGTTATCTGTAAACCATCTTTATTGTATTAATAAGTGTAATATTTTAGTCTTGGATTGATTTGTTTTTTTTACAGTTTATCAACTTTTTGCAGGTTATTTGAAGCCCACAAATATTTTTGGATTGTAAGAATTTTTTTGGGAGATAATGATTTTCTGATACAATTCCTACAATTTAACTCATAGCTGGGGGAGAAGTGGTGGATTTATACCATTCCCAAGAGTCTGTAAGTTAATATAATGAATCCAACTGGAATTGAAACTCGGCTCTCTGATTTCTCATTCCAAACTATTATCAATTATGTGACCTGCACATCCAACCTTATAGCACCTCGTATTTTCGAGCAGGCCTGCATATAGGTATTGACAATCAAAAAATATATTTTGGCTTAAAAAGTTGATAAGTAATAAAAGATATATCAGTCAATCAATGATAAATGCTGAATTTTATTTTATGCATTTATCTATTTTCAGTGTATTGAGTTAATCAGAATATTTTTTTAAATTGATGAAATGTTTCCAGCTTGAATTTCTTGGATGGAAAGTTCTCATTATTGACATTATTTACAGTGTCCCATAGGACAATAGCCTCGGGGATTCATTTTGTTAGAAATAAAGAAAAGACTGCTGGATTGCAATGTGATATGCATCTTGTTATATGACAGTGAATGCTAGACAATCCCTCCATAGATGAGGAGAAAACTAAAGTAAACAGAAATGTGGTCCTACAGAGGGATACTGAGAATTCCATGGATGACATGAGTAAACATTGAATGAGTCTTATAAAAAATGGCAATGAAAAGAATGCTTACGCCGAGAATCAGAAAGAGATAGCTGAAATTCCTTGGACACACAATGAGGAAAGAGGGCTTGGAAAACTTAACCCTCACAGGGCAAAGTGAGATAAAGGAAGGCAGTGAGCTACCTATCTGACAAGCTTGTTTGAATATATGCTGAAATTGGAGTGGGGTGGGCTTAACAAAAGTAGAAAAACTCCTAATGGTTTCAAGGAATAGGGAAGACATGATTGCCCATGTCCTGACATGATACATAGAAGAAGAAGTAGCCCAAGTTCAATCCTTGGGCTGAGTAATATTGATATGCTAAGAAACCTAGCAGTAACTGAGAAGTACTAAAAGAGCTATTAACCAAGATGAGATATCCCTAGACATGGATAGTGGAATGTGAAATAAAGGAGTCAGATTGAAATTCCATGAAGTTTACCCAGATTGCAGAAGGCTGGATAGTACAGCAACCAAAATATTTTCATAGTAACAACAAAGATAAAGACATTAGTCAGACTAATGTAATTCTATCTATATATGAATTTCTGTGACTTCCGTTAGTCTGTCGCGCCTTCTAACTTAAATAGCCATACATTGACCGATCAAAACCAAATTTTGGGGAGAATTGCAAACAGATAAGGGGTACGAAATACAATTGCTTTTATGAGGGTGTATAGTTTAGTACAATAAATTTTCATTCATTTTTTTGAAAAATTTAAAGTTTTATTATTTAACATACAAAATACTTTCACTATTTTAAAAATAATTTAATGATTAAAATAACACATACTTATTTAATAAAAATGCAATATTGTTTTTTGCATATCTTTTCTTTAAGTTTTTATATATACAAGAATCCATTTTCCAGTTTGCCCTGCATTTGTGAGAACTATAAACAAATCACAAGGCCAAAGGCTTCAAAAAGTGGGCTCCAGAAAGAAATATTTACACATGGCCAGCTGTATATTGCATGCTCAAGAGTAAGAAATCCTAGGAATTTATTCTTTGCTGTTAAAAAGGAAAAAACAAATTTTCTTAAAAATATTGTTTACCATGAAGTCCTATAAAATTAAATAAAATATTAAACTGTGAAGTAGGGTTTTTGGCAAAGTATTTTTCCAAACAAATCAGCTTATTCAAATTTCATCGATTGGTTTTGTGAAATTGAAAGGAACAGAGTTTGTAAATCTCAATAAAAATGTTAGTGATAACTTCCACAATACTGTGAGGATTGCAAAAAATTCTAGTGATGTTAAAATGCTATTTTCTATTTCTCTTAATAAGTACACAAATATTTCATTTATTTTTTATGATTTTTGTTTATAAATGCAATTGAGACATAAATTATTGAAATTGACTTGCTAATTTTAATCTTTGCAACAAACATCATTTGGAATCATTGAAATTCAAATTGAATATCAGAAACTAAATTTGAAATTCATATCCATATTAATTACGTAAAAACTTTTACAGTGATATTTTTTTTTGCTTGTTTTAATAAACTGAATTATTCAAAATGATCGAAGTAAAACATTAAAAAGAATTTCACTTGATTCATTAGATTTATAATTTTAATATAACTTGAACTGTGAAATTATTGATTCATTTTTATGCATAATTCTGATATCAAAATTTATAAAAACTTTACTAGCATTTATTATATCATTGTGTTGTTAAATAGAATGCATGTAATTGAAATAATTGCTTAGTTGTACTCACATAATAGCCTTTCTCAGAATTTTCATATTGCTAACCAAAAGATTTTGAATATAAAACATTTGTAAACATGGAAAACTATTTACACTATTTACATTGTTCAGAATGTTGTCCTAATCATGACTTTTCGGCTGTTGTATGGTCCAGCCTTCGTCAGGTGAATGAAATTTCAAACTGAACCCATTATTTCATACATTGGGGTAGATTCTTCTAGTCCCATGTGCCATGCCTCTTCTGGATATCTCAGTAGCAGTTATTTCCCTTTAACTCTAGCTCTCCAAGTTTTTGTTCACCTCTGCTGTAGCCAGGTATTGAACTCACAACTTAAGAAGGCCAGAGCGTACAATGGCCAGAATATCATGAATATGGCAACAAAGATGAGGACAACAGTTCAAACAATGTAAATAGTGTAAATAATTACAATACCTCATCTCAGAAAGATGTAGAAAATTATGCTGGCCATAATTTAATTTTAATGACAAAAACCAAGTCTGATTAATTCTGAAAACAAATGCACTAGTTATTCTTATATGGTTAAAACAAGATATAATCTTACAATCAAAACTGTAAAACATAAACAAGTTTTTAAATTCTTTATAAAATCTACCTTTCATCTGTGCTTTGAATATTGCTGTCATGTCTGGTTTGGTGCTTCTATTATATACTTCAATCTTCTCGAGGAAATCCAAGGAAGGATCAGTAATGCAATTGATCCTGACTTGGCATCTATACTTCTCTCACTTTCAAAATGTTCATGGCAATTGTTCTGATGAGCTTTCATGCTTGGTGTTTCGGCTGCATGAATTTAAGTGTGCTCCTAGATTAGCAACTAAGCCTCACTGTTTTACTGTTGAACTAGCTAGATGTAACATTATGTTCTATTCTAATAATTTAGTTTCCTGCAGTTCTGTGGAACTCCCTTCTGATTTCTAGCTTCCCTGCCACCTACAATCTTCAAAAATTTAAATGTAACATCAATCGCCAACTTCTGTCTTCCTGAATCCTACTTACTAAAATCTTCTCATTCTCTTTCACTCCCTGTAACGCCTTGCATCCTAGTAGCATTATTGCCTTGCTCAGGGTGAAATAATTTTTTTTAAAAATTGCTTCATAATTTAAAAAGTTTTTCTTTTAAGTTTACTGTAAAATTTCCATATAAAAATGTTTAACTCTTTCCCTGGTGTAGACGTGTATATACGTTTTTACTGAAAGTGTCTTTTTCAAACACGGATGAATAAACACATCCAAAAATAAGCTACGGACATGTTTATACATTGATCGTAATTCTATTTATACCCTTCTGAGCTTGAAATGAGTCCAGTTGTCAACTCATATGTCTGGTAGAAGTGTTAGGCACCAATTGGGTGCTTCAAGGTGCCACAGTTTCTTAGTTACTATATTAAAAACAAATAAAAAAAATTAGTCTGAAAATGAAACGTTTTTCCCAAAATAATTGGCTGGGAAGGGGTTAAGAAAAAAAAAAAAAACTAACACTGTAATCATTAAACATTTTACACTGTATGACAAGTTTTGTTCATATTAAAATTATAAGCATTTTACCAAAATTATAAAAATATGTATTTGTACATTAATGTTATCTTTTCATGTTTTTGTTTCCTTTGAAGAAGTTGATTAAGTAAATATTACTTTCAAGTAAATAAAAATTCTTGTGACCTTATTTGCATTATTTACATGCCAACTATTTTGTTGTTGTTATAATGTTTCGGCTGTTTTGCCTTTTGGCCTTCATCAAGTGATTGTTAGTAAGGATAACATTCAGAGTTTCATTTTGAACTGAACCCTTTATTTAATCTATAGGGTAGATTGTTCTCATTCCACTGACCATGTCTAGGGATATTTCATCTTGTTCTTATTAGTACTGCTCAGTTATTGCTCACCCTGTTTCCTTTCTATTTCTTGTGAACTCCTGGTGCCTTACCATTAATCTATTTTTTCATCCTTACATTTTTTTTTTAGAGAAAGGGTTGCTTTTTATTCTTTACTAAATTTCAACCAATACGAAGCTCTTAGTCAAAATGGTAATACTAAAGGAAGTGTGATAGGAAATGGTGATTATTATAAGGATGATAGATAATGATTAACCCCTGACTTGAAGAGGTCAAGATTGTAGTGTTCAGGGAAATGCCCATGTGGGAGTCTGTTCAACAAAGTTGCAGTTCTTTGGAAAAAATTTTTAAATCAAACTTTCTTCTTTTAGAACACAGTGGGGAAATGAGGGTGATTCAATTCTTTAGCAGTGGTATAGTATGCCTCAGATGTAAACTTCTGAACTGTTGAAACGAAAAAAGGGAGTTCATCTGAACATTTGATAGGCTTGAAATGTTGTATTTGTAGGAAAGATGCTGCAGATTAGAAAATAAGTTACACCCCCCAAGACTGTATAAAAACTTTTGACCCCTATCAAGTTTGGAAAGCAAAGATTGAGCAGCTTCAGCCAAGATATGTCCACAGTACTCCATGTTTGGTCGAATATGACTCTTGTAAGATAATGCATAGAAAAGTCAGATACTTCCCTAAGGACACATGGCCCAGTGGATAAAAGCACTGGTTGATTGATCCAAAAGTGATTTGACCCAAAGAGTAAGTTCAATACCTGACCAAAGCAGAAGGAACAAATCTTGGAGAGTTGTGTTTTCAATGGGAATTAATTGAAATTGGGATATCCAAAGACATGGCATGTGGAATTAGAGCAACTTACACCTGTGGACTAAATAACGGTTTCAGTTCAAAATTCCAAGAAATATCACCTGAAGAAGGACGGAGTGTACAATGGTCGAAACATTGTGAATATGGCAACAAAGATGATGATAACAGTCTGAACAATGTAAATAGTTACAATATCTCATCTCAGAAATACAGACACTTATTGGAATGATAAGTTGATATATTTTGTAAATGCATAAAACCCACTCAAATAAAATTTAGTGAGCGCATCTTTCATAAACAAATGAATAAATTTTCATAGAATATTGAGTTTTGATCATGTAGCACATATCACTGCAATTAATAACAAAAATTATTCTATGATTTAAATATTTATGAGATATGCCGAAACATTTTATTAGAAAGTTAGATAATAGACTTAGTTTAGTTTTCAGCCAAGGCAGAGCTGAAATAGTTTTCAAATGACAGAAGCATGTTTTATAACCTGAAATATTAATGGGTCTCACTTAATATATAATGAAGATAAGTGCTTTTATCAGTAAACGTGACAACTGAGAAGGTTTTAATGCCTTCTCTCTCTCCTGCTATTTCCTTATAGCCTCATATATACTGAAGCTGATCACTTTGTTACATCATCAGTCTGTATGGCACACAATTTGTTTCAATAGAATTAAGCCTTGTATCATAACAACATTAATGCAAGAGAATATTTTGATTTTACATTGCCCAATCAGAGTTGTTTAGAATTCCATAAGACACTTGTCATTTCTACTTCCTTATATTTTAAATTTCTAAATGTATGCACAAACACACAGACAATATTTCTTTTATTTATTATCAGCCATTTTCTCAGTCCATTCTAGGCCTTTCCTAACATCTGTCAGTGATGGGGAGTAATGAACCATACAATGCTGTGGTTGCATGAATTTGGATTCAGAGTTGTCCTACTACAAGACTGGTTCCCTACCAATGTTGAAATCCTAATCTACTCTATTCTATCTAATCTATTTTACTCATAGCTAGAGGGTTTCATGCCTTTCCCAAGGGCAGTAACACAAAGTGTACATGACTGCTTTGGTTAGAATTTGGATTCAACGCACCAATTTCTATACTGATAACTTTTGTGTCCCACATACATTCATTTTAAATTGGAGGGTTTATCTAGTCCACAAATCATTTAAACAAGTTTTGCTAAAGATAACAGGTAAACTTATTATATGGTTCTGATCAATTTTTCTTGTTGACTGATTAATTTCTATATCTTCGTGTTGAAGGTGAATAGGAACTGTCCACAGTTCATGTTAGTTCTTGTTATGGTTTTACCTTTTGACTGATTTCAGTCATTATCAAGAACAAATGAAAGTAAATGAAATTCTAAATCCATTATGTCTGTGTAAGCAAGAGACTCAATAAAGAAAAGGCAATTTTGGACCATTGTGCCTCCAAAGAAACAATGTCAAAAAGAGTTTTTCCCTTGACACAGCTATTATTTTAACTGCCTTCATTCCACAACAATGTCAATTATTTTTTTAAAGCAATGATTAGAATTTTAATAATACCTAAACATAAGAAAGTAAATTTATACATTTTCTTTGTTCTTGAGAATTGACAATAAAAACAAAAATTATTTATTATTGTAGCATACATACAGATGATAATGGGTATGTGCCCATTCGCATAAATACAGTACTAAATGTTGGTCTGCATTTGAAGATTCATTATGGAATTCAATTGATTCACTTCTAGCAGTTGACTACTTCTTCTATGTGTGGCTGTCAAAACTTATATGTGTTGTTCATGTCCCAAGTATTATGATTCATTATCAACCTTCATGTGATTATTATATTCAGTAACTTTCTCTAGGTTACAACATTTATTTGTTAAATTGTTTATTTACACTATTATATTGTTTATTGGAATTGTTGGCAAAACATCGGATAATTGTCAATTAATTCAAACTTTATAAAATGGTAAATAATAAGGATTTCCTTATAGTTGGTTCACATATTTTAATAATTTAGTAAATGTTTATAAATTAATGAATAATAATTGTTTTCATATTATTTATAAATTGGTAAATGATAAATATTGCATTGCATTAGTTTTTAGAATGTTTTAAATATAAAATTATTCTTGTAAATGGACAATAAAAAGTGATTAATATTTTTGTTGTAAATTCTCAAAACAAGAAACATCTATAAATTCCCTTTCATCATATGAATAGGCTTTATTACAATTATAATCACCACTTTTTAAAATAATAAACATAGCTGAGTGAGTGAAGGTTGTTAAAATAATATTGATGTCAAGCGAAATCTGTCCTTTTGACATTTCATTTTTTGTGTCCATGAAGGTCCAAGGTTACTAAAGAAAATTTGCTCAGTCGCAATCAGTCGATTTAATTCACACCATTTATAAAAAAAGAAAAGTCAGGGCATCTACTCAAACATGGGTGGATACCCATGTTTGAATAGACACCCTGTTTTTATTACAAAGTAATGTTTAGAGTAATAGGAAATATATGAACAAGACAGATTGTTTTGATTTGAAAGCCTTCTTTTCAAAGGTTCAATCCATGCTGGAGAACATATTTTCTTTATTAAAGATCTCAAATGTGTAGGCTGATATATATATAATACATGTTTAAATAATAAAAATGGGGTATCTATTTCAAATACTAGTATCCAATAATTGATTGAAATAATAAAAACGTTAGATTAAAAATAATTCCGTTAAATCCTTAGAAATTATGTACATTTATAAATCGTTGCATCCAACTGAAAGCTAATCTTTTCAAAACAGCTTCCATTATTTCCGAGCCCTGACACAAAAATACTGATCTGCTTATTTGATTTTGTTTACTGAAACATATTTTTGTAAAAGTCTTCCCAATCTTCAGTGTTTTTTTTTAATTGTTTTTTCATGCAAATCCTCTCATTCAACAAATTTGTAATTGTAAGATTACACATCTTACACAACTGTTTGACACTTATAAATATTGAAAAGAGACACTGAGAACAACATTTTTCTCTGTTGTTTTGTCTTTTGTTTACTGTTATATTTTGTAACAATGCCTTGCAAGTGGAAATGGTTTCATTCAGTGCCATAATTCAATAACATAACAACCTGTTCATCTCATGAAGCTTTAAGGATGAACAATCGAAATGCCTTCAGTAATATGTATTATTTAGTTGTGTAAGCTTATTGTATATATAAGGCTTTAAAATTTGGGCTTTTATATATATATATATATATATATATATATATATATATATATGACAAAATATCGTTTTAAGTTATGCTATATTTATGGGTTAAAGTGCCCATTATCAGAGATATAGATATAAAAATTGTACATTGAAGTCAACAACCAGCGGTGACAGTCTGTTTCATGCTATACACAGTCATCAGGCTGACAATGAAACAGCATAAAACAGACTGTTACCGCTGGGTATTGACTTCAATGTCCACTTTTATATAGCAGTTAATTCCTGATAACCCCTGAAGAGTAGGTGGACATGTCTACCTATGAAACTCTGGAGTTGAGATGCTGAAGGTAAAATCAGTCAACTAAGTGGCAAACTTTTACTCACAATCCTATATATATAATGTTTGCTCTGTTTTTACATTGAGCTCTCTGGATTATATCCTCTTTGGAATTATTCATACGAATTTCCAAATAATATCATTTACAAACTATCTATCTATCTATCTGTCTATCTATATATATATATATATATATATTGTTTAATGATAATGTTATTAAGCTTATCAGACAATATGAAAAGAACTTACATAAAATAAATAGACAACACTTGTCTATATTATTTAATGAAACATGCATGAATGAAAAAATGCTGCCTAAATACACACACAATATATATATATATATATATATGTATATATATATAATGAGTATTTGGCACTTCTTATTGATATTGTTATGTTTTTTTGTCATAACTTCACAACCATACA
>OZ038489.1:71014079-71161579 GCA_964036315.1 Acanthosepion esculentum | reverse complement strand
ATATGCCTGATACTTCCCTGACAAATGTTGGAGGTGGGGGTATCACTGGCTATGGTTAGCTAAGACAAGCTATGATCAGCTAGGACCAACTATGACCATCTTAGACCAGCGGCCTGAGTGAAAACACTCGGGTTCCCACATTAAAAAATGTGTCACAACTTTACTCAGTTGGGGGGGGGGATCAAGTAAATATCTACTACCATATGCTTGGAGAACCCATATCAGTCTGAACCAGTGGTTATTAAACATGGTAGCAGAGCATAGTTACCACTGTTGAACTGTAAAAGACAAGTACCATGTCATCTAGTCAAAGGTGTCACATTTCTTGTTCAGTCAGGCAGGTGGTTGAATTCATGAGGTTGGATCCTTTTTGGCAGGTTGTTATTTAAGTTGGTGTTTCTTGTTCACCTAATACAAGGCCCAAGAGCCTCTCAAAATAGTGGGTTACTGGATGAGATAATAGTTGAGCTGTGATTTGAAGAGGTTAAGATTGTAGCGATCATGGATGTATCCTCATGGGAGTCTGTTCTATAAAGTAATGGTTCTTGGGAGGGGGCTGTTCAAATGGAACTTCCTACTGACAAATGCAATACAAAGGAAATGAAGAGGATTTGGCTCTGTATACATTGCATCACAGATTTTAGCTGTAAATGGCACAAAGGAATGGTAGCTTTTTTTATGGTAAAGGGTGTATTCTCTTGGCATTCATAAGAACCAACAGTGAAATTTGAGCCTTTCTTGACAGGTGTGAAATACACAAGATTTATTGTGGATCATTTGCATCCCTTTAGACTTGGCATGTTTCCAAGAGCTTTGTTTGAGCAAGTGAATGCTCCCACCATTATTGTACATGGGTAACACAAACTGGTTCCAGAAACATTTAGTGGATTTCTCCATTGAGCCTTATGTTTGAGCTCATAACTATTAGTAACAAAGGGGGGGGCACATATAGTTTATGTTGCAGACCACAATAGATTCTCTGCTAATATACACAGCAAATAGACATCATTGGAGCACCTCAATAGATATACCCATGCAATGATACAAGCATGATATAATGTACTTTAACTCGCAAGGCTGGGGTCAACCTGTGACATTTTTTTCAGGCACTTTCCAAAGGTGCCACATGCAGGGATGACATCCCCAGGCTGATAACATCAAGGCCATGGCGAGATTCAAAATACATACAATTTGCTCCTTAATAATGTTTCTCTTTTTGCATATTTTTTCACCCTCAGTAATCCCTCATATCTCAGTTGCTTTACTGCCTTGCATGGGGTGAAATGATTAAAAAATATTCCTAAATAATTTCAGTAATTTCTAATATCAAATGCAAAAGAAATGCCTTCAATGGCTTCCAGACAGTTCCATATACTTAATTTCATCTACATAATATACTCCATACTATACTACACAGCTGCCATTATGTATTCTTTTTCTGTGTGCCTTCAGGACATTGGTAAAGATGGCTCTTCACAACTTCCTTTATAGCTCTTAGTAAATTTTGTCTTTTCACCATCCTTACCATTTCTTGTTCAGCCATCCATTTACAAAATCTTAGGTAGGTTACTCACTCTTTCCCTCTGTCTCTCAATACCCTATTATGTAGCTGTCTCTGATTTTTTTGGCACTTCAGTTTATAGGCATTATACCAGGACAGAAGAAATAGTCATTTATTTGAAGAGATCAATTTTCTCATTATCTCTTCAAAAAGTATTATCTTGCACAAAAATGTACATTTTTTTTTTTATTTGATTATGTGCAATACACTCAGCATATATTAATTATTGATTTATGTTTATAAAAGGAAGAAAAGACTTAAATTCTTTGGAGATTGAAAATCTATTTCAATTTAACTAATAGTTTGAAGAAAGTAATTAATTCTTTGCTTTTTCATTTTCTTTAATTTTGAAAGAGAACCAAAAACAAGATATGCAAATGAAGTTAGAAAAACTCTGAAGTAGTTATAAAATATATATATCTTTTTTAAATCACTTCACCCCAAGCAAGGTGATAATGCCACTAAGATGCAAGATGGATGAAGGTCAGTAATAGCACAGAAGATGATGGAACATGGCGATTGACATTGCATTTAAATTTTTGAAGGTTGTAGGTGGCAGTGAAGGAAGAAATTGAAAAGGAGATCTACAGATGAGAAGTGTGAGAAAATAAACTATTAAAATAGAACTGAATGTTTCATCTAGTCAGTTCAATGGTAAAACAGTGAGACCTAATTGCCAATCTAGTAATATCCTTAAATTCATCAGCACAATTGCCATGAAAATATTTGTAGAAAAGGAAGAAGTAAGCTTCAAATTGGGGAGAAAGTGACTGAAGTCTAAATGCCTGGTCAGGATTGATTATATTACAAACCTTTTGAATTTTGTCAAGAATCTTGAGATATATAGTAAAAGCACCAGACCAGATATTTATTTTGTTAGAATGATATGATTTCAACCAAATGTGATATCATTTTTGAATCTGAAAATAATAGGTTTCTGAAATATAGGATAGTGGTTCAGTAAACCTTACACAGAATTATTAACTGAATTTTATATTTTTGGAAATATCTCTTGTCTGAAAAATTCCTTTTTTTAATCATTAGATTACAAACAATAATATACCTGTGTACTTACCCTTATCCAACAAATTCTTCTGAAAAGGATATGAAAATGTGTATAGGTAAAGCCTGGGTCACCTTGAATAAAATGGATGTAATCTGGAAATCTGATCTACCAGACAGCCTCAAAGAGAGCTTCTTTCTCACCACTGTGTTTTAATGTATGTTGCCACTGTTTGAGGATAAACTAAAACCCTAAGTTTGGTGGAACTTATACTCAGATGCTGAGAGATATACTTAACATCTCTTGGAGACAACCATCTTGACTTCAGTCACTTTCTCACCGATGTGATGTGGCTTCCCCGAGTCATTTCTACAAATATTTCCATGTTAATTGCTAACATGCTTTTATTTCTGGTCCCCCAAATATATACATTTAAGTGTGCTACTGGACTAGCAACTAGATCCCACCATTTTCTATTTTAACAGTTAACAGTTTTCACACTACCCACCTGTGGAACTTCCATTTCCTTGCTTCCCCAATAACTACAATCTTCAAAATTTTAAAATGCAATGTCTATAGCCATCATCTGTCTTTTTGAACCCCTGTTCATCTTTTGTCCTTTCCTCAATCCTCCCTATTCTCAGTTTTCTCTTTTACTATCTTTAACCCCTTGCATCCTAGTGGCATTACCACTTTGCTTGGGATGAAATGATTATATATATATATATATATATATATATATATATATATATATATATATAAATTGTATGACAAAATAGAAAAAACATGTTTCATCCTTCAGAACTTCACTGGACAAAATGTGATCTGTTTTTCTGGTGAACTCATATATATATATATAATATATAATATATATATATATATATATATAACTAATATGGCAATTATGGAAAGGATTTTATTCACCAGGAGTTCACTTTCAGCCATTAGATGTATGAAAATCTGTTAGAGAGGAGGATTTCAGGGTTTGTTTGCTATATCCCCATAGAGAGGAGTAAACCCTCACCAAAAGTGGCTATTTTAGCTTTCTTGATTCTTGTGCAAACCAACCCATTACCTATCTGCTTTATTCTCATAAAAAACAAAACCTATGTCAATCTTCTTAGGTTCTTGCGCAAAATCATGCAAATGAAACCTATGCCTACCTTTTTGACTATCGTGTTAACCTATGTCTTCTTTGTTTATGATTATGTAGCACCAGTCCACAAGATTTGAAGAAGGATAACCTTTGCCAAGACTCACAGAGTTCACTCACTCAAAGCTATTTTTACCCATTGATCTAAGGAAGTGGTTGTATACTGGATAAAGTTTATATATTTCTGATCAGTTTCATATGAAAGTCTTGATCTGACAAAGCTATTTAAGAACATGACTCAAGTTTTAGGTTAATGTTTTCATTTTGTATTTTGTGGTGTTGGGTGAAACTACCCCTAGTGCAGTCTATTCTATATTCAATTTCCTTTTATCCTATACTAAATTCATTATAATTGATTCATACACCCAAGAATTTGAAGTGTTTGAAGATGCTTTCACAACTAGTCTGGTGCTTCTGCTATATATTTAGAAATTCTTTATAAAATACAAAGAAGAATTTGCAGTGTTATTGGTCCTGACATGGCATCTCAGCTTCAGTCCCATTCCCATCACTGAAACATAGCTTCCCTGTACCTTTTCTATATTTATTTTCATGGTAATTCTTCGAGAAGTGCTTTTGTCTTTGGTACCTCAACTTTACCAATTTAAGCACAGTACTAGATTGGCAGCTAGGTTTCATTATTTTGCAATTGAAATGATAAAATGTAACTGTAAGTTCTAGACTAGTAGTTTTTTTTCTTGCACTTCTTGCTCATGAAACTCTCTCCTGGCTTCTTGCTTTCCAGTTAACACTGATCTTCAAAAATTTTAATCTCAGTCATTATCTTCTGCCTTCTTAATACCTGTTCTTTTATTTAGGATAGGGTCTCAAGTCTTGAATGGCAATCTTCCTAGAGATGCTGTTTTGATAAAAACACTCGGTGTACTTGGACTACCATGAGTATCTGAGTTGGGCAATTGGAAGAACATCTGGTCTTTTAAAACCTTGCCTAAAGTCATTATAACAAGAGATTCTCTGTCAAGCAGGATCCACCTTCCTTTCTGCAAAATTATTCCTGATCATACCTTAATAAAAAACACAACTATGTATGTCTGTTATGTCTGTATGAACAAACAACCAGAAGCAAGGCAACTATGCCAACCTTTCACATCATCCTGATGAAAAAAACCCAGTGTTTGCAATAATGTTTGCAGATAACCATCTAGGCTGAAGAGACACATGGTGGTATACAGGAGAGTTACCAGCCATGATATCTATGATTATATGTCCTATATGCACGATACCTATGAAATCAAATGCTTGTCTTAAGAGCCATCTTATGGGCTGTGGACACTGACATAAAATTGGAGACATTACTAATGATGGGAAGAGTGAGGGGGTGACTTTAATCTAAATAAGATGTGGCAATTACCATGTATTTACAGGGTGCAATGGGCAAATTGTTGCCATTTTATATTTTTAATTTCACACATGCTTTCTTTTTTGATTTGTCAACTACACAGTATGGTTTGGTCAGTTAGACACTGTTAGTGAGAAAAAGAGCTCTATAACACAAGTCACTGCACCAGAAATATGGAAACAGCATGCTGTATTGCTTGGCATTCATGCAATACAAACATTTCAGAGTGCTTGGGTGTCAATCTGAGGACAGTGCAGAGAATTTGAAAAGAGTTGGATGAGTCTAATGGTGATTACATAGGTGTTTGGAGTGATTACTAGTGATGGCAACATTATGCCTTCAGTCACTGTCCACAGAGCCTCAATCTCAACACAGAGGCCTAAATCAAGTTCCTTGAGGAGGTAGTGCTATTCTGGTTCAAGGGGGTGGCTACTGCAAGACCCTATGTCTAGCAACAGGACTCTGCACTCTGCCACACAAGCAGGAGAACCAAGTCATGGCTGTCAATTTCTGTGACCACATCACCCCTTACATCTGGCCCCCTAACTTGCCAGACTGCACCCCCTTGATTATTATGTGTGGGGCACAGTTGAGCAAGAGACCAATAAAACTCCTTGTAACAATAAAAATGAACTGAAGGCAAGGATTATGGCAGCATTCACCAACTTAAAAAAGGAAACTGTCCAGAAGAGATGCAGGAGATTCTGAAGTCATCTGGAGGCCGTGGTTGAAGCCAATGGCAGTTTTATTGAAGACTCTTTAGTATTTCAAGATATTCTTGTGTAATTTTGGTAAATATATTTGTTAAAATGAGATATCAGTGTTATTTTTATTTTTGTGTAATTTAGGTGACAATTTATCCATCTCACCCTATACATTTGATCCTAAAATTTAACTTAATATGGTGAACCATATTACCTAATAATTAAACCAAAGGTTTTTTTTTTACCTTCTTTTATTTAACCAGTACTGGAGATGAAATATAACCTTTGATATTACTAAGATGAAGGGCTGTCTTTATTTTCTTCAACATTAATTTAAATATTTATTCATGACTAACATAGAGAACTAAGCAATGAATCTTATAATTTCTAATTTGATTTTCTAACCCCTAAACTATTCTTGCACATTTATTCAATGTGGTTATTTAAATGCACTATATGTTTCTTGTCTCAGGATAATAAATAATTTTTCTGTTGATTTTTATTGCAGTCTTGGCTCTTTTCCCTCCAGTCACATTGATTTTTACTTATGATTTTAAGCCTAACAAGGATTTAAACTCAGTTCCAGGCTATTTTTGTACCTTACTGACTTGTGAAATCTCAGAGAAATGAGGGCTACATTTCATGCCTTCTTTTTTTCTGGAGATGAAATTACAAGGAATGTTTAATGTTTAATTTCTTCTTGAGTGACCATGGCTCTCCCAAAAGTCCCTGTCTTTTGTAGTGCTTAGTAAGGTTTATCTTTTTGCTGTTACCCCTGATTCCAGTTCTGCCAACCATTTGCAGAGGCTCAAGATGTAGATTATTTGCTATTTTCCTCTGGCCCTCAATATGTTCTTTGAGTGAGTGTCAATTCTCCAAGCCATCTTTCCTTATTATGTGCTTGAGAAATTTCAGTTGTCTCTTTCTGAATCTAAGTATAAGTGTTCTTTTTTTTTCTTTCCTTTCTCTTAAAATCTCATGTGTTTAGTCTATGGTAGTGTTTAACTTATATTAGTAAAATATAGTAATTATATTAATGACTTTTTTTTTAGGATGGGATGAGGGATATCTAGTCTGATTTCAATCAAAGTATGAGAACTTGTTTTATTTAAATTATTTCATTAAAAAAAATGTACAATAAGATGAAAGAAGGTAAAAAATACTAAAAATAACTAGTCATATTAATCATGGTGACTTTGTTAGATTTGGATATTAAATTATTTTCAACTGACCATTTTTTTCAGACTTCCATGAAGAATTAATTATATCCCTTCTGCCTGATTAATCTAATCACTTTCTCTTGTAATAATTCTTCTTCTCAGATAATTTTTCAGTGCCTAACCTCAAATCAGATCATATCTCTGCTATCCTACCAAAATAATGGCTTAGCACATTTCCTTTAATCTTCGTTTGTTCTGTTCAGATAAAACAGGATTTGCTTCTTGATATTTATTAGTGAATATTAATGAATAATAATGCTGAATATCAATGTCGATTTCTTTTTTTTATGCTTCTTACTCATGAAAAATACAAAAATTGCCCATCTGTTTTTATATGGTCATCTGCTATTATATATTCCATAATAGAAAATATTTCCCATTGCAAGATGAAATCTATTTCTCTGTTGTAAAAGATCCTTTTGAAAAATATGTTGGTAGAAGCTAATCTTATTAACTATTTGGTGGCATCAACAATTATTTTTGCAATGTTTTGTGACTGGAATTTTAGGTTAGTTAAATCTCTATGTTTCTGTTACTTCATGACTTATCTTAAAATAAAAGTTGGAGGTACAAACAAGTTTTTCAGTCATCTTTAGAATATAATGGCTATTATTTTATTTTAAAGATATTAATGCCTTAAATGTTTTTAAGCATTTTTTTCTCAATTTATGCATTTTTGAGGATCTGCTGTGCAATAATCTGATTAAGAGCCAAATGCAGCCAGTTTTGAAGAAATTTTTTTTTGTTTATTATATTACTGTTATAATAATTATTAACATGCCTCCAGGTAAAATGTTACTAAAAACAAGAAAACGCATAAAATTTCTAATAAAAAAATTTGACTGCCATTATATTGCAGTTTAGTCAAATATCATAGTAAAAATGCTTTTTTGATTAAAAATAATTTGCTGAAAAAGAACATGGGCATTTTTTATAAAAGATGGTTGACAAGATAGTTCTAACCAGAACATTAGTCAAAATCATTGTAATTAGTCATGTTTAGATCAGATTTTATTCAGAAATGGAATGTGGCTAATAAAGTATTATTGACAGAGAAAATAAAAACACTCTTAAAAACTTTGTGATGCATCTCCACCAAATTGCCAGGTTAATAATCATCAATAACACCAATTAAAATATTCTTCATATTTTTTTTGTTAAAATAAAAACATTATAACACACATTAGTAACCATCAGAAAACCTCGTTATTACAGGAAAAGCAAATTGTGTGACTAGATATCCAGTGTATTATTAAATAAAAGATGTCATACTTTCAAAAGATCATTTTCAGAATTATAGTCTAAACCAGTGTTTCCCAAATGGTGCAAGGGCCTCATAGGTACGTCAGAAGAGGACAGCAAGTGAGGCGGAATGATTGAAAGACAATCAAAGATTTAGAAACAATTTGAAAAAATTCATATGCCAAAAATAAATATGATTTCAAAATTACTTGTAATTGCATGCATGAGTCCAAGTATAAATAGTTATAAATAATTATTGACCAATATTTTTTTGCATTATATCAAGTATTAAGAATATAGTAACTAGAGTCTGCAAACTGGAGGAGAAAGTTATCAATGATAAGTGCAGATTCAAAGTCAGAACATTATCTCCCTTTAATGCACTCTCTGTTTTATATTTTTAAATGTACTTTTTATCGCATAAAATTTGGTGAGGAGTGAGCAAATTTTCATTCCAAAAATGCGGCCCAAAGAAAAAGTTTTGGAACTACTGGTCTAAACAAAAGCATCGTGTTAAGGTTTAACAATGAACGATTGCATTTTAATGTAAAATGTGTAAAAACTCTGGTCCATTCCTTAATCACACAGTAGATCCCCAGAAATGAATTAAATTGAAAAAGTTGCCAAAAACATCATTAGTGACATAATTTATTTAAAAAACTAAAAAAAGAGCTAGCCAGTATATTTCATGACATGAAACCATTATTTAATCAAGATTTGACCAAGTACTAAATCATTATCAAGTTAAACATTAATACCATATCATATCATACCAATTAGTAAGTCTGTAACTGCAGTGTACAATTTTTTATGTTAAAAACATTGTGAGATTAACCATTCCCTTACAAGGAAACATTTGGAATTCACTGACTGAACAGTTAGTGTTACTCTCAGCTGAAATTTATCATTTTCAGGGAAATAGTTTTCTTAAGTCCAATGTTATTTCTTTTAGTACTGATGGGGATTTCCATTGCCCCTGAATAAGGATATATCATCTAGTTCTTTTTTGTACTGCTCAGTTATTGCTTGCCCTGTTTCCACTGAGTCGAAGTGCACATAGCCCACACCAGGGATTGAACTCACAATCACTGTGTCATCAAATTCATGAACCAATACTTTAATCCACTAGGCTAATGTCCCATAGAACAAAAAAAGTAAGAATAACATGAGATATCCATAGAAATGGGCAGTGGAATGAGAATAGTCTACCCCTGTAGATTAAATAAAGAGTTCAGTTCAGAATTACTTGTAGGTTACCTGAATCGATATAAACATGATGAAGCCTGGAGAGCACAATAACTGAAACATTGTGATAACAGCAACAAAGATGAGGAAGATAATCTGAATGTAAATAGTGTAAATAGCTTAATGTTTTTACATAAATTATTTTATTTTCATAATCAGTCTCTTAACAGTCTGGGTGCTTTTTATTATTTCAGAAAATATTGGAACAGTGAATATTAGCATCAGCCTTGAGCTATTTGACACTGGGAATTAACTTGTTGAGTACTGGTTCTAGTTTAATGTTTTATTCTGCTCTGCTATCTGATGATTGAGTAGTTTTCTGTTCCTATGAGTCATTGCAGAAAGCATCAGCTTCATATATTTTACTGTTCACATGAAAAATTCAAATACAAATATTTTATAACTGTTTATCATAACCTTGTTGCCAGTCTAAAACCAACCTAAGTTATTCTTAACCTTAACCCAAATATTGATGGTCAGCTATAATAAATATGTTTGCTTTGGTTAAAGAAATGTCAGTTCTATTTGGTGCAATGCATTCATATCTGCAAAGCAAAGAAAAGAAAATGTATATATACTTGAAAAATAAAAAATATGTATGTATGTATGTATGTATGTATGTATGTATGTATGTATATATATATGTGTGTGTGTATATTTAGGCAGAAAATTCTTTTAGGCATGTCTGATTGAATAAATTACAGACATTATGACTAATTTATTCAATCAGACACACACACATATATATATATATATATACATACATACATGGGAAAATGATATATATTTTATATATCAGAACAATTTGTCCTTTAAGATTTTATGTGACTAAAGTGAAGTGATGTTTATGTTGATGTGATTAGACATGTATATGAATGAGAGATGGAATACTGAAATTTTTGTATACACACACGCACACACACACACACACACACACACACACACACACACACACACACACACACACACACACATATATATATATATATATATATATATATATATATATATACAATGAGTTTCTTTGGACTTTTAACTGTGGAGTTTATGGTTTATGCAGCAGACATTAATAATGCAGAGAAGCTTCATCACTGCATGATGGGGGCCTGCAAAACCATTCAACACTGTGGGGGATTATCTGAAAGGGTCCACCAGTCAATGATCTGAAGATTGCATGCATGTGTAGATGCAAGCAGAGGACATTTTGAACATTTGTTATGAGTTGCTGTGCTGGGGTACAAACCATGGCCTTTTGAACATATGTTTATATGGACATTTTGCCTTGTTTTGGTGTCAGGAACCCACCCCCAAAGTTTAAATATTTTTGATACACCCTATATATATATATATATATATATATATATATATATATATATATATGTGTGTGTGTGTGTGTGTGTGTGAATGCTTATAAGACCATTCCCCTAGGCCATTGTTATTGTATTTGATCTTCATTGAATGTTCTATAAATGGTCTTTTGATCTATTCTATTGATTTATATAAAACTTTTCTGGATATGCTTAAATTTAATTCCCAACTTCTACTTGATATTTGATTTCTTTGATGAACTGAGTAAAACTCTAACATTTGGATACCCCGGGGGTAATGGAACCTCTTATATTTTGGTATTTGCTCACAGAATTCCAAGGGAGTGGATTGTTAGATTCCCTAGATTAAAATCTGTTTTTATAATATCCTAACCAGAAAGAAGCTCAACATTAGATTTTTGATTCAAAATAATTAATCATTGTCCGTGGCTAATAATTCTCAACTATGATTGTTTTTTCTCGTTTTTTCTTTTATGGAAGCTTATATCATTTCTATCTTTTTAGTTGTTTTTTTTTTTTTTCTTCGTCTGTTTTTATTTAGTTTATCTTTTTTGATCTAGGTTTACAGCCAGATCATGTTGAAACACCAGTTCCCATACGATTATGAAAGTTAAGCAATGTCAAACCTGGTCAGTATCTAGATGGGTGACCATTTAGGAGTACCAGGTGCTGTAAGCTTAGATGTGTGGGTGGTTTAATGGATACTAGCTCAGAATTGTTAATCAGAGAGCTGAGTTCCAATTCCTGTTGTGTTTGTTATATTCACTTACTTGTAAATACGCTTGGGAAAGGTATGATTCACCTTTTCTCCACCAGATATGGGTTAGATCTTATATCACTAAAATATTATTATCTCAAGAAAAAAATTCTTGCAAGCTAAAATATTCTCTGGCTGCAAATGAATCAGTTTCCCTGTTCACTGATTGTGTTTTTAATCATTTCACTGCAAACAAGGTAATAAAGCCACTAAGATGGAAGAGGTTACTGAGTATTAGAGAATATAGGAAAAAAATTAAAAATCAGAGTGCCAAGTGTCAAATCCAATTGGGTTTGTTATATTCACTTAATTGCAAATACACTTGGGGAAGGTATGAATCCACCTCTTCTCCACCCTGCCATGAGTTAATTAGTAAATCTTATATCACTAAACAATTATTATGTAAAAAAAAAAGAAAAAAAATTCTTACAGTCTAAAAATATTTTCTGGCTTTAAATAACCTGCAAATGGTTGATAAGCCATAGAAAACAAATCAATCAATTTCTTTGTTCACATTTTTTAATCATTTTGATGCAAGCAAAGCAATGAAGCCACTAAGATGGTAGGGGTTACTGAGTATTATAGAATATGGGGAAAAAAAATTGAAAATTACCATTTTCTTTTTGTTATTCAATTTTTATTTATGCAATCTCCTTCCATCAATGGTTTTCTGATAATGCTTACTGTATAATAATATACTATGCTTAGGAGAACAAGCTGATCTATAAAAGTGATCAATATTTTCAACTTTTGCCAACCACTTAGTTATTCTGATAATTTGATAGTGCATCAATATTTTATCTATCCAATGATTGGCAAGTAGGCACTATATTCAAGCCTTTGATGACATCACTCAGACAATTTGGATTTCAGCTATTTTGTTGGTGGTGGTCAATAACCGATAAAAATGTCTTCGGATTCTCAGTGTTTATATGAAAAGCTTCAACTTTTTTAATTTTGCTGTTAGCATATTTAACTCTACAACCCAGAGTAATCTTGGAATTGTTCAAACTTTTTTCCAACACCCTTGTGGTGCACTAAGAAGCTTCATCAATGTTGATTATTCCTAGTGTCACATCCTAGGAATTATGATAAGCTATATCTGGCAGCAAGGCCTCTAATTGGGAGGTTTTGAGGAGCATGGAACCACTTCTTAATTGCTGTTGTTCCCAGATACACCCTAACCCACCCTGATGGCTGTCACACAAAATTCTCTTTTTACTATTTCAAATTATTGAAAATGTTTTCCTAATTGCTTGTATCTCCATCTTTATTGATATACAGGGTGTCCACAACGTCATAAGACAAATAGAAAAAAATTATTAAAATTACAACAGGAAATGGATACTGTTAAAATGTTTACATAATATAAAGTAAATAGTGAAGTTTATATACAAATAGTTAATAAATTTCTATATATGGGTTGGTTGTTTTTCTTTAGTGCATATCAGTATCTATGGGTTATTTAAGGCCAAAATCAAAATAATTTGTAGGCAATTTTATTATTTTTTTGAGATAATAATGGTTTAGTCTCACTAATTAACCCATAGCTGGGAGGAGAAGATGTGGATTCATATTTTTCCCAGGGGTATTTGCATGTAAGTGAGTATAATGAACCAAACTAGAATTACCCCACCTGCACATTCAAGCTTACAACACCTCGTATTCTCAAGTAGCTACCATTCAGGCTTGACATTGCTTAATTTTGGTGATTGTACAGAAAGTGGTGCTTCAACATGATTTGGCCATAAACCAAATTTCTATATGGGCCACATTTATTTGTTGAAGGACATCTAAGCAATATTCAATTCTTTAATTCTGGTAATTCTTTGTGTTCTGAAAATTTAAACATGACATTAATAAAACTATTGATATCATTAAAAGAACCTTAATAAGAGCATATTTATATGCAACAAAAATTTAGTTGCCACCTCCTCGAAGTTTGTAATAGCTTTTTGGAATTGTCTGAAGACTTTGTGGACACCCTGTAAAGAATTTATCTTCTATGTGTTTATGTGTTGTGTCTCTTCAGTCCTGGGTATGACAACAAACTACATCTGACAGCAAGGCCTCTGACTGGCAGATTGAAAGCTTTGAGGATAGTGGAACCACTCCTTAATTGCTGCTGTTCCCAGGTCATCCTTGACCCAGGGTGATAGCACTTGTTATGGTCCTAGCTATGAGTAAATAGTAAAATCCCAAACAAAACACTATGAAAGTATAAACATAGAAGCAATACATTTTTATGTAAAAAACAATACATTATATCTGGTGTTGAAGGCATACAATTTTTTTCAAAATATATTTAGTTGAGGCCATAAAATTGTGTTCAAATTATTTACATTTTGGCATTAAGTAACCCATGGAGGTTTTGATATGCCGCTAAACAAAATCAACCAACAAACCAAACAGCCAGTATGAAAGAACTCTTTTATGATCTTAAGCTACATAATATCTGACATTTTCTTTAAATCAAACTGTATTCCAATATAATATATACATGTTACCACCTCTACTAAGTATGACCACACATATGTATATGCACAACAGCTGAGTATCATCTACCATATATTCAATGAAAGCAGAATAACATATATTTTTATTACTTCAAAGCTCCCAAGAAAATTAAATTTTGACATTAAATGACCCATGAGGAAGTTGATATGCCATTAAGCAAACAAATCGATCAAAATCTTTGATGTGGTTGATCATGGCTCTATAACTTCTTGTCCTTTGTCACTCCTAGTAATGTCTGTCTTTTTGCTATCTCTTCTAAGGCTTGTTCTGTCAACCATTTACACTTTTCTAAGACAATTTACACCACCTTTGTTTTCAGCAATAATTAATATTTTTTTCAATATATTTCAGTTTTGGACCATAAATATTTTAAATACTTTAGCAAATATGACAAAGACTCAGTACAATATTGGGGATATTGTTATAAATAACAATTCTTCTTCTATATACACTCTCTTCAGGATGTGGGCAATTATGGCTCTCCACAACTACCTGCTCTTTGTAGCTCTTAGCAATGTTTGTTTTTTGCCATCTCTTCTAATCTCTGTTCTGCTATCCATTTACTCAAGCTTATTTGGTATGTTATTCTCTGCTTTCTTCTGTTGCTCTTGTCTTCAACATGTTCTGTGAGCCTTCTTTCCTCATTATATTCCCTATAAATTTCAACTTTCTCTTTTGCTAAATGTCCTTTTTGTTTCTATCATTGCTCACACATTCAGCCCTTGATATCCTCAGCATCTTTTTGTAGAGTCACAATTCTGTTGTCTCTTCTTCATCTCTGAGGAGATTTATCAGATATCTAATTGTATGAAGTTGATAACATAAATTCTATTTGATTATTGATCACTTAGCAGTTATAGATTAGGGCAAAAATATAATCTCTTGTTAAAGGCACTAAAAACAGCCAATTATTTATGATGCTTGTCAATCAATAATATATTCCTCATATTGAAACGATGTTCTTCAGCATTTTTCTTGTATCATTTCTTCATTAACCAACACAAGAAAATCAAATATGTTTTCTATTTTTTGCTGCTGCAATGTGCTTCATAGTGCTTATAATATAAGTAATGCTTTGACAATCTGGATTGTATGTAAATTCTGATATGGTGTTTGGACAGCATCTGGTGTAAGAGATATTGAAATATTTTTTGTTTTTTCCAGATATTATCCAACAACTCCTATTATTGTTTTTGTAGATTTAGCAACTGTTGATTTTGTTGTTATTGCTGTTTCTGCTGTTGAATTTCAACTATTGAAGCCAAAATTTGCTCGACATTTACAAGAATTTTTTTTTCTTATACCCAAGAGAAAAAAGAAATTTTTTTCCTTCTACACAACAGGAAAAAGAATTTTTTTTAACAAATGTGGTTAAAATTCTTGTTGTTTCCATATCCTTGTTCCCAAAGAAACAAGTATTTTTTCCTGTACTTGTTCACTCAGTATGAGTTTCCAAAAATCCTTGTAACTCCAGTTCCTGAATCCTCATTACAATTATAAGTTGTAAGAGTTCCAAATCCTTGTCACAACAGTTATAAATTGCCCGATTTTTAAATTCCTCATTGCCACTGTTATAACATACTTCTTAGTACTTATAAGTAATGCTTCGGCCAATTGCCTTGATGCTTGTATTAATTAATCTGAAGACTGACTCCAAATGGCTTCTCCTTCTTACCTTTGACCTGGAGTTCTTTATTTATAGTTATATAATAGTTTATATAGTCATCGGGGTTGTACTATTTACTCCACAACACCATAGTAACATTAATATTAGATATTTCCTTATGCAGAATCCTCTTCTTTTATTGTCCTTTCTCTTCACCAATATTTTGTACTATCTGAGATGAATCTAATTAAATATTTCATTTTCAAAACAATTATATTTTTCTATTTGTTCTTTTGTCCCTCTTGATGTTTGTGTTCATTTCTCATCTGTGCTTTTTTTCTTTTGGTTCCAGGCCTCCAAAGACCGGTCAGTGCGGCTGCGGGTCATGCCCGAACAGAGCAATGACTATCGAGTGGTTGTGTTTGGGGCTGGGGGAGTAGGCAAGAGCTCCCTCGTCCTCCGCTTTGTCAGGGGTACATTTCGGGAGAGTTACATTCCAACAATTGAGGACACTTATCGGCAGGTGATTAGCTGCAATAAGCAGGTGTGTACATTGCAGATTACAGACACAACAGGGAGTCACCAGTTCCCGGCCATGCAGCGTCTTTCCATTTCTAAAGGTCATGCTTTTATATTGGTCTATTCCATCACAAGTCGACAGTCATTAGAAGAACTGAAACCAATCTTCAGTGAGATTACTGAAATCAAAGGTGATGTTGAAAGCATTCCAATCATGTTAGTTGGAAATAAATGTGATGAGACAAGCCGAGAGGTGACACAGAATCAAGGCGCGGAATTGGCCAAACGCTGGAACTGTGCCTTTTTGGAAACTTCAGCAAAGACCAACTATAATGTGAAAGAACTTTTCCAAGAATTGCTTCAGTTGGAGAAAAGACGGACCATGAGTCTGCAACTTGAAACAAAGAAGACAAAATCGCAAAAACGCAAAGAGAAGTTAAAAGGAAAATGTGTCGTGATGTAAAGTGCGGGTCAATCAACAGATCCTAAATTTAAAAAAAAATATTTCTTCACATTTTTTTAAAATACCCCACACAAAAATTCTGCAAAAAAAAAGTTTATTAAAAAAAAAATTAGATATTGATATTATAAATTTTAGAACCATTTTTTGAAATGAATTTCAACTTAAAAAAATTTCTCAATTAGATGATGAAATAATGAAATTTGAATAAAATCTGTTTAATAAGATTTAAAGAATGAAAAAAACACAATATAAAAAAGATATCCTATGAAAATATTGGTTCATTTTTTAATGCCTACATGTTGTTTTCTTTATATAAAAAATAAAATCACCAAAAGATCTCAAATGAGAAATATCAATATGCAATTGTTATTTTCCAAAAATTGAAATATTTAAAAAAAAAATAATTAAAAGCGTAAAGATTTTGTGTTGGTTGGTGTCACTTTTGATGCTCAACTGACTGGAATGGTTCATACAACAGACAGACGTAACTGTTAAACATTTCATTACAGCTATCTAAAGCTGTTTACTTGGCTTCCGAAAATGTTTACAGAGAATTGGGCTAAGTTGGAAAAGGTAAAACAAAGCAAAAAGAAAGAAAGGAATGTGTTTGGAACAAGTGGAATTGAAAAAAAAAAACCAACAAAATCTTAAAAAAACTAATCAAGTCTGAAAAAAAATAATGTTCAATTTTATATGAGAGAAAAGAATGAAAGAGAAACAGATTACAGATTGTAATGATCTGAAGTTTACAATTCATAGAACTAAGGACCCAAAATGCAGGATGAAAACTGAAAGCAAGGATTTAAAGAAAAGAATAAAAATGGTTTATAGTCAGCAAAATGTTGTGGATATTAATTTACAATTATTGTTGACAATTTCTGTACCTTTTTTTTTTAATCTTCAGTTTGCTACATAAAACACGCAAATGTGGAGATCCATTTTTCTCTCCTTCTCTCTCTTAGAATCTCCACTAGTTTGCATTGTTCACACCTTTTTACCCAACAGGCTGCCGATGCTGACATCGAGCCTGGTTTTAGAGATTTAGATTCTCTTTCAGTAAAGTTTTGGAAAATTTCCAGATTTGACGCACAGTTTGTCTAGGCCTGCCCGTTTATTTGGTCAGTGCCCCCTACAGTGTCTTTGCAAATAGCTTATATCTGTCGTATTTATTATTCTACAGAATTAGTTGCAAAAGAAAACAGTTTTTGATTTCCAATTTTAACTCATCATACACTGTGGCTTGGGAAACAAGGGAACTCCCTTGTTCACTGGCACATATAGTCTAAACCTGTCAGATCCACACAGCATTTCAACAATATATATTTTCATTCCATTGAAGTTAATTATTTAAAAAAAAAATGAACAAAGAATCTGAATATATATCTCTATATATATATATAGAGAGAGAGAGATTATATATAGACACACACAATACCGTATATTTCCACATATAGGACAACATTTAAATCCCAAAATTCACCGTTAAAAATTGTCTTATACTACAATTCTAAAAACGAAACCTTAAATTCTGAGTGATATTTGTCAATAGGCTGTCAGTGTGATAACCAATAATGAACATGAAAAGATTCACATTATCAAATAAGCTGATAACAAAAGTATTAAAATCATTTCTACCTTATATATTACTGGCATAACTTCATAATAATTTGGCTATTTAAAGAATAATTCCATATCAATGAAATCAACTTGTATTCATGCAAGCTCAGATGAGAAAATGTAAACATCGAGTTATGATTGTGTTCACAGCAACCTTTATCTTTCGCTAAACTTTCAATAATGAATAAAAGACTGAATGAAAAAAAAAGTGGAAAGTGGAATGTACTATTATCATACATTATTGTACTGTTATTAGTGGTACTTTGTGACTGTTGATGAAATCTAAGTAAATGACCATTAGTACACCGGGCTGTTTGTAACTGTTTAGATATAGGAAAAGAAGAGGGAGAAAAAGAATCAGTATTCACAAGAGATCATATGTTGAAATGTAAACAAAACAATGGTTTCCCTTTCAGGGGGCGTGTATAGGAAAAACATGATATAGAATCGGTTTTGATATTTCATTTATTTTGAATTTCTAAGGATAAAGTAAGTAGCATCATTTACAATAACATCATCTTTATATAATCAATATGCAACCATCTTATACTACAGGTATAGGATAAATTCATGAGAATTTGCTATATTTTTTGACCTTGTATAAAGGTTACCTTATACATGGAAATATACGGGGTGTATGTGTGTGTGTGTGTGTGTATATATATATATATATATATATATATACATATACACATACTAACTTAATTGTGTACATTTGATTTTTTTTTTAATGATTGTAAAAAATTAAAAACACTTTTGAAGCACTCTATTGAAAATTAGTTTGGTATCCTTAAATTCTTGTTTGTTTGTTTTCTCTCATTCCTGAAAATACTTGCCTCCTTCAGAGGATTTATCTTTATACCTTTCCTCCATTTTATTCCTCAGCACAAACAGTCATTTTCCTTTGTCTGCCTTTCTTACTTTCGCTATCGGCTGTGTCTTATGGGGCAGCCTCTAATCCAGTTAAAGAGTATTACTTCAAACAAACAAAAATTGTTGGTGATCTTGCCCCCTTCATATTTTCTTTTCTGAAGTCTTGAAAGGCAACACACAAAGGAGAAATATAAAGAGAGAAACAAAGATAAAAAAAAAAAAAATGAAAATAAGCCTACAAATATTTGTAGAAATGATCTCATTCAACCATCTTCTCTCTACGGGTCAATTTCTTGTCATTCAAAATAGATTTTAAACTTAAGAACTTAGAAATGATGAGAAAATAAGTCAGGCAGTTGATGTTTTGAAATTTGAATTTTTTTTTTTCTAAATCTTTTTTTTTTTTTAAATCGTGTTTTTAATCATATAAGAGAATTAACAAAAGCAGCACATTCTCTTGAGCGTAAATTGAAGATGACATTCAATCTTCAGTTGCCTTTGGTTTTCCTTTTTTCTTTTTTTTTTTTTTCGGAATCTTAGGCACTGTGCTACCCTGCCATACTGCCATTCTACCAATGACCATTACAGCAGATTGACCATTTAAACAAGAGAAAAAACCAAAGGGTTAAAAATTGTTGATAAAGGGCCCACTGGATGCTTTGAAGGAAAAAAAGAACAACAAAGAATTGTATTTATGAATCCAATGTTGCATATTGTTTTATTTTGGAAATGTTGACTTGTTTTAGAAAACACACATTAACACAAAGTGGACTGATATGGTTCTGAACTGTAAGGTTTACTCACTAACATGTAAGTGCACATTGATACATAGTCACGCATGTGCAAATATTTGCATTCATGAGGTAATGTGATATTCTATTACAGCAAAATGCCTACTTTATAATGAAAATAAATATGTATATGAAAAGATTATATATATATATATATATATATATATATATATATATATATATATATAAATACACATAAAAAAAATAAGAGACATTTAAAGAGACATTTGCATCAAGACACATTGGAACGTTTTATGACAAGAACTTTTTATGTTTATTTGTTTTATCATCTTTAATATTTATTTAAAAAAGAAAAAATCCAAAGCTTTTTCTTATTTCATTCTTTTTTTTGTTTTTCATTCAAAAAAAAAAAACTCTCACATCATTTCATATAAATTGATATTTGTTTCAGTTTATTTTTGTCTTTTTATATATGTGGCTAATGTTCAGTTTTCTTTTTCCCTTTTCATTCTTTTTCTTTTTTCTTTTTTTTCATTATTAAAGCTTTCATATCATTTCTTGTAAATTGACATATGCTTCAGTTTATTTTTGTCTTTTTATATCAGTGGCTAATGTTTAGTTTTCTTTTTTTATTTCTTTTTCCTCTTTCATCCTTTTTCTTTTTTCATTAAAAACCCCAAAAACTCTTTCACATCATTTCATGCAAATTGACATATGTTTCAATTTATTTTGTCCTTTATATCAGTGGCTAAAGTTCAGTTTTCTTTTCTTTCCAAGGATTCCATAAAGATAGAAAAAAACAAAAGAAAAAAAAATGTTACTGTACTATAATCTTACTGTCGTTTTATTAGATGCAAATTTTTTTTATTGGGGAAAAAATTTGACACCTTAAAAAAAAGGCAAGAAAAGTCTGTATCTTTGGTCAATAAATTCCTTCAGTCACTGAACTAAAAAAAGATTTAAAAAAAAAAATGTTTGTTAATTCTAATCCCATCCACCCGCCCACCAACAAATAAATGTTAGTTGCAACATTCTTGAAGATCTTCTTTTCTTATTTACTGTTATAGTTTCCCATTGACTTTTTACCTGTTTTTCATTTATACCAACGTACTTTATAGTGTAATCTGTTGATCTGTCTGAAAGACAATGAATAAGATGCCTTACCATTTGGTAATTTTTCATTTGTTGTTTTTTCTTATCCTTAAGACAATAAATGAGGAAAAATGGCTATATAACACTTCTTTTGGTTATTTATTGAGCTTAATACTCTCATCTCAACAAATTTTAGCCAGAACATTCAATTGTTATAAAAAATTTTTCACCTAACTATATGTAGGACTCTAACATCCGGAGGAGATGACTTATGATTTGCTTCATAAGAGTTTTAAAAAAAAAGCTCACTGGTAAGTTTTCTGATAATTGTGCACATAGAATAGGTTTGGCAATGTTTAAACTTCATACCTGAAAAAAAAAATGGTGTGTCAAAAGATTGGTTATTCCCTTGCCTATTACTGTATACACTTTTGACTCACTCAGCAATGTTTATGGTTTTAAAAAGTGATGATTAGAATTTTAATAAAACAATTGTTCTGATGGGCTTTTCTCCTTAGTGCCTTGACTGCCTGAATTCAAGTATGTTTCTAGATTGGCCATTAGGTCTCACCCTTTTACTACTGAACTAGTTAGATGCAACTGACAGTTCTATTCTAATAGTTTCTTTTCTTACACTTCTCATCTGTAGAACCCCTTTCGATTTCTTCCTTCCCTGCCACTTAAAATCTTAAAAAATTTTAATGCCACATCAATCACCATCTGTCTTCCTGAATCCTGTTCCTTTATTTTCTTTTTCCTCACTTTTCCTTGTTAAAGTCATCTGATGCACTTTCACTCCTTGTAAAACCCTGTGACCTAATGACATTGTTGCCTTGCTTGGAGTGAAATGGTAAAAAAAAAATTTTTTTAAATTAGATTTTCCTTATTCTTGAGAACTGACAACAAAGATGTTAAACACTATTTATTAGTTTGCTTATTCATAAGAATAATTTTATATTTACAAGATTATAAAAGTATGTGAACCAACTATATTGAAATATTTTATTATTTACCATTTTATAAGGAAATAAATATGAAAATAATCTTTTTATTCATAAATTTATAAAAATGTCTGTGAATAAGAAAATTTAAATAAGCACATAATGACAATTAACTTTAATTATAAATTTTGTATAAAATGGATTTTCCAGGCATTCCTTTCATTTGCTCTTGCCACATAAATTCACTAAAATAGGTTGAGTACATTTCTTCTTCTGACATAGTTTGATAATTTTCTAATATTTTCTAAATTTTTGAATAAAAATATTTCTTTTAAAATTTATTTCTTTATAAAATTATAAATAATAAATCTTTATAAAAAGTAAATAATAAATATCACATTTTATTTGGTTCACATTTTAAATAAATATTGCTGAGTGAGTCAAAAGTGTATGCAGTAATAGTGGTGTCAAGGGAAAAAACCATCCTTTTGACACTCAGTTTTTTTCCGGACATAAAGGTTAAACGTTGTCATCAGTGCACATTTTGAGATACTATAATTTCTTATTATTCGTACTATCTGGGGAGAGCAAGTTTACAAATCCAAAACTGGCAACTGAAAAGAAAAGAATTTTTATAAAGTTTTAAAATTAGTAACGTTTTTCACTGACCCAACACTTGATTTTGAATCTTAGATCTTTTGACTTTCATTCAAATGATTCACCATAATACTTAGAAACAGTGTTATTCATTAGAGCTGGTTGAGTCTCTTGTGGGTCTGAGAGATGTTACAAATGCTTTATTGACCACTGAAGGGAAGAGCACTTTATACAGCTTTTTTATAATTTTTAACACTATGAATTAAGTGTTCTCCAGATTTAAATTAATCTTATTCACCCGTTATGAGTTAAAACTTGTTGAAAAATTTTACAAAATCATTTCATCTTCGTTTAGTTAACTCCACAATAATATATTTTTCAAAATTATTTTTTATAATTAAAACAAAAATAATTATATCCATGTCATGCTATATATGATTATTTTCTTATATGTTATTTTATAATGATACAATTTTAACAAAACTTTAGAATATTTTTTAATAATTTCTTATCCTTGAAAGGACTGATGAACCTGTTCCACATTGTCTGGTGAGTTGCTTGTTAGGCTTTGGTCAAATATCCTCATATCTCTGACTGATTTCTGATCTGTAAACTGCTTCTCCACCTGACTTTCATAGAATTATTATTATTATACTTATTATTTGCATATCAGTAGTTCAGATTACAAAGACCATGCTTAGTTGGTTATAAACAATAATTGATACATAATAATGTGGTTTTGAAAGCAATGAACTGCTATTAATGTTCTTTACATTTTCGTAAAAACCTAGTCTGAAGGGGTTTCAATTTTAAATTTCACTTTTTCTCTTAATGAAACATTTTTGTACTTACTTTCCTCAGCATTTTATTTTGGACCAGAAATCATAGAAATAAAATTCTTTTAGCTCTAAACTGCTCTTGTTATACTCTATTGATTTTGAATGTGTATTTTTTCTCTTTTTTCTTTCTTTTAAGGAATGTGTGTTTTCAGAAATTTCATATCACCATTTCTCATGTTTGATTCATTGAACTTTTTGATTAAATACACATTAATTTAAAAATGACTGAAGATACATTATTTTCATAAACATTAAATCAAAATTACCTAAATATGCATTAAATGAAAATTAAATTTCAAATAAATAAAAAATTGATTAATGTGTATATTAAATAGACATTGAATCAAAATTATCTAAATGTATTTTAAATCAAAATGAATTGAATATATAATAAATCAAAATTAATTAATTACACATTAAATAGAAATTAATTAAATACACATTGAGTAAAAATGAATTAAATACTTCTTGGAAACAAATTAATTAAATATTCAATAAATCAAAATTAATTAAATACACATTAAATAAAATTAAATATACAATAAATAAAAATTATTAAATACAAATTAAATATTCAAAAATTAAAATTAAGTGCACAACAGATTCAGATTAACTAAATCATTAATAATTCAATATTAGTTAAATACAAATTAATTTATATCCAATAAATCAAAATTAATTAAATACACATTAAATATAAATTAATTAAATACAAAATAAATCAAAATGAATTAATACACATTAAATACAATTTAATTTAGTATTAAATAAATATAGAATAATTCCAAATTAATTAAATACACTGTAAATACAAATTAATTAAATACACAATAAATCAAAATTAAATATACATCAAATAAAAATTAAATATTCAATAAATCAAAATGAGTTAAATGCAAATTAATTAAATATACAATAAGTACAAATTAATTAAATACATATTGAATAAAATTAATTAAATACAAATTAATTAAATATTTAATAAATCAAAATTAATTAAATACACAGTAAATACAAATTAATTAAATACATATTGAATCAAAATACATTAAATACAAAATAATTAAATACACATTAAATCAAAATTAATTAATTTGTATTTACTGTGTATTTAATTACTTTTGATTTCTTCGAATTACATGTGCTATCCATTTTAGTTGTTGCTGCTGTTGTTAGTTGTCAAGTGATGTGGTTTCTGTTATTTGATACAGTTCTTTGTTTATGATTCTGTAGCACCAGTTCATGAGCTTCAAAGAAGTATGGTCCTCAATGAGAACTACAAGCTTGACTCGTGCAATCAATGAATGCCGCATGTTTCCTTATAAGGAAATGGCACATACTACCATCGCCAATACACTATTTGAATATTATTTTGAATTGTAATAATATATATTTATTTCTGATATCATCAAGAAACTACCGTGTTGAACAGATGTATTTATGGGTTAGTCTAATACTAGTTAGTTAACACACTATTCAAGGTGATTATTTTTGGTAAGTGGCATATCAACTCCTTATGAGTCATTTAATGCAGAAATTTAATTTTCATGAAAGTATTAGTAATTTCTTTTACAAAAATATATGGCTGGTAAAATTTTACTATGAAAATGTATTGCTGGTATTTTTACTATAAAAATCTATTTTTACAGAGTGCGATGGATAAATTGTTATCAAAATTATGCAAAAAGGAAAATAACACTGACATCTCATTTTAACAGATATATTTACCCAAATTACACAAAAATATTTTGAAATATGATAGAGGAAATTTATTCAATAGAATTGCCACTGGCTTTAACCACAGTCTCCAGACGACTTTGGAATCTCCTGCAACTCTTCTGGAAGGTCTCCTTGTTTAAGTTGGTGAATGCTGCCATAATCCTTGCCTTCAGTTCATATTTGATGTTACAATGAGTTTTTTTGATCTCCCACTCAAATGTGCCCCACACATAATAATCAAAGGGGTTGCAGTCTGGGGAGTTATGTGCTCACAGCCATGACTGGGTTCTCCGGCTTGTGTGGAATCCTTTTGCCACATGTAGGATCTTCCAGCAGCCACCTTTTTGACCCAGGGCAGCACTACTTCCTCAAGGCACTTGATGTAGGCCTCCGTGTTGAATCTGAGGCCCTGTGAGAAGATGAATGGAGGCATAACGTCGCCATCACTAGTGATCACTCCAAACACCTTCATAATCACCATTAGACTCATCCAACTCATTCCGAATACTCTGCACTGTCCTCAGATTGACATCCAAGCACTCTGATATGTTTGTAGTGGAGCTTTTGGTGTGAATATCAAGCAGTACAGCATACCATTTTGAAATTTTAGTTTCAATCAACAAAATCAAAATTTCAGTCAACAAAAAAACAAACAATGCACATGTACAAAATTAAAAATATAAAATGGCGACAATTTAGCCATCGCACCCTTTATATTTTCATAATGTTTTGACTCCAGTTTGGGGGTTCATTATTTGACCATATCTGGAACCCTAATAGTGTTACCCCCAGGGTTAGGGTGGACCTGAGAACGACAACAATTAAGAGTTGGTTCTATATTCCTCAAAACCTTCCAATTAGAGGCCTTGCTGTTGGATGTAGATTATTGGTATGCCCAGGATGATTTGGGTATAATATATGCCTTATGTAGTAGGATATATGGTCATGTCACATCATTAGTTCTGTACCCCATTAATATCATAGGGGTACCGCATGTACTATGGCCTTAGCAGTCGTGGTGTGTCTAGGGCAAGGATCATCAGATGGGGCTAATCCCTTTTCAGGCTGTTTTTAATTACTTTTCTTAGACTGATTGCGAACTAGAGCTAGGGAACCCAGTCAGGACTGCTACGATGCGTAGCTGGTAGGTGGGGGGTGGGAGAAGAGATGGATTCATACCTTTTCCAAGGGTATTTGTACAAAAGGGAACATAATAAACTTGACCAGAATTTACAGATATCATATGTATATACAAATAACTACATAAAATCACATGGATATTAAAAGCATGCTTGTTAAAATATATAAAAGATTTAAATATATGAGAAAATGTTGCTAAATCTATATAAAATAATGTGCTAAGAACATGCCTTCCCCAAATTTATAGGCAAATCCTACAGATGCATGCTGGGATTTCATCCTAACCAATAAAAATGAATAATTACTGGTCTCACCCCCCCACACCCTACATTTTTGTTCTATCTTGCCTTAAAGGCAGAACGCTATAACCACTTGACTGTATTCATTTTGTTTTATGAACTTTATTATTGTTGCTTTGCTTTGTTTAACTTGCATTACGTACACACACACACCACACATATATATATATATATGTATATATATAATTCAATTAAAAAAATCAAACTTTTAACAAAGAACAATATTTGTCAAAAATGGGTAAATTAATGAAAAAGCGCTCAATAAAATTTTCAAAAATGAAAATGTAAAGCAATTTAAGACATAAAATATTTGGAAAACCATCCTTCCTGTTACTGTGATCCCTACCAGTCACATATCACCATACAGTAATATATATATGTATATATATATATATATATATAGTCTTAAAAAAAGGTATACATACTTTACAGTTATAATATCCTCCTTGTTCACGTGACCTCATCCCCTTTAGACTTTTCCAGGCATGATACTTAAAAGATGAAGTCTACACTACAAAGCTAGCAACAATCGCTGAAATGACAGTTTCCATAGAGCAAAAATGCAGCCAAATACCTATTGAAATCATTGTGTCACCTTGTCAGCAATGTCTGGATCATAACGGACCATCAATTTGAAAACATTCAACAACAATATCTTAACAGAATGCATTTATAAAAAAAAAAGCTATCTTCATATGCCTTTTTTAAATTTGATGTAGTTCTAGTACCTTGAAATATTTCTTGAAAAAACTTTAAAATATGTATACATTTTTTGAGACACTTTGTATAATATATATATATATATATATATATTTTAGGATAAAGACATTTTTTAAAATAATTCCTTTCCTTTATCATAATGTAACAAACTTTTGTTAAAAAAATAATGAAGGGTTTAATTCAGTTTATTTTTGTAAAAAATGTCACCCCCTGCCCACCATAACACAATTTATAAAATTGTATATAATTATAGTAGTTCTAGAACTTCCTGGAGCCTTCTAGAATTTGTTTTAGTTTATTTATAAATTTGTAATGTTATGATATAGCTAAAATGGTTAAATGCATTTAAAATACGTAAGTACTATCCAATTATATTATTAGCAAAACTTAAAAATAAATCTTCTGCAAATTTTATTTATTTGCAAGGTTGTATGTTATGCTATAGCTATAAAATATTAAATGCATTAAAAATACATAATTACTATCCAGTTACATCAGTAGCAAATTGAAAAACAAAGCTTATGAAATATTTTGATTTTTTACCCTTATTGCGTATATGATAAAATCAAATTCTCAGTTTGTCAGGGTGAGACTTTTTTCAAGAACTAAAACAAATTAATGCCTTTTTCATTACTTTTAAACAAAAGTTCATTAATTTATGACACAGGAACATAGGGTTACAAAAATGTTATAATCCTCTCTCTCTCTCTCATATATATATATATATATATATATATATATATATATATATATATATATATATATATATAAGGTCATCCCATAAGTTCTGTCCAAATTTTAACTTTTTGTTAAAATGAACAAAAATTAATAAGTATTTTATAATGTCTAATGGAGCTAAACATTATTTTTATGTTTAGATGCATTTAAACTGATCAAATTTTATTTCAGAGAACAATAAAATTAAATTTTGTTTGATTAAAACCCTGCTAACATGGAAGTACCCAAGAATCATTTGAGGCACATAATGCTTTATGAGTTCAAAAAAGGAAACTCAGAAGACGAAGCGGCTAGAAACATTCACTCAGTTTATGGAGAGGAATGTTTGAATGAAAGATCTTGCAGAAGATGGTTTGCAAAATTCAGAGTTGGAGATTTCACCCTTGAAGATGAAGATCGAATCGGACGTCCAGTTGAGTTTGATGAAAAGCTTCTTGAAGCAGCCCTAGAAGAAAATCCTGCTTTATCAGTTGAGGAATTGGCAGTGGTTCTCAGTTCAAACCATACAACTGTTCATCGTCATTTTCAACAACATGGAAAAGTTCCTAAACTTGGAAAATGGGTGCCTCATGAATTGTCTGAAAACAACCTCAAATCCGGAGTTGACATCTGCTCTTCTCTCCATTCTTGCCAACTTGTTTCACCTTTTTTGGATAGACTTGTGACTGGCAATGAAAAATGGATCTTTTATTGAAATGTTAAGCATCGTAGACAGTGGCTTGGTAAAGGGAAGGGCCCCAGCCACAGCTGAGAAGGGAACTTCATGGGCAAAAGGTTCTTCTTTCAATCTGGTGGGATTGCCAAGGAATAATTCACTTTGAATTCTTACCACCTAATGCAACAATTAATGCTCAAATATACTGTCAGCAATTAGAGCGTTTGAACCAAGCATTGAGGAAAAAAGACCTGCTCTAGTGAATCGAAAACGGGTGATGTTTCATCAGGACAATGCACGACCACACACAGCAAGAATCACGTCACAAAAGATCAAAGAACTTGGTTGGGAAAAAATTCCTCATCCACCTTATTCTCCCAACCTTGCTCCTTCAGACTACAATTTGTTTTGTAGCTTACAGAATCATTTGGAAGAAACAGCTTTTGTAACACAGGAAGAGGTTAAAACTGACATTTGTGAGTTTTTAGAATCAAACCCAAAAGAATTTTACCGTAATGGAATTAGTAAGCTTGTTCATAGATGGAAGGACGTCATAGATAATCAGAGAAAATACAAAATAAATAAATAATATATATAAAAAACTGCACACACACACACACACACACACACACACACACACACACACACATATATATATAGTTTTATTATGGGTTAAAGTGCTCAGTAGAAGGGATAGAGCCTATGTAAAAATAGTCATTGAAGTTAACACTCAGGCAACAGTTTGTTTCATGCTTAAATGCAATCTTCAAGAAATATGTGTTCTATTTTTGCTGGACTAGTGATGATTGCATTTAAACATGAAACAGTGTGTTACCTTTGGGTGTTGTCTTCAGTATTCTCATTTTTTTTTTTTTTTTTTTTTTTTTTTGAGGAAAGATACATGGCAAAATGAAAAAAGGACTTCACCAGACTAGGTTTGTTTACATTGATGTGACTACACAGGAACATGAGATGCTGGGAATTTTAAATTTTGAAAATATTTTTGAAATACTTTATTTTTACTTTTTACTAATTATTTTTTGGGTTATGTTCAGTTTATATACTGTTATCTCATATGTAACTGAAAAAAATGTAAGTAAAATATTATGATTTAATTAATAATACAAATTATCAAATATTACAATTTAATTAATAACATAACAACTTCTATATAAGTCATAAATAAATTAATTTTGAAGAAAAAATGTACAACTGAAAGAAAACTATACAGCTGATAAAATGAAAGGCATAACCAAAAGCAAAATTTCATGAATGTATGTGTGTAAAAGAATATTAAATTCATGAATATGCATGTGTAAAAAATGGAGTAAAAAAGCAGATTGAAAAAAATGCAGAACAAATAGATAAAAACTGGGAAATACCATTTAAAACCACAATCCCTGAAGACTGGCAATTTTTTCAAGAAATATTGATGTTGGGAAAAAAATTAGATATTTCAAAAGTTAAGTAATCTTTTCCTATAATAATAATATTATATATATATATATACACACACACACACACACAAAATCCCAAAGTATTGGTAGAAACAACACAAAGCCTGCCAAGTAACCTGAGGAAAAAAACTAAAAAAAAGAAAAACCGGCAACCAATAAAAGAAAAAAGGAACACTGAACCTAAGAAGGAAAGACAAAAAATAGACATTCTTACCTAAACAGTAATAAACTCAGGGTTGGGTAGGACTCCACCAAAAGAAAAAACCCAAAACTTCTCCGCCACTGCCACCATCTGCTAAACATCAATTTCGTAAAATCATACTTGTTAGATTTGGGTCCATACTTGGAATTAGCAATCAGGATTTTGGAAACTATATAAATATTTTTTACAGTAATGTTCACTTTGTAAAAGGCTCAGAGGCTACTCAGGGTAGAGGGTTATATTAGGAGGCAGGTTGTACTGATAGGAGTGGAAGAAAACAGCTTACCCCAGACTTGAACAGGTTCAGATTGTAGTGATTGGGGGAACATTCTCTTAGGAGTCAGTTCCACAGCAGTGGTTTGCTGGAAGAATCTGTTCAAGTGGAACTTACTTCACGCTGATGGAATATGGAGGGAATGGATAGTATGCTACAATGTAAGTGGCATGGTGGGTGCTTGCCGTGAAGGTTAGAACTGGCAAAACCAAGGAATGTAGTTCATCTGAGCACTTTCTGTGAAAGTAGCAATAGTGTAGCAAGATGCTTGCCACACCCCACTTGCAAGTGAGAGTTTGGAAGGTAGAGAATAATTTGTCACCAAAAAGGATTCATACATGTTTTTAGACTCTATTTTTAGTCATAAACTGAACACAGTCTCATGTGGTTCAGTTACTAAAGATTACTTAAGTTTGTAAGTCATATAAATAAGATATATTTGACATAGATGTGATATCAGGATTTCTTTACTCTCCTATTCAGAATCACTATTAAAAAGTATAAAACCAATGTCCTGCTAACTACACAATGAGGAACATATTTAAGCAAATGACAACTAAGTAAAATACCCTATCGATTTAATTCTCTTTTAGCGCAAAGTGACTTGTTTTGTAAAATCAGACTCAGATCAATGTTTTGAATTGAAAAGGTCAAGACCAGAAATGTTTGGGTTCCTTCTTGCCTCATTACAGCCATAGAAGAAGCACGTCAGTCCATTTCCCAGAGTGTGGTCTCCTGACAGACTGCATTAGCTTCAAACTGACCCATTGAGTCACAAAGGAAGATCAATTGAAAAGCTGACTGAAATAGTTACATTCAGCAATTTGGGTATGCATTGTACTTCAACTTTGACCTTCAGTGTAGACTTTGATTTACAGACAAGTCTAATATGTAAGTTTTCTTTAGCGAAAACCAAAACACTTTTTCTTCAATTTCTTTCTGTTTCATTCACAAATTCAATTTGTTTTTTTGCTTTAATTGAGGAAAGCAAACACAAGTTATATTAGTTAACTGCTAAGGTCAGTTGGCATGTCCAACATAAAATCACCTTCAAATTATTATTTTGCTTACTTTCTTTATCTATTTGATTTTATATTTAAGGATGTACCAGTGGTGTGATGGATACTGTCTTGGAATGAAAAATCAGAGATCTGAGTTAAAATTTCAGTCAGGTTCCTTATATTCATTTATGCACAAATAGTCTTCAGATAGGTATGAATCCATTTTCTCTCCACAGCTAAATAGGAGAATGTCATTTTTGGTTATTCATTTCACCCCAAGCAAAGCAATAAGGCCACTAAGACACAGGATTTACAGAGTGTGAAATAATATAAGAAAAAAAGAAACCTTATATGCGACTTCATTTGTTGTATAAAAAGTTTATTCTGCCACTAAAGGTGACTCTGATCCCTCACCCCAAGAAAGACAATATCCAAGTAAGGAAGATTTCTGAGAGTCAATAAATCTATGGCAATTAATGCAAAAGTTGAAACTGAGTCAACAGATGAAAGGCATAGGAAATTTATAGGATGTAAAACAGTTCATATTAATTTAAAATAATAATTTGTTCAAGTATATGAGATATTGTGTTGTAAGGATATAAAAGGTGATTATTTCTCTTTGGTCGAGATAGTAACATGGATCATGTGACTGCTGCTTAGTCATACAGTGATGAAAGTGTCCAGTCTTTCAGTTAGTTTACAGCAGCCAAACCAAGCGGTTGATTTTTTTGTGCCTGTGCCAAGGGGCTGAGGCTGAGGCTGAGGCTAAATATGCTTCCTCCAGCAAATGCTACAGCTTATAAGGACATGTCACCGATTCTATTTGAGAATAAATCTACTCCAACTCACAGTTCTCAATTTAGGAAAACTATCTGTCTATCATCTATCTATCTATCTATCTATCTATCTATCTATCTATCTATCTACCTACCTACCTACCTACCTATCTATCTATCTATCTATCTATCTATCTATCTATATATATATGTATATATATATATATATATATATTCATTTCATCCCAAGTAAGTCAATAAAGCCATAGGGGGTTACAGAGTGTGAAAGAATAAGAAAAGGAACAATAAAAGAAGTGTAATCAAGAAGATGGTAGATAATGATTGATATTGCATTAAAATTTTTCAAGATCAATCTGGGCTAGAAAACAAAAAGGAAGAAAGTTCTGTAAGCGAGAATTGTGAGAAGAAACAGTTACCACAAAACTAATGGTTACATCTAGCCAAATTGACTGTAAAATAGAGGACATCTTGTTACCAATCTATCTACTTTTAAATTCCTAAAGTCCTGGTCCACAGAGGAAATTTCATATATATATATATATATATATATATATATATATATATGTGTGTGTGATGAGAATTATCACATGAATGATCATACTTCAAACTAAGAACATTTAAAGGAATACTCAAGTACACATGGATTAAGTCTGACAATTATTTTTATATATTTTCTGTTTATACGTTATTTTATAGCTATTTACTTAAATAAATTTTATCTATAAAAATAACATATAAACAGAAAATATATTTATATATATGTGTGTGTAAATTTATGCAATTGGTAACTAGGTTTCAGTTTTACTTTTTTTACTTGCTAGATGCAACTGCCACTTCTAAAAACATTTTTCTCGCACTTCTCACCTGTAGAGCTCCTGATTTCTTGTTTCCCTGCCACCTAAAATTTTAAAAACTTTAAATGCAATGTCAATCATTATCTACTGCCTTCTTGAATCCCCCTTCTTTTATTATTTTCACTCCTTAATAAGGTTTTCCTTTTCTTATTCTTTAATACTCTGTAACCCCCCTGTGTCTTAGTGACTTTATTGCCTTGCTTCTTGAATTTTGCTCCTTTATTGTCCTTTCCTCATTCCTCCTCAGTAAAGTCCTCTCATTCTCTTTCACTTCCTGTAACTGTATGCATCCTGGTGGCATTATTGCCTTGTTTGAAGTGAAATTATCAAAAAAAATATTCATCAATTGCATAGGCTGGAAATATTTACAGCAGATAGGTGAGATAAAAAAAAAATGGAGTATTGCTGCCATGTCTGGGCTGTTGCTGCCAAATTGTCACTTTCCAGCATTGGCAGAATACAAAGTGTTCACACAAACTTGTCGGAAATTAATTATTATTTTCCACCATACAACCTCTTTTCCACAAACAAAAATATTGTTATCCCTATTTCCATAGCTTCAGACTAGTTACGTTCCTTAGTTCTACCAGTTCCGACCTTCACATATATGCCATATACACAGGGTCTTCTCTTTCTCATTCCCTTCACATTCCACTGGTAACGAGGAAGTTTCAATCTTTTTCACTGAAAGGATACTTCCCAAATCACTACAATCTTAACCTCTTCCTACCAAGGGTCAACCGTTATCCATCTTAAATATCCTGATAAGTTGCAATTTTTCTCATTTTATGCCATTACAACAACCTCATTCAATAACTCTCTACCTTGAGTGGCTTTTCATCGTTGTATTGAGTGAACAATAGTATTAAAAAAAACTGTCAAGTCTCCAGTGATATTTGAATTAGAATCCCTTTTTCTTGGGATGTTTGCTTGTTCAGTGCAGCTGCCTTATCAATTAGACTACAAGCACCTACATGCTAAAGAAACTCTAATCTAACCATAGAACTGTCATTCTTTATTATCCCAAAACAATTGATATGTTTTGATCTTTATACATGCAATATTAGTTAAATTTGTTAGAGAAAGTTTCTGTCAGTTATTATTAGTTTTTTCTAGTATTTTTTATTTTTATTACTTTGCTCTGTACCACATCTTTATCTTCATTTTGTTCTGCATATTAACAATGGTAGATTAAATGTCTGAGTGTTGGGATAAAAATAAACAAGAAAATAATATAACAGAAATAAAGAATAGTTAATAAAAAATGGTGCTCTTAACCCTGCATAGTCACATTGTTAACCAAAAATCTTTTAAGTACTCCTAATTCCTAGTTGGCAACTTATTGCTTTTGCCTCCTCCCACTACTCTCCTGACTAAGCGAGGGTTGTAGGTTGTAGTTTAGTTTTTGTACGAGGCAAATATTGCCTTTTCTTCTTCGGAGTGTACTGTCACCAACTCGCCTGATGACTGAAGGTAAGTTTTCATGATTTCTATCTTTTGTTTATATATATATTATCCATCGCCAACAATCGCTCATGCTAGAGACGCAATTTACATCGAGGGCTTGATCGAGACTAGGAGAAACGAAGGCTTTCCACCGGTGAGAAGCGTGCTTAACGGAAAGAAAAAGCAACAAGACGACATCAGGGGTGAGTGTCTTCACATGCATTAATTATAATCAAGACTGTCACTCCCGTGTGGGCTGGTACAGCCATAACAGATGCTGCACCGCAATCAGCAGCTGAAGCATAACTCTTTGGGCAGAAAACCATGATCTCTCGAGACCGACGGATGACACGCACACACACACACACACACACACACACACACACACACACACACACACACACACCGGGACCAGATCTAACAGCAAAATTATCCAAATCGTTTAGCAGCAAAATTGTCCAATTGTTATATTAAGCTTTGAACCGTTTCAGCTTAGAAATGATTAAAGATATCTTACTGGAATTCTCAGAGATTTTTTATAACACTATTGCACTCTACTTTGAACAATAAGAATGTAGTTAGCTCTAAGTCGAAATGATGATCCCTCTTCATGTGGTGACCTCCTGATCCAGTTTTCCTCTCTACTGTTTCCTCTTTTTTAAACGTATTCACCGTTCTCTTGATGGTTTTTTAATGGACTTTGAAGATGGAAGCCAGAGTATGAATGTTGGTACGATTTCTGAAGATCTGAATGATCTTTTTCTTCTCACCATTGCTCAGTTGGGAAGACATAGTTTGACTGACACAAAATGATTTTAACCTGTTCTCTTTCTAGCTGAACAACTGAAAGGGTTTTTCAGTGATTCTTACGACAAATGGTATCAAGATGGCTAAACGTCTTATCTGAAAACCTGGAAAAAAGAAACTCACTTAGTTTACTGTTTTTGTGGGATGGACTATAATGCAATAACACGATTTGGACAATTTTGCTGTAGCATACGTTATATTACTTTTGAAGTCCTGTAATTATGAGTTTTAGCTCATATCTTTCTATTCACGGAAATAATATATTGGGGCTATTTTTGATGAATAAAATTTTTCTCTATTATTGTATTGGTGTTTTTCATCTACAATTTACAACACATGTTTAAGCAACATATTTATTATAATTTTCATTTCAGTTAATAATTATATTTTCAGTTTTGATTTAATTTAAATTGTAACGGAAATTGACTGTAATGGTTTTTTTTCAGCATTATTACAATATTTTACATAATTGTAACACTATAAGCATTTTTGTATTAGGGTGTGTATACACTCCGGAAGACTATCCATTTTCGAAAATCTGAGGTGACTAACGCAGGGTTATTGAAAACCAACAACTTTGTTGCAAAAGTATTCCCATTACTTTCAAAAAGCATATTTGAGAACAGAATCAAATAGAAGTGATTTACTGTTGTTTTTAAAAATAAGAAATTTTACCCTTTATAACGAGATATTACAAAATAACGTTGCTTAATACTCTTTAGACCATTTGTGGCTGGCAGTTTTTATTATGGCACTGGCTACGAGTTATCTCATGCTTGTTTTTTTTCTGATGAAGGCGCCAACGCCGAGTTCATTCGCAGTGTTACTTTTACCGTGAAAACAAGCTTACGGCTTCAGTTGAAGTTATAAATCAACTCATAAAAATATTAAGCAATTCATTAACGTTATGTGACCTCACATTTTCATAAAATCGAAATATAAAGTTTAGAATTCTTCTAATAACTTTATAGTGGCGTGGGATTTAGGGGTGAAAATGATCAGTTGGTTTACCCACGCCAAGAACATTAATGAAGAATGATAATGGCGAGAATAACACACGGATAATTTTAACAAAACAAGAAATTTATTTGTTTCAGGAAAATAAATCAGAATTCTTAAAGACCGTAGTTTTAACGCATTGTCATGAAGAGGAAATGTTCATACAACAGATTAAATGATCTGACACAAAATAATATTAAACAATTTTGAAACAAAGGTAAGAGAGTTCGTTGCTCGCTGAAGAAATATACGGTTGGAGACATTCAAAAGTCGACAAAGACAGATAGTTTGGAATACTTAGCTTTTTTGGACTGTTGAAAGAAAAATCTTTGAAATGCTGCGTGCTTGGTTAGGAGTCGATAATATAAATGGCGAATAATTTTACACTGGCGAGAACTTCAACGCAGGTCGCGAGGAACTGAAACGAAACCTCTCACATAACTTCAGACATTCTTCTTTAATTAATTTAATTTTTCTCCTAATTTTATACCAAAAGGAATTTTGCATAGGCTCGCTACTTTCTTTTCATTTTCTTCTCGGTTGACCGACTAATTTCTGCGAAGGCAGAATTATTATTGGTTCTAAAATAAATTCACTTAGGCTCGCGAATTCCTTTCCGTCTTCTTCAAAAATAAACGTGTAAATTTAATTGATATTAATGATAACCAATGGAGGGGAAAAATATGAATTTCAAGAAGGCTAGTGTTCAATAACATTCAGACCCAGTAAGCATTCCCTCTGTTTATTTTTTTATATCCCAGAAATAAACTTGATAAGGCTGGGACGAAACCGGTTGTTTTTTTAGCTTTTAAAATATACATTAAAATGCTATATAAATTATGCTTATTCCTATCTATCCTTAAATTTTTTACTACAAAAAACTTATTTAATAAAAAAATACTATCTCTTTCCGGACAATCAACATGGCCTCCGTTTCGCCAGGTCTACCGATAAGAAAAGCGAAGTTCGAGCTGTGGCTCTAGATATCTCAAAGGCGTTCAACAAGGATTGGCATGTTGGCCTTCTACGCAAACTCCAGTGCTACAGTATTACACGGCGAATGTTTGATTTAATCTGATCGCTTTTATAAAATCGTGAAAGGAAGGTTGTTCTGAACGGGCTCGCTTCCAAATACTTTCACTCGAACACGGGTGTCCCCCAAAGCCCTATCTCGGATTCTACGCTGTTTCTGCCCTTCATCAATGATTTCCCTGGTGTCATCAGTTCCCAGATAGACAATTATGCAGATGACACTACCATCTACTCCTATCTGCAGCAAACCCGTCAAATGTGACATAGTAAACCTTGACAGCTGCCGTTGAAAAAGACCTCCAATCAGTGGTTAACTGGCGTAGAAAATACCTTGTATATTTTGACGCCTTCAAAACAAAACTCTTTTAATTTAACTATAATAGAGAACCTTTTCTGCTTGCCATCAGCATGGCTGATGCTAGACTCCAGGAGAACAACACACTGCGTCTTCTTGGCCTGACGTTTTCCACAGACTTGAAGTGGAGCGAATCAATAGCTGCATCTACTGCAAGGAAAGTTGTGCATGCCAGAAAATCTTTCTCGTCAGAATTCATCTCCCATGCTTATAAATCTACCATTCGTCTGTGCATTGAATACTGTTGCTTTACCTGTCTGGTGTCCCTGCTGTAAATCTCGAAATTCTTGACGAAATCCAAAGAAATATCTGTAATGTAATCGATCCTGACTTGGTATATCGATTTTAGTTACTTTCTCATCGACTTGACGTGGCTTTCCTCTATAAATATTTTCATGGCAACTGCTCGGACAAGCTTTTTTTTCTTGGTGTCTCGATTACATGAATTTAAGCGTGCTACTAGATTGGCATCTAGGTCCCCACCGTTTTACTGTTGAAATAAATGCAACCGCCACTTGTACTCCAACCGTTTATTTTCTCGCAATTCCCACCAGTGGAAGTCCCTTCCGTTTACAAATAGACGTATATTATATGGTATGAATACTGTTATTGCAACTCAAAGTGTACTCATATTGATTCTGGCACTAACAACGTTTCAGCCATTTTACTCTTCAGCCTTCTTCAAGTGCCGGCGGGTTATGGTCGTACCATATTGAAACTCTCGTATGATCACCGACATTGAGCAACGTCATGTCTGATCGGTATCTAGATAGGAGACTGATTGGGAAGACCAGGTGCTGTAAGCTTGAACGTGCGGATGATGTAATGGATAATGGCTTAGAATTGAAAATCAGAGAACCAAGTTCCAATTCTAGTTCGTTACATTTACTTACGCGCAAATAACTTTTGGAAAGTTATGAACCCGCCTTTTACCCCCCCCCCCGTTATGGGTTAATTAGTAGGACTTGTAGCAGTAAATTATTATTTCTAAAAACTACAATCTAAAAATATTTTCTGTTTATAAGGTTGATAAGCCGTAAAAAACAAATCAATCAGGTGTCAGGAATTTCAAACTGAATCCTTTATTCAACCCATTGCTTCTTGTGTGCATGAGTACACCAAAAGCACATCTCTTAATATCAAGAGCCTGTCTTCATAAAGATAAGTCATAACAACTCAAACACGATAACGTTTATATGTCAGGTGATCATCATTGAGAATCTTCCCAAAGGTTTATTCTTTATGTTTTGAGGCATGCTTTTAACTGATGATTCTGGAATAAACAATCTGGGAGTTATAATAGAAAGGAATTTTAAGATGTGACTGTGAAGAAAAACATTTAAAAAAGCATATAAATTACGATTTGGCAAAACGAACAAATTTGATACATTGAAATTATAACAGACTTATTAAAATATTTTAATAATTAATCAGCTTCGAACAAGAATCTCTTTTTATAGAAAATTAACATGATACACTATCCCTACTGAGTGGATACCCAATTAAAACTTGATTAACTTATAATTCACGGAGAAAGATACAATTTACACGGCATTTATTACAATCTTCTTTTTATTAACCATTTCATCCCAAGCAAGGTGATAATGCCACTAAAACGCAGGGGGTTACAAGGAGTAAAAGTAAAAGAGATTGAGAATATTAAGAATGGAGAGGATGAGGTTAGGACAAAAAAGGAACACGGTTCAAGAAGACAGAAGATGGCGATTGACGTTGTATTTAATTTATTGAAGATTGTAGTTATTAGAGAAGCAGGAAATTCAGCGGGAGTTCCACAGGTGGGAAGGTCAAGAAAAGAAACTGTTGGGGTAGAAGTGGCGGTTGCTTCTAGATAGTTCAATAGTATGAACACATTAGTTAAGAACTGTCTGATCCCTTGGCTGTAGTGTGTTAAATCGTTGTGCCAGAAAGAACGGAAATGTCATAAATTCCAGTTTATTGGAAGAAATGGACAAGCAACACAATAGATTTGAAAGTATTGAATAATACAAGATAGTCACTAAATATAGAAATTACTCTTAAAAATTGAATTATGTTTTATTATTTATGGAAAAATAGTTTTTCAGAAAATGAATCTAGTTAATGCAGACAAAAGGAAGTAATTCAATAAAAAAAAGGAAGAGGCTGTTTTGCCCGTCTCGGTAAAATCGACGTCGAGGCTATTTTACCGGTAGATATTTTTATTATTATGAAGGCAGGCAATGTTAAAAATAACAACACACAGATTTAACACAAGAAGTTTAGTTATTTTTATCATCAATTGTTAAGTCAATTTAAAATCTTTTCGACCATCAATTGTTAAAACACAAGTTAAAATCATTTATACATCATCAGTTATAAAAATGAAATATGGAGGTCTCTGCATATTATAAGCACTTCAGGCATAACAGTCTCTGCAACTCCTAAACTTGCCCTTGGGCATGGTTCTCTTGGACTGGTAACTTTTCAGTTTTTCTTCTAGTTCAGCAAAGGAACTGAAAATATCTCCAACACTGAGTTCCATGGCTATACTGAATGAATATTGATTAATCCTTGATAATGGCTAAATGTATAGCCGAAAGCGCTCGGAAAAGAACATTCGGACAATTTTTATAAAATTTATCCTCTGAAAAGAAAAACTTTATTAGATCACACGAGAAATTATATAAAAAACTAAATAAAAGCACCTTGTCAGTCGTTTTTAATGAAATGTGCTTGAAAGAAGGATTGCTGCCTAAATACACAAATATATATATATATATATATTATGATTTTTTTATATAGACAAAAACAATTTACTCACTACAAAGATGCAATTTCGTTTCGGTGCATTTAATTGCACTTCGACTGCTGAGAACCAAAATGGTTATGAACAATGCGACTTGTTTACAAAAAGAATTGGTCATAACCATTTTGGTCCTCAGCAGTCGAAGTGCAATTAAATGCACCGAAACCAAGTTGCATCTTTGTAGTGAGCAAATTGTTTATGCTTATATAAAAAAAAATATAATAATTAATTATTGCTCTACTATCGGTTTTTTGAATTAATGCTGTGAACGTTAGAATTTATATATTGTTTTCGTTCTCATTATATTCGGATATATATATATATATATATATATATATATATATATATATATATATATATATATATATATATATATATATATCATTTGTTCTAAAACAACTAGGACCGGCAAAATAGCCTTTGTGTGTATTTTACCGGGACAGACAAAATGGCCTATTCGAAAAAAAGATAATATATGTGAATACTTTTGCAACACACATTAAATAAAATACCTTTAATCATATTGCTCTTTTATACTTGTTCAAAAATATCATAACATTCATCTATCAACAACTGTTTTCGCAGATCAATAGTTATATAACGAGAGTGATCTATGGAAAAAAAATTTTCTTCCATTTCATTTCCCCCATTATGGGCATTATTATATCCGTGATATAACATCACCGTAATTCATGGACGGGACGGAATGGCTGAAAGGAAATGGGATGACAAACATGCTTTGTTTCTCAGAGAGACATTTTTACTACAATGACATACACAAAGCTTTATATACATATATATACGTGTCCCACACAGAGAAAATATATAACATATATCTAAACAACAAAATGGAGTGTAAGAAGAAACAAAAAAGAAGGGTTTTACATATAATATGGAAATACTTCTGTGTTTCTAGAGAAGCCATACTTAGGACTCCAGGTTCAAACGGACCGGATTAATCTAAGCGAAGACATTCCACGAAGGGGAAACGGCGAGTTTGGGGTTTTCTCAAAATGAGGACAGTGAGTCAGGTTTTCTTTCTATATCTGGGAAAAATATATTCACAAAAGGAAATGGCACCATGGCCTAGTAAGCTGTCGCATTTGCTGGAGGAGGTAGATTTAACCTCAGACTGAGCCCTTTGACCCAGGCTTAAAAAAGCATCCACTCGGTTTGGCTGCTGTAAATAAACTGACTGGGCACTTTCGTCACTGTATGGAGTGACGTCTTATTTCAACCAAAGGGAGATAATCGCCTTTTGTATCACTATAGTTAAAAATGCCTTCAAACCAATGAATCTTTAGATCTTAAAGAATACAGTTCTTTCCTGACTCTATGTAAAGAGCTTTACCAAATAACAAAACCACATCTGTTGAATACTCCAAACAGCAACAATAACAAATATAGTTAGCATGTAGGAAATTCGGTCGTCCAGGGTTTTATATTAAAAATCCAAGGTCCGAATTCCAAATAATAATGAAAGAAAAAAATGAAGAAAACATGAGTATACCTGTTAAATAAATCATTTGCATTTACAAACATATGTACATGAATTAAAAAAGGAGTATAAATAATCTTTACCTGAGTTAATGTCTTTGGGTAGATACTTCAAAGAAAAACCTATAATTGAGAAAAGACTTTTTGTAATTGGTTCTTAGTCAGAGCTGTAGTTTAAAAAAATTGGACGACTGAATTTCTTACAAACACATGTAACTAGCAGAGAAAGTAATGGCATAATCAAATTATTGGCTTTCCATGCTACCTTAAACTAAAGGTTAGGAAGGAAACTCCAGTCGGTATTATAAAGATCAATGACAATTAATAGACATTAATAGTAGGCAATTTGTCTGAAAAACTGTTTTATGAGAAAGATTTTATAAAATTCAGCTGACAGTAATGCTGTTTGATCAGTGAACGACAAATGTTTCAATTTATGGATTTTTTCCGTGAAAAAATGCATTTTACCAGTTTGGAAAACAGCATTAAAATCGTCCAACGTTTTTGCAATTTCATACAGGAAAAGAAATTAGAATTTTCTAGTTATGGAATAAGTTCTTTAACTGAAAAGAGAAAGAAATTAAAAATCTTCTCAACAGTAATAAAACTTTTTTCTCGATTGGATTCTTCCTGGTTTTGTTCTCATACCGTTTTTCTTTCTTCCAAGAATACCACATCCGTCTGTCAGGATAATGATTAATTAGCTTCCATTCTTCATTAACCAACGTCAAACATCACACAGAAAAGAAAGAAGAGCGGCTAGTCAGATTTTAAACTTTAGAAATTATTCATGCATATGAATGTGTAGCTCAATGATTAGAGCAAAGGACTGTTAATCTGGTTATTCTTGTAGTTAGTGACATAGTTGCATTTTTCTCACCGGTATTAGTGGTCGGTGTTCGAACAAGGATACCAGATGATGATTTTCAAGGCTAGCATGTCTTCTGCATTGTGCAGTATGTGATTTACGTCAAGAAATACCTGAGATATGAATCAAATTTAATATCAACCGAGAACTTTTGAACAATCAAGAAGCTAGAAGAGAGTTCCACAAGTGAGAAGTGCAAGAGAAGAAACTACTAGCAGTGAATTTGCGGTCACATTTAGCTCGTTTTCTGTTTGCCATCGGCATGGCTGAAGCTAAACTCCAGGATAGCAACAAACTGCGCCTTCTTGGGCTCACGTTTTCCACTGACTTGAAGTGGAGCTGCATCTACTGCAAGGAAGCTTTGGTCAGTGTCGTGCCAGAAAATTATTATCTTCAGATTCCATCTTTCGCATTTACAAATCTACCACCCGCCCTTGCGTTGAATACTGCTGCCATATCTGGTCTGATACTCCTGCTGTACATTTCGAGATTCTTGACAAAATCCAAGGAAAGATCTGTAATGTAATCGACCCTGACTTGGTATCTCGACTTCAGCCACATTGTCACCGACGTGACGTGGCTTTCCTCTTTTTTTTCTACAAATATTTTCATGGCAACTGCTCTGATGAGCTTTTTTTACCCTGGTACTCCGACTACATGAATTTAAGCGTGCTACTAGGTTGGAATCTAAGCCAGATCCTTTTATTGTTGAAATAACTAAATGCAAACGTTACCTACTTCAACAGATCTACCATTCGTCTTTACATTAAATACTGTTTCCATGTCTGGTCTGGTGCTCCTACTGTGCATCTCGAGATTCTTAACAAAATCCAGAGAAGGGTCTGCAATACAATCGATCCTGACTAGACATCTCGTCTCCAGTCACGTTCTCAGCGACGTGGCGTGGCTTCTCAATGCCTGTTCTACAAATATTTTCATGGTAACTGCTGGGATGAGATTTTTTCCCTGGTGCCCTAAATACATGAATTTAAGCATGCTACTAGATTGGCATCTAGGTCCCAACCGTTTTACTATGGAAATATGTAAATGCAACTGCCACTTCTGCTCCAACAGTTTCTTTTCTCGCACATACTATCTGTGGGACTCCCTTCCGTTCCTTTGTTTTCATGATAACTACAAACTTCAAACATTTAAATGCAACATCAATCGCCATCTTCTGTCTTCTTAAGTCTCCTTCATATTTTGTCCTTTTCTCAATCCTGCCTATTCTCTGTCTTTTCTTTCACATTCACTCCATGAAACCGCTGCGTACTAGAGGCATTACCGCATTGCTAGGAATCCATTGATTAAAAAAAAGTAGGAATTTTAACTTTAACATGATGAGACCCAACTACCAATCTAGAACTGTACATAAATTCAAGAAGTGGTGATACCAAAGTGGAGAGCACATCAAAAAATTACCATGAAATTAACACATATTGTTTATGTGAGAAAATTTTTATGCATTCCCAGCCTCAAAATAGAACATTCCTCTGTGGTAACTAGACTCTATTAAATTAAGTGCAGTACCAGATTGAGGGTTCTCATCATTTGAAAGTTGAAATTGCTAGATCTAACCGTAAGTTCCATGGTAAAACTTTTTTCTCACACTTCTTGCTTGTGCAATTCTCTTACGTTTCTTACTTTCGAGTCAAGTTTGAACTTCAAAAGTTTAAATGCAAATCAATCGTTATCTTCTTAATTCATGTACTATTATAGTCCTCGCTCCTTAATAATGTTTTTCTTTTTCTTATATCCTTTCACACTAAGTAACCCTGAGTCTTAGTTGTTTTGTTGCCTTGCTTTGGGCGAAATGATTTAAAAAAAAAAGAATTTCATTAATCATACCGATACCAAAAATAACTAGTGTAACAATGATTGCAGAAAGATATGCGTTTAATTTTGAAAGGGTACGTATGTTTGGATTTGTACGACGTTTTGAGTTCCTAGAAAGAGTTACTTCATAGTGTTGCGAGGGACAAAAATTATCTCCCCCTGCCCCCAAATAATTATAAATATTCACGAGAATTAAAAACAGTCACGTGAGCTGATGAGACCCGCACGAGACATCGTTAGGCGGGAAAGTAAATCAGTCTCTTTAGCTCCGGGAAGTCAAAGTATCAAGACGCATGTAATTCAGGCTCGTGACAAACCAAACAGATAAGTACAAAAAATCATATTGTTTTTAGGTATATAGTCTTTTGAAAGTATATATATGCTAACTTTGTATTAAGAATTTCAATATATATATATATATATATATATATATATATATATATATATATATATATATATGCAAGTGTTTTTATACGAAGACATTTGTGCTTCATTTGAACTTTTATATATGTATGTTGTTGTATGTTCATTCACTTTGTAAATGAGGTCGATTTTTCATATCCGCGCAAAATAACAGAAAATGAGGGACGTTTAGCAACGGATATCAATACAATTTGGCATGGAAGGTTACTTTTGTCTGAGCACATTTACATATATTTCTTATATAAATTAATGTTGATAGATTATTCGATTTTCGCCATTTCGGATACGAGAAAACCTGCATTAGTCACCTTGGATTTCCGAAAATGGATAGTTCCCTAGAGTATATATCCAACCCAACACAAAAATGTTTATCGCGTTACAATTATGTAAAATATTGTCTAAAAGATTTTACATCACAGGCAATCTCAGTGACAGTATATATTAAATAAAAACTTGAACTGAATATATAATTATTCATTGAAATGAAAATTCTAATAAATCTGCTGAATAAACATATGTTGTAAATTGTGCGTGAAACACACCAATACAATAATAAAGAAAAGTTTTATTCATCAAAAACAGCCACAATATATTATTTCTACGAATATAAAAATATTACATTAGCTAAACTCATAATTACACGACTGAAAGAGTAATAAAATATATACATGTATGTATATATATATATATATATATATATATATATATATATAGAGAGAGAGAGAGAGATAATGAAAACAACTTCGTTAGTCAGGTGGGGTGAGAGGACACCACGAAGAAAACAGAGCAATGTGTGCCTCCCACGACAACTGAACTACAACTGAGCCACACTAAGTTGCTGAGTCAGGAAAGTAGTGGGGAGGTATCGAAGGAGAAAAAGAAACAAGTTGCCAATTAGGAATTACAAGTATTTAAAAAACAATTGGGGGTAGCAAAACGGCCCGTATGACTAACGCAGGTTTAATCATATTTGTGTGAATTTGCACATGGCCATAAAGTAAAGTGAAGTAATGGATAGCGGCTCGTATTGAGGAATCGGAGAGCCGAGTTCGAATTCCTGTCACATTCATTACATTCACTTACGTGTTAATACCCTTGGGAAAGGTATGAATCCTCTTCTTCTCCCCCCGCCAGCTATGGTTAAATAGCAGGACAGACCGGGTTCTGTAGCCTTGGATGGCAACTGGTCTACCGCAGAAAGTAATGGCAACATACTGCGGGAAAAATCTTCCTCGTCAGTCATGTATCGAAAGATACATGATCGCCTAAGCGTGTATCACGCATGGCACATAACTGACTGATCTGTAGTAACTGAGGGAGTACTGGAATATTGCTGCTACATCTGGTCTGGAGCTGACCATACGTCACTTTCCAGCCTTGAGTTCAAAAGCGCTTGAGCAGCTTTGTGGGTGATTAATTATTTTTCACCCAACAACCCATTCCTCAGAGACGCAGCATTTCGTCTCTGAGGAATGGGTTGTTCGGTGACTAAACTTTTTCAAGCTTGACAATTTTTAAAGCCAAAAGCCATTCCGTTTCAAATAAGATACAGAAATTGCATTCAGTGATTTCTTTGCGTACAAACCTTTAGAATTTTATCGTAAATGCATGAATATGTAACTCGATGGCAGAAATGTGTAGATGTTCAGGGTTCTTATTTTTACTGATTTAAACATTGTTGGAATACATTAATCATGGAATAAAAGTTGATTCTAAAAATCGATCATTATTTTCTGAACAATAAAAGCTTTAAGGATTTTTTTTTCATTATCACTTATTCTACAAAAAACAATAATAACATTCAAAAGAATTATGAAGTAAATGATATATCTATATTTTAAATGAGGTGTTTGAAAACTTCACGCTGATAATACTGTGACAATGTCGCACAGTACTAATGAAGGGTTAAGAAACTCGTGTTCAGGTTTTATTCAGAAAAAAATGCTTAGCTATCTTAAAATGTGTGTGCGTTTGTGTGTGTATGTGCGTGCGTATAAGGCCTTGAAATCAAACCCTCTGCCCGCACAATGCCATTCAGTTTACTGATTGACTTGTTGCGTTTTCAACGAGATGACTTCAAATCCAAATTCAAGCCCCACTGACACGTAGGCTTATATGTGAGCACATATAAACCCACGATTTTTGGAGACCTTCTAATCGCGTAGAGATTAACAGGGTGACTGTGACTTAGTTTTTCGAGACGGACGCTTCATATGTTCCTGAAAACAGCAACTAACAACTCCAGCATTATTGGGACGTGAAGACACTGCATATTTATTTACTGGAGATTATTGTGTTCGCTCTAATTGTACATAATTGCACTCATTTAGATATTTAGACGGCAGGATGGGTTAGTCGTATGTTTTGAAAATGGGTGTGAATAGTATTAATTATAATATTAAAGCGATGCTGTGACTTACTGGTGAAGCGTAAAATGACGAGAAATAAAATTGGTCGAATAGTTAATGTTTAAAAGCCACTTAATTCAAAGTTATGCATTTTAAGTAACTTCAGATACTTATATAATGTCACGACGGTATGTACTAAGTTTGATTTGACTATTTTAAAACTATAATTATGGGAAATACATTGATAATTGAACTTCTTCTTTTACATGATTACCCTAGTAGTAGAAGAGAGGTGCTAGGGACTGTAATCAGCCTGTTTCAGTTAACACTTAATGTGGATGCAAGTGAGAACTTTCAAAAGAAATGAATTCAACACGTTGAAGATTTTTCATATACATTTATATACAGAGAAAAAGAAAATAAGTGAAGGAGAAACTAATATTCTCGAGTTTACAGGTAGCTAAGAAAAAGAAAGATAAATCATTCATGCGCTTAGCCGTAGTATGTGTGTGTGTGAGAGAGAGAGAGAGAGTGTGTGTGAGAGAGAGAGAACGGAGGGAGACAGAAAGAGTGCGCCACGTAGGCGTTATATATATATATATATATATATATATATATATATATATATATATATATATATATATATATATAATATTTTCTGTTTATACGTTATTTTTATAGACAGAAAATATATTAAATAATTGTTGGATTTAATCCATTTCATTATATATATATCTATATATATATATATATATATATATATATATATATATATATATATATATATATATATATATATATATATATCACTCTTCTCATAAAGCGTGCATTGAGGACAAGAACTTGTCCACTAAGAAGATCACTTACAAGAAGGACAAAGGTCAGGTCCAACGAGCTCTGAGCCATGAAAGAGCGTTGGTGGTCTCAAAAAGCCACTGAACTCCAAGAATACTTCAGATAGAAAATATGTAAAGGCTTTTTATGCTGGCCTCAAGAGCGTTTTCGGTCATCGGAAAAGTGTTGTTACTCCAATCTCCATGGCAGATGGTGAAACTCTCTTGACGTATAAGTCAGACATTTTGGGTTGCTGGAAACACCACTTCGGTTACTGATGAGGAAGCCATCACAGTAATTGTGCAAAATCCAAAAATTCAGGAATTGTTTTTTGAACCCACCTATCAAGATGTAAGTTACTCCATCAATCGGATCTCATTTGGAAAATCACCTATTCCTAAAGATCCTATTCCACCTGAAGTGTATAAGCATGGTGGCCAAAAGTTGGTAGAAAAGTTTCATCTCCTTTTCGTGGAGATATGGAAGGCAGGCTGTGTCCCACAGGATTATAAAGACGTCTCTATCAAACACCTCTACAAAAACAAGGGTATCTGGAATGTCTGTGATAATCATCGGGGGATATCACTCCTTTCAATTGCAGGCAAAATCCTAGCTAGACTGATTCTAAACAGAATCATTATACACCTTGTTGACGACATCTATCCTGAATCGCAGTGTGGTTTGCAGTCGGGTCGTGGCACCATTGACATATTTTCTCTTCGTCAAGTTGCAGAGAAGTTTCGCGAAAAAAATAACAGGAGTTGTACATGGTATTTGTGGGCTTGGCGAACGCCTTTGACACTGTGAATCGAGAGGCTCTTTGGAAAGTCTTGAGGAACCTCGGCATCCCAGAAAACATGCTAAACGCGATCATTTCCTTTCATGAAGGAATGAAAGCTAATATCGTGTCTGATGGTATGATGTCAGAATCCTTTGATGTCACGAACGGCACCAAGCAAGGTTGTGTCATGGCCCCTGTCCTGTTTGCCCTTTTCTTCTCGGCGATGTTGAAATATGCATTCGCAGACACAGAGAGTGGCGTCAAGTTTCAGTTTCGAACAATTGGTGAACTCTTCAATCTTCAGCGCTTCAAAGCCAAGACTCACCTTCATACACAAATTATTCGTGATTTGTTGTTTGCTCATGATGCTGCTCTTGTTGTAAAAATCCTTTGAGTAGGCCCAACATCTAATAAAGCGCTTCTCTGCTTATTTAAGGGCTTCGGTCTTACACTTAGCATAAAGAAAATTGAAGTACTGCACCAACCTTGTCCTACTCCGAAGCAATTCCATGGTGTGAAACATAAACCATCAGTCTAAAAATTTTCAGAGAGACCATTGAAAGTAGAAGACAAAGCCCTGAACAATGTAAAGTATTTCACCTAGCTTGATAGCAAAGCCAACTACAGTGGATCTTTACTTGATGAAATCATGCATCGAATTACTAAGACTACCAATGCTTTCGGCAAACTTCGCCATCGCTTGTGAGATGAGCGGGATACCGACTAGATACAAAAAATCGGGTTTACAGAACTGTTTTCCTTGCCATTCTTTTATACGGCTCAGAGCCGTGGACTCCATACAGGTACCATATACGCCAGCTGAATATTTTCCATAAGAGCTGTCTGTGTGACACCTGTAGAGTTAGCCTTCAAGAGAGGACATCCAGTGTAGACCTGTTTAACAGGTGTAATATTGGAGGAATTGAAACTTTCCTCATACAGCCTCAGTTGCGGTGGACTGGACATATCTTGAGAATGTCTGATGACATGATACCCAAGATCCTAATGTACAGCCAGTTAGATCAGGGCTACAGGAAAGTAGGACGCCCATCGCTTAGATACAAAGACAAGTTGGAGAAGAACTTGTCAGCTGTCAATATACCTCATAACACCCTCGAGCGCTTAGCCTTAGAGCGGGTAAATTAGAGATCAACGTGTTCTAGTGGACTCACCAGTTTTCAATCAGCTAGCCTGAATTGTCTTCAGGAAGCGAGAGCAATATCTGAACTCACTCTTGCTCCATGCGTGGCCTCCTTTGCAAATCACTAGCGGGTCTTGAGTGCCACTTAAGATTATCGCACAAAATTCGTAACTGAATCAATTGGTTAATTTGTCAGATCCTCATACGTCGAAACCGACGGGAGAGTCCATTATATAGAACCCCCCCCACACACACACATACACATACACGCATATATATATATATGGCCCCTGTATATAATATGTATGTATATGTTATAATTCTATTGAAATAGCGAAAGATACCTTCCAAAAGCTAAACAAAATATTACGAAACAGAAGAATTTTGTTAGAAATACAGAAAAAGATGCTGAACTGCTATGTAATATCAATCCTTCTATATGGTACTGAATGCTGGAAAATTTCCTTACATATGAAGAGCGGACTTGAGGCAAGAGATTTGTGGTTTTACAGAAGGATACTGAGAATATGCGTGGAGCATATGAACAACGAGCAGGTTTTAAAAGAAAATAGAAACAAAATGGACTCTTGTATGGAGAATCAGAAAGAGACAGTTGAAATTTCTTAGCCATAAAACGAGGAAGGAAGACTTGGATGATTTGACACCAAGAAGAAATACTGAAGGCAAGAGTAGAAGAAAGAAACATCGAGTAACCTACCTAAGTAGCTTGTGTAAATGGATGACAGGACAGGGAGGGGTAGTAAATGTAAGGAGACAAACGTTACCTAGACCTATAAAAGGGAGGAAGTTATGGAAAACCATGATCGCACACGTCCTTGGGAGCCAGCACATAAAAAAGAAAGAGGAATATATTAATATTAGATACATGGTGCGGCAGAAATATTTCCTACATATGCCTCCAAGAAATACTTCCTGTATAATGGCAAAACATTAGCTGCGGTATAAATAACTCCAACATTCTAAACTGTCACCTTTGTGGCGCTTGTGAACCTATGTTGTTTTAATGTAGTTAAAGTTTTACCATTCTATAGGACGTATTTCTGGGAGGTATATGTGGGAAGTATTTCTGTTGCACCGTGCATACTATACATATATTTTTCGACATATAATAGATAATATATTTATATTATAATTATTGGGTCGGAACAAATGTTTTTAGCGTTTTTGTAAGTGAATTTCAAAGACAATATTTGGAACGTAGATTTCTTCATTCATATGTGGCATTTTGTTCCACTATATTTCCCCATCTTAGAGGCAGTTTCATGATTCCATCCTCCTAGAATTTGGCATCTTTCTGGGTGATGAACTAGCCTTAGTTTTTACGAACTTCTAGGGAATTATTTTCTTCCAATTGAGAGAATTTTCTAGGGATCGAAATAAGGGGTAATCTGACGTTTCAAAGTCAGTATTAGTATATCTAAGCTGTACCAATATCCCCCAAGTCTGCAAAGGGTCTTGAGATCTGGCTTTGTCTTGATGGAAGACGGCATTCTTCCTATTTAAAAATTCCGGATGCTTTCCAGCATTAAGTTTTTAATCAGTTCAGTTGGGAACCGTACTTGTTGGAATTCAAAGTCTGGTTTTGCGGAAGCAGTTCGTTTATTTATTTTTTTTTTTAACGGCATATCAACATCCTTATAGTTCATTTAATGCCAAAATTTAATTTTCTTGGGAGCGCTGAATAAAAATATGATATATGTTATTCTGCTTTCACAATTGAATACATGGTAGATGATACTCAGCTTTGTGCATATACATGTTTGCGTGGATATAATTACTAGAGGTAATTATATCACCATATATGTTTTTATATTATAGTTTTGTTTAATTTTTATTTTGGAATACAGTTTGATTTCTTTAAGAAATTGTAAGATATTATATGGTTAATGTCATGAACGATTTCATTCATGTTGGTCGTTTGGTTGATTTCGTTTAGCGACATATTAACACCTCTATGGGTTATTTAACGCCGAAATCTAAATATTTTGAACACAGTTTTATGGCTTTAACTAAGTATATTTTGAACGCAATGGTATGCCTTCAGTTACAGATAAACCTTTTTTTCTATAAAACTTTTTGTTGATAATTCTTTAATATAAAAATATATTGCTGGTATTTTTACCATAAAAATGTATTTTTATGCTTTCATAGTATTATGTTTTTGTTTGGGGGTTAAATATTTCCCCATAGCTAGGAACCTAACAGGTGCTTAGAATGGCTCATGATCAAACATAACAGATATTCGTTGACTGTTATATTTAAAAATATATGTTCAATATATATATATATATATATATATATATATATATATATATATATATATATATATATATATATATAGTTTTTCTATTCGGCATTTTTAACTTGACACCGAATAATACAGATCATTGATGTCTAGAATTTGGTAAACATACACGCCTCCTATCTGGATTTTGTTTCTATTAAAGATCAACGTTTTTTATTCTCAGTCACCCAATCGTTGCTTACTTGACGTTTCAGTTTTTCGAATGATTTTGGGTGGTTATTATGAGTTGTCTTGACATGAATACAGTCTATGTTTCTAATCTGGTCAGCCTAAATCATCTAGCGTTGTATTATTAACGGTAGTCGACAGGGGATCAACTGTCAGAAAAGTTTCCTCTTATAAAAGCAGATCACTGTACATGATATGATTCACTGATCATTGATCTTTTAGCTCTTTGATGTTGACCTCAAATCCCATATATATATATATATATATATATATATATATATATATATATATATATATATATATATATATATATATATATAGTAATTTCCGTGGAATCACTGGATTTATAGCCGATATTTAAATTACTTTATTTCCTTATAAATTACATTGTTTACGTTTCGGATGCAAAAATAAATCAATAAATAAATAAAATAAAATAAAATAAAATAAACAGATGAATATTCTTCAAAAGACCAATTGAAGCTTGGTGGGCTGTGACGATGCCGGTGGCCGAGCATGCCAGATCTGACGATATGAAAAAAAAAAGATACGAAGGTTAAAAACCTACCTAGCAGATTTTCTTCATGAACCAAGGCCACCGCCATCATCATCATCATCATCATCATTATTATTATTATTATTATTATTATTATTATTATTATTATTATTATTATCATCATCATCATCATCATCATCATCATCGAATAACATATTTCGGTAGCGAGTTTAAGCAATTATTCTTGAATGTATCAGTTCAGTCCTCTTTTTTTGTGTGTGGGGGGTTCTAACGAATTTTTTTATATTTCTTAATTGTTTGTTATTCCAATGCACCTTCGGATTTTAGAGTCACACTTTCCGTCCCTCTGTTAAAACACTTCCCATATATATATATATATATATATATATATATATATATATATATATATATATATATATATATATATATATATATCTGATGATACTAGTCGTGGTCTAATACTGGTTTTAAAAATTACGTTTATTTGCTTTGTTTTAAGTTACAACATCTCATTTTGAATACATCTGTGAAAAATTGCAGCTTGAACCGTTACTTACAATCAGAAAAGAGAAAAGTGGGACCTGTACTTACAATCACAAAGAGGCGACTGAAATTTCTGGAACACAGAATGAAAAAATAGGGTTTGAAGAATTCAATACTCACAGGACATACAAAAGTCAAGAGGAACAACGAGTAACGTACTTAAAGTTAATATGAATCGATGACAGAATCAGAATAAAGAGAGATGGTAAAAGGTAAAAAATTACTTAGTGCTGCCAGCAACCACTTCAAATCGCCGCCTCTCAATCTTACCAAGTGTGAAACTCTCACCCGCCTATCGCCAAATTTCACGGAAAAGAGTCGCACACTTTCCGTCCTGATCTTAACTTTAAGCAGATACTTAAAGAAAGAGATCAGGTGGGAAGAGGTAAACTTCCCCCCTTCATGAAATGCCTTCTGTCGCGTCGTCGAAATCGCAACTCGCATAATGCCGAGTAAGCATAAGAGCACGTTGTATTAATCCTTTTTCAGTGACAGTACCAAATTGGCACAGAAGATAACTTAGGACAACTTACAGTACCATATTGGCGCAGAAAGACACAGACGGCAGTAACGGTACCATAATGAAAAATGGGTAAAAAAACTTTCCGCCCTAGACGTTATAGCCTTGAATTAGTTCACACAAAGAACGTAAGAGACGATTTAATTTGTTTATCAGCATTTTGGTGATAATAATGGCGTCAATAATAATGATGACGCCAAGAATAATTACGACGTCAATAATAATATTCTTAATAAAAAAAATATAAAATATGCTTCATCACAAAACACCGAATCAACGAGCTATCAATTATTTTAATTGGTTTCCCCAACCAGGAGTCTTCACGAAATACAACATAGTTTCAAACGAAAGCGTGAAATATAGGATTGCTCACTGTTTGCCATTTAATTTCTCACAAGATTTCGCCAAACATCTTTGGTTAAATCCAAGAATATACTTTCGATACAATAATATTTTTTGTATTAGGTACATTAAATGGAAAATATATTCATACCATAATTCTAATTATGCATCACCACAAGCAAAAAATGCAACTTTTTACTATATTCAATAAGTAAAAACTGTATAAAAAATTGAAAAAGTTTGCAAAAAAGCCAACTCGATGAAAAAGATTTGTTAGATCATAAATAATTAAAACAAAAAATAGATAAAAGTCTATATAACACCATAATACTGCTGGGCATAAATTATAAGACAAAATGTTTTAAATTTACATTGTTTATTAAAAATCACACTACAAATACTGCACTGTATATTACATCATAATATAGTTAAATTTTTCAGGACAATTTCCCTTTGAAGTAAATGAGGGTCTTATTTGATGGCACAATGATTTAGTAATAATGTGCGCGTGCCTTGCATCCATCTTGTCCATATACAGTTTGTAAAGTTTTAGTAAATTATAAATTTTATAAGGCCATAAGGCTTTCACTGATCATCGGAATGAAATTCTAACGCTACAGTTTTGGACCTAAAATCTTTAAACTCGTTCCCTCAAACAACGGTAAAGATTTAGAAAAAATATTTTGTATTATTATTTATCAAGTCAAACCCCAATTTGTAAATTGAGTGCAATACCACGGTTCCAAAATCGACCTGCCCTAATATATCACCGGTTAAACCAGACAGCCCAATATCTTGCCATTAGTAGTTTAGATATATTTTTATTCATTCGTTTTGTGTCGACGGTCTGCTGTCAAATTGTAATTGTCTTCTTCTCGCTTGAAATCCAAAGATCAATTTGTAACTATTGAATTCCATTGGTGGATTGACAACTGGTATTGGTTTCAATGTTCCAACCGGACATTCAGACGATTCCCATTCTCTCAGAAATAAAGTCATTGATTTTAAAGTTATACGGTTTGATGGTCCTCCAGATGGCAACCGTTTCATCAATACCGAACAAAACATCTCTTCAACCCTGACGACCTGTCCTGGCTGTATTTACCTGATCTCTCCGATGCTGTATTTATCTCTTCTCCCGCCGACATTCGGACTGCATGTCACTCATCTATCGCCTCCTTATGCTTCTTTTCTTACGTTGATTGCAAATATTTTCTTTCTTTCATCCATCAGACAATTCTTTTGATATTTGCTAAATGTTGTCTCTTACAAGTCCAAACGAGGATAATGTGGCGCTGTAGACTTGGGCTGGTGGACTATACTTGAGTCTATAGATAAACGCTGGTCGCATTTCTACTTGAATTTATAGGCAAATATTGCTTTATTTTATAATTGAGACTCTAGGTTAATATTGTTCGGGTTTATGCTCAAGGTTATAGGAAAACACAGGTCGGGTTTGTACTTGAGTCTATAAGCAATGACTTGTAAATATTGGTCGGGTTTCTACTTGAGTCTATAGATAGTGTTCTTGCTTGAGTTCATATCAAACATAGATCAGGTTCATACTTGGGTCTATGGGTAAACATCGATCAGGTTTATGCTTGAGTCTAAATGTAAAAATTGATCGGATTTATACTTGAAACTCTAGGTTAATATTGGCGGGTTTATGTTCAAGGCTATAAGAAAATACAGGTCGGGTTATTACTTGTATCTACATGTTATCACTTTACTTTGTAATTAAGCATTGGTCAGATTTTTACTACAGTCTGTAGGTAAATATTGGGATGATTTATACTTGAGTCTATAGGTAGATATTGGTAGTGTTTATATTTGAGTCTATACGTAAACATTGATCAGGTTTATACTTGAGTGTGTAGGTAATCATTGGTCAAGTTTGTACTTAAGTCTATAGGTAAACATTTGTTGGGTTTATAAGTGAGTCTATAGGTAAGCATTAATCAAGTTTATACTTGAGTCTATAGGTAAACATTGGTCGTGTTTATACTTGAGTCTATGGGTAAACATTGGTCAAATTTATACTTGAGTCAACAAGTATCTACCCGGAAGTTGGCTTCTCTTCTGGTCCATGTCCTAAGCCAAGACGACAAGGCTGGGGAAAATAGTATCTGATGGCAATTTTTCAAAATATATAAATACCACATGCTTTGAAAATTAGCATTGGAAAACTAGCCTTGAACATAAGCTTGAACACCATCACTTCTCACTGGCGGGGGCGGAGTTTACTAATAGGCTGGAAACGACCAGATAGTTCTTTTCACTGCTGCATTGTTTCGTCCACATCTCAACATTGGCCTCAAAATAGAATAATATAAATGTGTAAGAGTGTCTTTCTGATAGATTTTATATTTGATGGACTGAATCAACTTTGGCACAATAGTACATTCATAAAGCAACCTATGAAGAACCAATTTATTGCTATGGTGTCGTGGGGTAACAATGCCAACCGGTGTAAAGCAGCATAGGTTCCTTATAAAATTCTTCATCTAACAATGATAAATCAGCAAGCTTAGACCTTGATTCCCGCATGAAAAATTGAGTGTCAAAAGTAATGCTTTTCCCTTAATACCGCTATTATTTTAACCACCTTCACTTCTCCGCAATATTTATTGTTTTAAAAAGCGATGATTATAATTGTAATAAATTCTAAACATGATGAAAATCAATGTATACATTTTTTTGGTCCTTGAGAATTTAATACAAAAATATTAAACGCTATTTATTTATTAGATTGTTTATTTGCAAGAATAATTTTATATTTACAATATTCTAAAAACTAATAAAATTAAAAGTAATGCAATAATTATCATTTATCAATTTATAAAGAAGTAAATATAAAAACGATTTTTATTCGTAAGTTTATAAACATTTCCTAATTATTAAAATATGCGAACCAACTATAAGGAAATCCTTATTATTTACCATTTTATGAAGTTCGAATCAATTGGAAATTAGCCTAAGTTTTGCCAACCATTCCAATAAACAATATAATTAATAACTAGTGTAAATAAACAATCTCATAAATAAAGTGTGTTTATTATTTTTGTTGTAAATTCTCAAGAACAAAGAAAATGTATAAATTCACTTCCATGTGTTTATATTTTATTAAAATTCGAATCATCGCTTTTTAAAACAATAAACATTGCTGAGGAGTGAAGGTAGTTAAAAAATAAAAGTTTCAATGAAAAAAAAAAACGTCCTTTTGACTTTTTTTTTGGCGGGCACGAAGGTCCAAGTTTGCCGATAAATCTTTGTCGTATCAGAAATAGAAAGATAAAATCGACAAAATCCAGTGCTGTAGTAATGCTATACTTGTCTCTTGACAAAATGTGCGATATATTCTTTTCCTGCACGTCCCTGACAAGATTGTCCCCAAAGAAAATGTAATTTATTGTACACAGCTTCTACGCGTTATTTACGCAGTTGCCAAAATGTTTTCGGTAGCGCAAAACCCCTTCCTGTTTCACGAATGACTCGTTGATGGCAGATACAGAAAGAAAATTACAGCAACTCGAAGACAAGTTAACAAAAGGGAGCGAGAAGAAAGCACTATCAATTGTAAGAAGACAATGTATGATCTTTAACAAGAGAGACAGCCCAAGATGTGGACTATGAATTAGAAACGCCAGAAACAAGCAAGTACAGAAATTTAGCTATATAACAGTGTTATAATGTGACACAAAAATCAGAAATAATGATAGTTGCCTTCCATATGATAAACAACTTATAAAAAAACTCAGAAACAAAGAAATAAATGCTGAACTGTTATGCAATAATAATAATAATCCTCTTATATAGCAGTGAATACTCGACGATTTTCTCACAGATGAAGAGGCAACAGGGATATGATACTCCAGAATGATAGGTTATTCGTAACAGCGAATCGTCTGCTGTTGAGCTGGGTGTGGCGTATTAAGAATTATGATAGAAACGAGGAGGATGGGGTCTGCTTGGGGGTAGTTTCAGAAGAACAAATTGTCAGTTTATAGTTTTGTTATGTTGTTCGGAATTTTTGTTTGACCACATGGTGTTTCGAAAAGTTTTCGCTCTAAGCTGAAAATGTCAATCGATATGATTGATCATATTTGCCCTGACTTCGTACTCTGATGAGGCGTAAATGAGTAACTATTTTATCCACCGACAATCTTTATATTTATTTAGTTCGATAAGCTCCTGAAATTATTTCTTCAAATTATAGTGGGTTTAATTTCCGTTCTTCTAATTATTGGAAAATAATCTAGAGTTTGAGTTTTCTCATTCCTTTTTCCAGAACATTCGATTTTCATTGCCATAGGTCAGAACATTCGATTTTCATTACCCTATGTTAGATACAGCTTCGCCATAAACCGGCGCAGCATCAAGGCTTATCAAAAATAAGTCGCACCCGAGCACCAATTTGGTTAATAATGTCTTCGCTCGTAGGTAGGGATCAGATTTTCCAAGACCTCCTTCCTCATTATGTGCCCCAGAAATTCCAACTGTTTCTTATTGATGTTAAGTATAAGTTTCTTTTTTGTTTCCATTTTCTCTAAAACCTCGTCGTTGCTCACATATTCGGTTCATGATATTCTCAGCTTCCTTCTGCAGAACCGCATTTCTGTTGCCTCAAGTCTCTTCTTAATGTTTGAGGAGGACGATTTATGCATATCTATACTTTATTTTTGTCCATCGCTCGTACTTCATGGCGTTAATTTACCCGCGTCTTTGTCGAATATTGAGCATTGCACTAATGCACAGGGAGTTTCTGCTGGTAAGCGATAATTAGAGAGCTCGTCCCGCAGGGTTGTTGTAGTTAGAGCCTCATTAGTGTCAAACTCAATTGAACTTAGTAAATATCTATATTCGACATAGAACAGAGGCAAGCTGTTCGAGAGAAAAGTAATAAAGATACTGAAAGAGGGAAATAGGAGAATAAATAAACGAATACCTCGAAAGGGTGGAAGGAAGGAAGGAAGGATGGGAAGGAGGTAGATAGAGAGGGACGGGTGAGGGAGGAAGGGAGCTAGGTAGAATGATGGGTAAAATCAAGAGTGAAACGGAGAGAGAAAGCAGTCGAAAAGATTTTAACATATAATATTTGTTTCAAGCTGAAGGCCGCAAAATAAAAAGGGAGCAGATGGTGGTGCTAAATTAGATGCTATAAGTGGGAGGTGCTAAATCGGATATTAAGTTTTAACGATTCCTGATTTGATATTTTAATATTAATCATAAAATGAATATTTTTATATCTATTGTCATAATATAAACATTTTTGTTTCGATTTGAAATTCGTTTTTTGTTTCGGCTTGTACTTATTTCCTGGAACTGAACGTAGACTTTTTCCGCATATATGACTTTGTAACGGAGGTCTGTTATAAATGATAGGAATTAAAATGCATAAAACCTACAGCAATAACAACAATAAAAACACGTGTTGACATAAATAACAAGATTTTGCATTTTCTTTTTGTAATGTCAATTACAGAATATTGGTATGGTGCGTGTAAAATGTTCTCAGCGTCTCTTCTGTTTAAAAGTCAGTGCTTACTTGGTTTGATTCAGAGAATTTCGTTTGTGAGGATGGCGTTTGAAATCGTCTGTTTTCGATCTTCACTGAGCGCTGGCTAGACGTCTGTTTCTGTACTGTAACTTGTCTACTCATCTCTGACTACTGCTACGAGTACTACTGTTCTCTACTCTACTCTACTAACCCTCTTGTGGTGGAAGGGTCGTTTTTATAATGATGAGGGTAGGATGATGAAATATTCTTGTTTTCTATCATCACTGATGACAAGGTTATTTTTAGAATGATGAAATATCCTTATTTTTTGTTATCACTGATGGCAAGGTAACTTTTGGATGATGAAATACCACCATCATTCTGGACCATAACAACTTATTTAAAAGTTTTGAGAAGCTAATGTTTCGAATAAAATAAAGGAAGATGAAAGTAATGGTAGTTATGATTTTAGACAAATGATCACATTGACACAGATTAATGAGGACAAATTTAGTCTTCTTTTTAGTTCTCAGTTTCAGCAAAAAGACCGCAACAAAAGAGGTTCGCCTAGGAACTATGCGTGCCTAGAAACCTGACTATAAATACATTCCCAGCCTACATATACTCAAGAATAAACGCGAAATATGCCTGCCTAGAGATTTGACTATAAATACGTTCTATGCCTACCTACACTCAAGTAAAGACGCGAAATATGCCTGCCTATAGACCTGACTATACGTTCTATGCCTACCTATACTCAAGTCTAAACGCGTAATATGCCTGCCTTACTTGACTATAAATACGTTCTATGCCTACCCTTAAACTCAAGTACAAATGCGAACTATGACTGCCTAGATACTTTACTATAAATATGATCTATGCCTCCTCATAGACTCAACTATAAAAATCTTTATACAGTAAATAACAAACAGTAGTTGATATACCGTAAAGTAGACTCATACAGAAATCAGTCACTTTGTCTCTCAATTAACTGCCTTACGTGATACACGTTTGGACGATCATGTATCTTTCTATATATGACTGATGAGGCAGTTTTTTTCCCGCAGTTGGTTACCATTTATTTCTGTGGTAGACTGGTTGCCAACTAAGGCTAAAGAATCCAGTCTATCCTGCTATTAAACCCATGTCTGGGGGTGAAGAGATGGACTCATATCTTTCCCAAGTGTATTTGTGCGCAAGTGAATCCAACGAACTCGACTGGACTCCGAACTTAGTTCTCCGACTTATTACTCCGAGCCGACATCCTGATTGTCTGATTAATGTATCTATAAAATCTGTATAGACATCTTGAAACAATTCCTTTTTGTTCCACAATTTGTGTGTTAGCAAAAAGATAATGTCAACGATTAAAACTGTTTTGTGCAGTTATGTAGGCGTTGTCCAAGATCTTTTCAAGTCATTTTTCTAGGCTTTCGATATATTTGCGACTGTTGCCTAAACAAGTCAGTGTGCGTGTTTGGACGAATTTTATTGCTTGAATATGATACAGAGAAAAGAGCTAACCTAAAAGAAGGGAGTCTTCTGACAAAGGAAGGAAAGGATGAAAAAGAAAGTAAATAAGACTTAGGAGAAACTAAAAAAAAATGTTAGGAAAGTCAGGTTTTACAACACTGATAAAGGATTTTGATAACATTCCCACACGAAAAATCAATAAAGTCATCGTAGAGAAAGCAAAAATATTACTGGGCTCTTGTCAGCTCTGCTCCACCAGTTTATGTGGTCGACAGTCAGTGGAAGTTTATTTGTAGCATTTTCATCTTTCAGTAAACTATGGCTGCACTGATTATGACCCATGTACTTGTAAAATCGGGCAGAGCAAAAGAGATGTTATTACGGTGTTTGATTTATTTTGGTTTCCCTAACTACGGTACAGGGTCAAAAGTGAGTAGTTCTCAGCGAAGAACAAACTTACTAGAGTAGTGAACAGATGTCTGAAGTTCTGTCGGATATAACTGGCTGTATGAATGAATCCTACTGGAAAAAAAGATTCCAAATACAAAAAGTGCATAATTTTAATAATTAATTTTATTGTGACTTATATACAAAATGTAAGTTTATTGTAGCGGACGGTGTTAAGGGTTGTAACTTCTTAGGAGCAGAGGTTGAAAGTTTTCAATGTAAATGAATTCAAAATTTCTTGATTTAAATCAATTCGACACGTTAAAAAAATGGATTCAACACGTGGGAGATTTTTTATACATATATTTTTATATAAAGATCAAAATCGCTGAAAAAGAAGAGAAAAGCAAAATTATATTCCAGTGTATACACAGAGACAGAATTAATAAAAAGAAAGCGTGTGTGAGATGCGGCACGTAGTTATGTGAAATCAAGAGGTAGGTATGCTTAAGGGAAAAAAACTCCCAGGCGGGGACTACTGAAAACATCTTTTACCTACCACGGGGACTATGGGACACATTTTCTAACTACTGATTCAGAGAGAGAGAGAGAGAGAGAGACAGAGAGAGAGATAGAGAGAGAGGGGGAGTTATAAACTTTCCTTTTATATCCCTGAATAGAACGCACATCATGGCAGACAAGGTAGGATAATCCCACCATAACTTAAATATTTTATTCACATCGGTTGGCTAATAACATTTTTTGCAACAACATTAACTAGCACCAACGGGACAAAATAACACAATAAGCAATAAATATCTCATATCAACCAAACAATGGACACCTGAAGATGGCCAGAGGGTACTTGGCCGAAATGTTGCGTCTATAATAAAATCTATAATAATCAAGATAATAATAATAGTTTGAACAAATTAAAATACAATGATCATTCTTCATCACAAAAATGATGAACAAATCATTAACTCGCATAAAAAAAACATAACATATTGTAGTATTCAATCTTATTTCTGTTGCATTTTATCGCAACTTTTAGACGTTTCACTACTTTCTTTTGTAAATAGCTCAGACTGGAAATAAAGATTAAGTCTTTGTCAAAATTTGAACTCCCATTCCTTATATGTCAGAACTTCTGTAATAGCTGCCTTACCACTTAGTTTACGAAGGCTAACCGGCAAGAGCCTTTTAGGTGTAACCATGGAACCATTTGCCTGTTCGAATGCCAATTCACAGCCATCTTTTAAATTCTAGATTAGCTCTGTGAGATATGTAGTGATTCATAAAGAAGCAGGAGTTGCTTCCTCTGCTTTGTTAGGCTATGGTAAAACAAAGGGAAGTAGAATTCCCATAATGCACTAAAAAGACAGTTTTAGGCTCGAAAATACCCCCCTCTCTCTCTGACCGCTAACTAGTGGACCAGGAAGATGTGTTTTCTTAAATGAGCTCACAAGAAAGATCTCTTCTCATACAGATAAGCCTAAAAACATTCCTCTCTTTGCATTAATACATACAAATCAATATATATATATATACATATATATATATATATATATATATATATATATATATATATATATATGTATGTTCTGCGTATAATATGATTAAATTATGTAAGCAAGTGTATGCTTAATCATAAAGCATGTTGTATCTTGTTGCACAAAAACTGTTCACATTTTCTCATGTGTTCATGTAAGATTAATTTAACATACTGTGTACGGATGCTATAATAACAATAAAAGCAAGAACAATGCCTCATATCATTCGTACCCCCACAACAGATATATAACAGTGTTCGAACTTCTTAAATGAAGTATTGTCAACTATTATTAACTAGTAATTATTTGAATTTGTTTCTAGAGTTTGTTACCTTAACTCCGAAATTGTAATTCTGTTAACATTAAATTTGACAATTTGAGAGATGCGATAAAAACAAAAGCAACAGCAATAAGATGAAAGAATTGCTTGTCAAATCGAATAACTGTTAACTGCTGAATTTCTATGTGGAGAGAAAAAAAGAGCCCAGTATTGTTTTAATGACACTTACCCTCGTTTTACAATTAACTCACCATGGTCGGCCAAGTTGTCACGTGTAATTATATAATTTTCACTGCAGTTGGCTGGACCGGTTTAACTATTATTCACATCTTATCACAGGACGAGAAAAAAATAAAGCTGTGAACTGATACTGTAACAATCAACAGACCGTAATTTTTATTGTTAGGATTTTATTCATAAGATATGAAATCTTTTATTGGATATTTGTACTTGATCCAATATTGTTATTTCCTAAGATTATATAAGTTTGGCACAAGGCCATGCGTACTATTTTGCACTAAATACAAGTACCGTCTCGATTAATCATGCCGGTGGGAATTTCTTAATTTATAAGCGTTGAGTTTTTGATTCCTGAACAAAATAATCAGGGGAAAAAGTTATTGCATAAAATAATTTATTTTTTTTTAAGCATTGCTAAAAATAGTTTTAATATTCATCGAGATTTTTTTAATAATCAATATAAAAGGAAAGATTAAGTAAAAAGTTGTTGAAATTAATAAGGTTTTTGAATGAATTACCTTATATACTCGAGAATAGCGCGAGTTTTTATGATCAGTTTTTACGCCAAGTGGATGACTTCCCCACACATTTCCCCAGTAACGTTGATGGACACGATTCTCTTCTCGATCTCTTTTTTTTACCTCTAACCCTGATTCTTGTCGCCCTTCACAGCTCTGCCCGCTTGTGAACACTGACAATGCGGTAATGCCTGTAAACATCTCCTTCCTCTCTCCCATTAGTCAAGAACCTCCTAGCAACAAAATATATTTCTGTTAGCAACGAGCAGATTGGGGCTCGTTCCGAGATCTCTTCTGTGACGTCCCTTGAAAAGAAATTTTTAATCATCCTGTTCATAAATGCGCGTCTGCTGTCCGCTCCTGGGTGAAAACCGGCATAAATTCTTTCATTCCAGCAAGGAAATACCAAGTTAAACCGCATTAATCTCCTTGGTTCTCACCTGCATGCTCAGCCACTATAGCCCACAGGAATCATTTCTCCCGACTGTACCAGAGCGACACGTCTGATTTCAACAGACGTCACTTTGCCTCTGATCGTAACGAGTGCAATCGTGTCCTCAATAAAGCGAAGTTACTATTTGTTGACAGAATGAAACAAGTTCGATTTTAGAGATTATTGGCGGCTGTGCAAGAGTGTGCTGAACAACAGCAAATCCTTAATCTTTCCCCTATTCAATCAATTTGAAGTCCTGACATCTACAGCTGATAAAGGTGGAATGCTTTGCTCGGAAATTCTCTTCCAACATTCGACTCATCTGGAGTACCCACACCCGATTTCCCCATTAGAACTGAGGCTATACTGAGTGATATGCGCATAACCTCGTCACTGGTCTCGGGTATCATTTCTAAATTAGACTCCCATAAGCCAAGTGGAAGTGACGGGATACCAGAACTGGCCCCAGTTCTCTCCAAACTCTACAACTACTGCATCGCTGCTTCCTGCATTCCAGCTTGTTAGAAGTCATCCTATGCAGTCACTGTTTTTAAAAACTCTGAAGAACCTTCTAACCCCTCTAACTATCGCCCTATTAGTCTCCTACCACTTTTAGGCAGAATCTTCGAGGCTTTAATCAATGCTGAAGTGGTTAAGCATCTTACCTCTCACAACCTACTTTCTCGTAAACAATATGGATTCCGTTTTGCCCGGTTTACCGCTGATGTGCTGAATATGTATGTCAAGTTCTTGGTAATAATGGCGAAGCACGAACTGTGGCTCTAGATAGCACAAAAGCGTTTGACGAGGGTTTGGCATGCTGCTTTTCTACGGAAGCTTCAGGGCGACGGTGTTACAGGCCCATTATTTGATATAATTCAATCATTCCTATCAAATCCTGAAATGAAGGTCATTCTGACCGGGCTCACTTCTCAATCTTTTCTCACGAATGCGGGTGTCCCCCAGGGCTCTATACGCTGTTTCTGATCTTCGTCAATGTTCTTCTTGATATCATCAGTTCCCAAGTAGGCATTTATGCAGATGACACTGCCATTTACATCTGTCTCAATAGCAAATCCATCAGTGCTAACCTGGCCGCTGTGGTTAAATGGGGCAGGAAATGGCTTGTAAATTTTAATCCCTCCAAAACTAAATTGTTCTCATTTAACCACTACAGAGAAACTTCCCTGCCCTCCATCAGCATGGCTGATGCTCGACTCCAGGAGAGCGTCACATTCAGCCTTATTGGTCTCACGTTTTGAACTGACTTAAAGTGGAACAACTACATAGAATCAATAGCTGCATTTACTGCAAGGGAAGTTGGTTCAGTGTGTCGTGCCATAAGGTTTTTTTTTCTCGTCAGGGTCGGTCTTGCACATTAACAAATCTATCATTCGTCCATGCATTGAACATTGCTGCCATATCTGGTGTGGTGCTCCTGCTATTCCTCTCGAGGTTCTTGACAAAATCAAAAGAAGGATCTGTAATTTAATCGATTCTGACTTGGCATCCCGACTTCATTCATTTTCTCACATCTTGACGCGGCTTCCTTCTGTCTTTACTAAAACATATATAATTCATGCCTACTGCTCTGACGAGCTTTCTTCCCCTGGTGCCCCTTCGACATGAATTTAGACGTCCTACAAAATTGGCATCTAGGTCCCACCCATTTACTGTTGAAAAAAGTTAAATACAACTGCCATTTCTACATCAACAGTTTCTTTTCTCGCACTTCTCGCTTTGGAACTCTCTTCCGTTTACTTGCTTCACTGATAACTACAATCTTCAAAAATTTAAATGCAAGGTCAATCGTCATCATCTATCTTTTCTCCTTTCCTTAATCCTCCCTATAGTCATTCTTTTCTTTCACTCCCTGTAACAACCTGCGTACTATTCCTGCCTTGCTTGGGGTGAAATGATTAAAAAAATACATAAACGGCATTATGTTATCTACAGTCCTTGTCTTTGTTGCTACAATCACGATATTTCGGCCGTCATGCCCTCCGGATAGGGAATTTCGATCCGAAACCTTTATTTAATCCACGGGGGTATATTGTTCTCATTCTCTTGTCCATGTTTAGAGATATCGTGTCTTGTATTTTTTAGTACTGTTCGGTTATTGCTCGACCTGTTCCTACGAAATGTGTATCGGAACTATTCGGACCAGGAATTTAACTGGAAATTACTATACCATTAAATTCACAGACCAACGCTGTTATCCTCTAGGCTGTTGTTCAAAATTCACCGATGATTACCCAGTTCGACAGACACCTGAAGAAAGCCGGAGGGTACAAAGTCTGAAACATTGGGATAGTAACAGAAAATATAAGGACAGTCGTTTGCCTGTAAAAAAATGTAAACAATAATAATAACTCATCTTCCAAGAAATATAGCCGGAACGCACACACACACACACACACACACACACACACACACACACACACACACACACATATATATATATATATATATATATATATATCAGGAGGATGCTTCCCTGATCACTACGATCTAACTTATTCGAGTCTAGAATCAACCATTTTTATCGTACATATTCTCATAACAGAAAAAAATTGTCTCTTTTTTTCTCTCTTTTGCTGTTTCTTACGCTCTCTCTCTCTCTCTCTCTCTCTCTCTCTCTCAAATATATATATATATATATATATATCAAGAGAGAGTGAGCGAGAGAGGGAGAGAGGGGGGAAGGAGAGAAGAAGAAGGAGAGGGCGAGAAAAAGAGAGAAAGGGAGAGTATGTGCGCTCACTAAAAACATACTTTGTCCATGTAGCTACACAGTCGTATATATATTCTTTGCTGCTTGCATAAGTTCATTTGTTTTGCCAAGGAATATGAAATTATGTTTGTTCTAAAAAAAAAACCCCAAAACTGACTTTGCTTTCAGCGGAACAATATGACAAACAGCACCAAACCTCAATTAAATCTTATCGCTGATTCACGTTTCTCTCCCTTGTTTGCCGACCAGACGCAGACCGGTAAACACTTTCTGTAAAGACTATTTTGTTTTTGTGCAGAAACAGAAATCGTAACTCTTTGCCCACAGTAGCAAATATGACTTTTAAGCAATTATTTGCCCAACCATCCCAAAGAGAAATTACTCATGTCATGTCTGTTTTGAGTATCCTAGTTAGTCAAATATTTGGGAAGTGTTTTAACAGAGGACAGAAAGTGCGACACTGAAATCAGAAGGCGCACTGGAATAGTAAAGATGCCTTCCAGAAACTTAGTAAAGTATTTAAGAAACAGAAAAATATCATTAGAAACAAAAAAAAGTATACTTAACTGTTAGATAATATCAGCTCTCCGATATGGCAGTGAATGTTGCGCGATCTCCTCATGGACGTAGAAGCTTACTGCCACCAAGTGTTGAAATACCAGTTCCCGTACGATCACTAAAGTTAAGAAAACGTTGAGCCTGGTCAGTACTTTGATGGGTGATCGCTTGGGAATACCAGCGGCTGCATGCTTGAATGTGCGGGTGGTATAATGGATAATGGCTCGGAGTTGTTAATCGGCGAGCCGAGTTCTAATTACAGTTTGGTTCGTTATATTCACTTACGCGCAAATACCCCTGGGAAAGGCATGAATCCACCTCTTCTTTCCCCAGTTATAGTTAATTAATAAGATAATTAAAATATTATTATCTAAAAAAAAAAAAAGAATTCTTACAATCTAAAAAATATTTTCTGGCTTTAATTGTCCTGAAAGGGTTGATAAGCCGTAGAAAGGGAGTCAGTCAACCAATGAAAACAGAGAGAAGAGAATAAGAGATCTGAAGCAACAGAAATATGACACTCAGGATAACATGGACCGAACATGTGAGCAATAAGGAAGTTTTCGAGAAAATGGAAATAGGAGAGTTATACATAAGGAATGTTAATATTTCTAGGGCGCATAACGATGAAATATAATGACTGATAATGCCGCACAAAAGTAAGTGACTCCAAGAAAATATTTTTTTAAAAAATGCCTCTTTTTTCCAAATAATTAACAAATTTTAATTAAACTATATATTCATTAAGAAAAAAACCTTTATTAAACAAATTACAACCACTTTAAAAAAATTATATCAAGCTTGTACGTAACTGTTAGCTAATATGAGCCCTCCTATATGGCAGTGAATGTTGGGCGATTTCCTCTCGGACGAAGAAGCTTACTGCCACCACGTATTGAAATACAGGTTCCCGTACGATCGGTGATTGTACGGGAACCGGAACGGGAATCAATGATGTGCAAAAGTAAAAGATGTGCAAAAGTAAGTGAACCTTTACATTTAATATTTGGTGAATCCTCCTTTTGAGGTCCATGACATCGACCAGTCTTTTTCTAGAAAAATAAGTATTTTTATGTGTGGAACCCAGTAATGTTACATGGACCCTGGGAGGGTCCATATGGAATTTCTTCTCTAGGGAATTCATAACTGATGATCTTTGTGCTCGGCTTAAACAAATCAAAGTCATCTGCATGGGCGGGAAAACGGACGCTGCCGAATACTCCCCCCACCGCAATAAATGCGTCCGATTTTCCTTGCTATAGATTCGTAACCTCTCAGGATATCTACATTTCCTCAATGGCTACATTGAACTGGTCATATGAGAAGTTAGTTTCTCGTTAGATGCTAACGTGGGACAGAGGTTTCCCTTATGTTTGCATTCCAAAAGAGGCTTCGACCTGCTTGCCAAAAGGAATCAGTTCGTCACTGGACACAACAAGAAATGGTTATCATTATTGATTGACCCACGTGTGGTCCACCGACCAGTATTGCATCAAACGCATTGTCCAAGAGATTCATGGCGATATAGTGATTTATACTGCTGTCTCCTTCAAGAGAATAAAGTTGTGTGGCATCAAGAAAAGATAACGTTTTTTTCTTGGTAGTCGATGAGATTGCATTCCAAATGCACAACACCCTATCGGTTAAGATCAAGAATTCGCTGACTAAATCCCCGTGCAGATAGATAAACATTACATAAAAAGCGTCCGCCTGTTTGCTCTACCTATATCTACATTTTTGACACAAGTGCAAACCGAATTATTTTATCCTTTCGAATCTCATTCAAACTGGGCATATGTCTATATTTTAATTCTTGCGCAAACCAGTCCTATATCTGCCTATCTATTATTTTTTTTAAATTGAGAGAATTCGGTATTAGATAACCTGAAAATGGTTGAATGCAGTAAAACAAGGCAACCCAAACCAAATGAAGAGATACTGTTTAGGAATTCTCCCAAGTACATGTCAGTGAAGGTGTCAGTTTTTTTCTGAAAGCCTCATCACCCGGAAGTTTTCCATAATAAGACAGGTTAGTTTTATCCACCCTTCCATATGAGGACTGCTGAATCCTTCAGGCTCAGTGGGTAGAAATTACTAAATACAGTGCTGCACAAAAGTAAGCGGACCCTAAAGCCAAGAAGCGGCTATGTTCACGCTGTAACAGCAGCATGAAAACTGGCGTGATCAAGACCAAACTTCGATCACGTGACCACAATAGTACCAATTATGAGCACGCATGAGCAGAAGACAGTGTGGCCAATCTAAAGAAGTGTTATGGTGAAAGTGCTGATAATTTTTGACTTAATCTCGTATTCAGGTTAGCAATTCAGTTACAAATCTTGCCTATTCTCGGCCATCACTATGCACTAAACTGTACTTTCATATCCATTGTCAACTTTAAAACCTTTGGCCCCTGTCATGATACAGTATCCCTTAACCTATTCCAGCCGGGAGATCATTCAGCAGTGCCTGTACACTTTTCATGTGAAGCGCGCTCCTGCAATGATATCAGGTCTGTCTGCTGGTACGTCACCAGGAAAGCGCAACGAACTCTTGAATGTCCGTTGAACGGGGGTAGCATGTGAAAGTTTTTTAATTGGTCATCTTTGCTAAGAGACTTGGAAAAACTCGGCATATTACGGCGCGGTAAATAGTTGGAAGGTGTTGTAGCCTAGGGAAGGTTACTGAATAAAATAATCAAACGAAGGTAAGTAATGAACGATAATACTTTGGACAAGAACAACACATATCGCCAGCGGCGTGTAAAAGAAGTAGTCAACTGTTAGAAGTGAGTCAAGTGAATTCCACAATGAATCCCCAACTGTAGGATATCTACCAACCGCCCCACGCGGTCAGATGTGGCACAAGGCCGAATTTAATGTGGAGTATCCGAGCCAGTACTCTCGGCCAAAAATTCCCCGCAGACCCCGTATAAAAAGAGGTCGGGTGGCTGTTTCCCGAGACGAGACTCTGCCCTTCGACAGAGCCTCGTCTGAGGATCCTGTCTGCCCGAGACAGAGAGTTTAACCAGCACAGATGGAGACGAATCTCCAACTACAGACCAGCATACAGTATGTACTACTGCATTTATGTGAATAGGGACATACCCATTATCGTCCGTAGGTATGCTACAACAGAAGGAGAATTATTTTTAAGCAGAAAACTTTCTACTTTAGGCATTAATATCATGAAAAAAAATCCCAGATACATTTCCGCACAATTTTTCCCTTTTGGTAACTTATCACGTAAGATGAATTCATCTCGGGAGAGAAGTCACTCATTAGCTTTCCAATGATCACCTTCCATACGTAAAATTATTGTTTATTCTCTTCAGAAATCCGTCAAATTACAACCGGCGTGAGGGTGTGAGTTCTAGGAGACTTTCTTCGAACATGGATCTTCTTCTCGCGAGGATGTAAAAGCTTTCCCTCTCGGGTGGGATGTATATGGAACTTATTGTCATCTGCTTGTCTTTAGTGTGTGTGTGTGTGTGTGTGTGTGTGTGTGTGTACGCGCGCGCGTGCGGTTGTATCCTAAGTTTAGACTTATTGTTTATATGTCAGGGTAGCCATTAACATTATTTCAGGCCCGATTCTGCACTTGGTAGTTATGATACACCTTATAGTTCATCTCTCTCATGCACCTGGCTCTTTTGATATTCTGGTGTGACACCGAATTTACTTTGGAATATCTTAGGGGTTAACCCAGTAAATATCGGAGTCACCTCCTCTTAAAACAAATATTTCTTATTTAAATTAAATTTGATTCAAAACGTGGGTATTTCATGGGGTGAATCACATAGTACACAAGAATCTTGCTGTGTATGTCTTCTGGCCATTAAGAATTATTTCAAATGTCTTCAGGCTCTTTGACTTGATGATGATAGCAAAGGAACTTATTTGGTGATAGCTTTGTCTCACCCACTTCAAATATGAAGCCATTTTCCCGAAAGCGAAACGGAAAGATATGGTAGAAGGGATCATAAGTGCGATCTATTTCATTGATTTTAGTTAGGTTGCTACTGTGTTCAGACAAGATAATTATTCACGTTTAATTAAACGTTACTAATTAACTTCGTAGTTTTTCAAGCTGGAGATGGAAACTAATAACATAGCATTATTGTTTATAATTGAAAATCCGCACAAAACATGTTTAAATCAATATATTTTTATAACTGTCTCTCACTTCAATTAAAACATAATTCTTTACAAAAATCTATTAACTTTATCTATGGTCTCGGGGAAAACTGTTGATTTTCAGTCACGCAGTGATAATACTCTGCAATCAGAAAAAAACAGCTGCAATTTCTGAGACACATAATGGAGAAAGGAAACTTAGAGAATTTTAATCATATTGCTTTGAAGAAGTAAATGTAACATCACTGCTCGAGATGGACAATCTAATCACGGATGAAGAAGAGACTTGAAGCAGCAGAGGTGTGGTTCAACAGAAAGATGCTGGACAGAACATGCGAGTAACGAGGAAGTTTGAAAGAAAGATAGGAACTAAACGGACGCTTATAATCAGAATCAGAAAGAGACAGTTGAGATTTCTAGGATGCATGAAGAAAGGCGGCTGGGAGAATCTGACACTCACAGGATATATTAAAGGCAAGAGGGAGTGTGAGGGATAGCGAAAAGACAAAACTTACAAAGGTACTAAGGATAGGAAGTTGTGTAGAACATGATCTTCCACGTGGTGAAGAGACATGGCTCATAGAAGGGGATGATGATGATGATGATGATGATGATGATGATGATGATGATGATGATGATGATGATGATATTGAAGGTAATAATGGTAGGAGAAAACAATGAGTAATCTACTTGACGAATTTGCTTGAATGGATAGTGGAACAAGGGAAAAGGGTGGGGTAAAAAGGTAAAAAGTTACTTAGAGCAACAAAAGAGAGAAAGCTGTGGAGAGCCATGTTCGTCCAGGTTCTCATGGGACATGGAATATAAAAGACGAAGTTTTAAAGTTTACGGTCAACCGTTATCTTCCACACATATCCCCATAAATTATGCTTCTTACTATTTAACTTTCAACCTCGAGTGGCCCTTGGGCCTTGTACAGGATGAACATCATTGGAAAAAAAAGGGAGATTGGCAGATCTAATTTATATATATATATTTATTTTGCTTAGCACGTAAGGTCTAATTACGGATTTCCCTAGGGAAACGCAGGTCCGAATCTTGCCGGGGAGAGCGCATTTAAAAAAAAAAAAGATTTCTCGAATATCCAGGCCGGTAGACAAAAATAAATATACTGTGTAATAAATAAATGGAGCATCTACTCAAATATGAGTTTCCATTAAAAAAATTAAGTAATAAATATCTGTTGTATTAATAAATGATATTTTCATTTTACATATATATATATATATATATATATATATATATATATATATATATATATATATATATACTCTACATTTTGAATTTACACCTAAGTAATATATTAAGTTTGTAGTAACTTTGAGCTTTGAATCTGCGTTTAATTTACTGTTCCTGCTATGAAACTCAGTATTAAAAAAAAAAAAACAACCGTAATAAGTGTTTCATTAAACAGTTCGTGCGTGACGCTTGGGAAAACCATGAAATTTTAAGTTGCACTACAAACGTAGATATATTTATATTTATTAATATATACTTCCTAGCTGTCTAACTACATTGAGCACTGTTTTGTTTACACCTTATATTAAATTAAATAAATATTTATTTACTTATCTGTGTATCCACGCTAACGCACGCATATGCAGTTGCTAATATCTAATTACTTGGTTTATATCTATCTATCTAGCTAGCTAGCTAGCTAACTTCAATGACGAAATGGAAAAAATCTATACAACGCGTTTGATCCTTCAAAAGGACTTTATCAGAATATAGATGGAATTATATATATATAGATATATACGGTTAAAATTATACATCCAGAGGAATGCTGAAGATGTAGGGACGCTAAGCACTGCTTTTTAATAAAAAACAGTTATAATAAAAAGGAGAAAAGACAAACAAATCAGTAAAAAGAGACTGAACAAATTATGTTATGTAATTTCGTTGCTTTACAATAAATAACACGTCTTGGTATTATTCAACAAGAGAAAGAAATATTGCATTTATATATTTTCTTTTTCGTCTGGAAACAATCCGAAAATCGGGCTATTGCCATGATCAGTAAATATTTACGTTAATTTTATTGTATCTTCAGCGTATTGAGAGAATGAATAGTTTTCCTCCGTATGTTTTGTGTTCCTTGAAGACGTAGGCGATCATGGCTCTCCACAAGTTCCCATTTCTTGCAGCTCATAATAAATTTTATCCTGTTATTTCTCCTAAATCCTGTTCCGCCATCCATTTATTCAGGCTCACTAAATATGTGATGCATTGTTTTTCTGTCTCTCTTGCTTTCCATCCGTCCTGTGAGTATCAGATTTTCCATCCCTCTTTCCCCATTATGTGCCCTAGAAACCTCAACTGTCTCTTCCTGGGGTTATGTATAAGTTTTCTTTTTGTTTCCATTTTTCTAAACTACATCGTTGTTCGGTTCATGGTATCCTCAGCATCTTTCTGTAAAACCACATTCTTGTTGCTTCAAGTCGCTTCTTCATCTTTGGGGAAATTGTCTGGGACTCACTGTCATATAAAAAGACAGATATCACGTACCCGTTTAGTACTCTTTTCCTTGTTCCTAGAGAAGTTTTCTTAGTTTTTGGAATGCATTTTTTGGCTGTCCCAATAAGCCTTTCAGCGTCACACTTTTTGTCCCGTGTTAAAAGACTTTCTAGATATTTAAATTTTCGCACATGTTTGATGTTGGTATATCCGATTTGAAATTCGGATTTTGGTCTCAACATTTAGGCAAATGCTACTAACCATGTCTCCGTATCTTTTTCTAGTTAATCCATTGCGGCAAATTGCTAGAAATTCTTAGTGGTTTATGCTAGTCTCAAATTTATGCTATTAAAATGAACAATTCGATTTTTCCACGTTTGCTAAATCTTAGGCGTAATTATTTTCCTAATTGAAATAATGGCTTCTAGGGATTATTTTCCTCCCTTCATCAAACTTTTCCTCAGAACAACGTCATTGGGTTCAGCAAATTTCATGGCAATTATTCTTCAAGATACATTGTTTTCAGACAGGTGAACACATTGATGAGGACGGAAGCAAAGCCTTGTAGGCGGAATAAGAAAAATGGGAAACGATGTTTAACAGAGTAAAAAAGGAAGTAAGAATAAGTAAAACGAATAGCGTAACGATTAGCGTAATAGTTATCGGCGCAGAAAATGTAAAGGAGCGAGCCGAGTTCAAATCCTCGTCTAGTCTGTTGCGTTAACTTTCGCAAAAAGTATTTGAAACGGCATGAATCCATCTCTTCTACCTCCAGTTATGCATTAAATAACAGGGTAGACTGGTTTCTCTAATATTGGACAACCAGTATAAGAGAAGGTAAACACAGAATGCCAAATCGTAATAGGAAACCAGTTCACTATATTTCCCAAAGAGACATGGCAATTCTTTATTTTATATACCGAGGTTCCCATAAAGCAAGCATATAGAGCCACTCAGTGAATGCTGAACAATATTTTTGAAGATGAAGAAGAGACTTGAAGCAACAGAAATGTGGTTCTACAGAAATGATGATGAGAATACCATGGACCGAACATGTGAGTAACGACGAAGTTTTAGAGAAAATGGAAACAAAATGGACCCTTATACTTAACATCGGGAAAAGAGTTGAAAGGTATAGGGTGCATAATGAGGAATGAGGGCTTGGAGATTTTGACACTCACGAGAAAGAGGGACAGAAGAAAACAGTACAGAGCCTACTTAACGAGAAATGAATAGCAAAACAGTGTTTAGGAGAGATAACGAAAAGGCAAAATTTAGTAAGAACTACGAAGGACAAGAAATTGTGGAGAGTCAAAATCGCTAACGTCCTGAAGGGACCCGACACAAAGAAGAAGAAGAAGAAGAAGAAGAAGAAGAAGAAGAAGAAGAAGAAGAAGAAGAAGAAGAAGAAGTTTTATATTATTTTTGTATATACTATTAGGAGTTATAAATAATTTCGTTTTTTTCTGATCTTTTAAGAATAAGGTATAATTACATTATATTCATTTTTATTTTCTCCATTATACCCCGTTATCTTTGCTAAATGTTGGCCTATGGTAGATTATGATGTGTCTAATTCGCAAGTATTTTGCTGTGGATTGGTTTCCACTAATGACTTTAGAACTTCACCATCAAAGTCCGATGATCTCCTCTGTCTGGGTTCATCTTCCAACGACGTTTCTCCAGAATGAAACTTTTCAAACCAACGTTTTCTCACCTTTTCTAAGTGTCGGCATATAGCAAATAGTTCTGTGTTTAACTTCTTTACTAATTTCTGAGTACATTGCAGTGGATTACTTTGTAGAAATGACTTTAGAGCTTCATCATCAAAGTCCTATGAACACCAAGGTCATCTTCCACCGACGTTTCTCCAGAACGAAACTTTGCAAAACAATTTCCTACTGGCAAATTCCCGAGTTCTTTATTGTGTATTGCTTTCTACAAATGACTTCAGAGCTTCATCATCAAACTCCGATAACGTCTGCCGTCAGTTTCACCAGAACAAAACTTTACAAACAAATTTCTTAGTTGCCGGTCACTTATAACTCCTTGACCATAAAGATTACATATTTTCCAGATGTCTCCATAGCGTTATTCCTTTACTTGAACTTCCTTTAGATTATGTGACGTAAATTCACTTTCAGTTCATCCATTAGTGGAGTTAAGAAATGTATGATTTTTCTCTCTCTTCCCTCTCTCTTTCCTTCTCTCTCTATCTTTGTGTCACACTCTCTCGTGTTTCCTTTTTCTCTCGTTTAAAGCACACACACACACACACACACACACACACACACACACACACACACACACACACCGACATTTTATCTGTATTGAATTTTCTATGGCTAAACCAATGTTTTCTTATCTTTTCTAAGTGTCTACATATAGTCAATTGTGATGTGTCTAACGTCTTTGCTAATTCGCGTGTATTTTTCCGTGGATTGCTTTCCACAAATGACTTTAGAGTTTCGTCATCAAAGTCCGATGACCGCAACGGCCTGATGTTAATCCTCTAATGACGTTTCTCCAGAACGGAACTTTACAAACCAATTTTGTACTTGCTGGTCACTTATGACTACTTGACCATAAAGATTACATATTTCCAGATGCCTCCATCGCGTTATTCAATTGCTTGTACTCCCTTAACATAATGTGACGTAAATTCACTTTCAGTTCATCCATTAGTTGGATTAAGAAATTTATTCTTTAACCCACTGCGTACGTTCTACTGTCGTACAAAAATTAACGTATATTGGTGTACTAAAATTAATTCTCTCTTTCCGTGTATGATTCGTAGTTAGGGTGATATGTAGTCGTACAACACCCTCCCCGGTTGTCCAAGACTTCCAATACCACGTCTGGTCGCTGAAGTGACTGCTTCAGTCCAGAGCTAACCTTATCCCACGTTGTGATTTAAGTTTGATCATAAGGCAGCCAAAGTCGAATCGTCACAGGTATCTTCGTGTTGGGCTGGTCCAAGCAGGGTGAAGACGTACATGGAAAAAGTAACACTCGAAAAAATTGAACAGAAGTAAATACTGTTTTTATATCAGTCCTTCGTACAATAATTGGTTTATATCAGAGTTGGCATGCAAATAATTATCAGCCCAACCCGCGTCTAAATCAGAAGTGATACTATTGCTGTCCTGGTGAAGTTTGGGTTGCTGTTGTTGATAAGGTTCGGCACAAGGCTGAAGTCGGAGGCTTTCGTCGGCAGATAATCACGTAGGCCTCTCTCCTGTCTCTGGTCTAGTCTCCGTTTCTTCTGCCTCTCTTCTCTCTTCTACTGACTAATTCGAATTTATTGACATTCGCCCAAAGTGGCATGAGGTAGGAGCATTTCGGTGAATCACCTCTGGCTTAAGCCATAACTTTGGGGAATTCCCTCTCTCCACCATCTCTTTTATTATCCTCTCACACCGACCTCTTCAGTGAGCGTAGGTGGTTCCTCCATCCTCATTGATGTCTTATCTGCGCCTGCTACCGCGACCGTTTTTCTGTCCAGGAAAACTCAGTTCAAAATTCAGTTGTTTACCAAAATCTACTTTTTCGTTTTGCAGCCTGCATTTGCAGCTGTGTGTCAATCAACATTGCCCCCTAAGTCGGGGGTCACTTTTCCATTGTTCAAACTGCTCGACATACAATTCAAGTCGTTTATGTGTGAATTAAATCCTCAATTCTTCCCACGGGTTTTTGGTATTAACCCTTCTCGTTTCAATGTTTCTCAGCACATAACACTTTCTTATGTTTTAACAAAACTTTCTTCCGTTTTACCGCGGCAACGACAAATAGTATCACGATACATTCGTCAATACAACCGATTCCCTAAAACGGAAATTACTTACGACTCAAACTAATATTAATCCTTAACAGGTAGGTCCATGAAAGTAGTTATCAATGCTCAGTCTTCTGGAGCCCTAGAGGTCAATACAGGCATCCATCAGGGATCACACCTCAATCCAACCATTTCAATGTTTTTCGATTATAAGTGTTGCAGATGTAATCTTCCAAATTAACGCGAGGATTCAATAACAACATTGTTTTAACATGAGGATGTTTTTTTAGGTCTCGTGTTAAATGATAATTAGTAAGATAGATGTAATTTATTTATAGTAAATGATGAAGTGTAGGTATTTATAACACGACCTGATATGGAGCGATGAATTATATTTTAGCCGTCTTTTTTTTTTATAGATAGGATACATCAGATTACAATAGAATAAATAAATTATGTTTTATCTTTTGGTAATTAAATTATATATATATATATATATATATATATATATATATATATATATATATATATATATATACATTATTTTTATAGATACAAATATTTAAGGAAATGCTCTGTTTATAATAAACTGTATTAACAACATTTACCGACTTGAATATCTGAGAAATCTCAAAGAAAATATGTGTCCTCTGACGGGAATCGAACCTGTATCCTACACGGAACCGACATATATCCTGACGTGTTATACCATTTAGACACAGAGGAAGCGTCTAGTTAGTGGTGTAAATTACTGCTTATAAACTACAAATTTCTCGAATTTTCTCGAACGCTCATATTTGCTCAAATCGTATCTTAACGTAAACAAATACCATCAAATGTCATGAAATGGACTAAGCCCGACAATTATTTTAATATATTTTTTATTTATACGTTATATTTATAGATACAAATATATTTAAGTAAATGTTCTGTTTATAATAAACAGTATTAACAACATTTACCGGCCTAAATCTCCGAGAAATTTCAAAGAAAATATGTGTCCTTCTTCGAAAGAAATCATGGGAAATTTGTAGTTTAAAAACAGTAATTTAACCTTGCTAATCAGATGCTTCCTCTGTAGCTGAATGTTATAGCACGTCAGGCTATATGACGGTTCCGTATAGGACACAGGTTCGATCCGTGTCAGAGGACAGATATTTTCAATCATGAGGTATTTTTTATGTATTTCTAGAGGAGGTATTTTTACATATTTCAAGAGGAGGAATTTTTAGGTATTTCAAGAGGTGATGTTTTCTAGATATTATAATTTGAGGTACTTTTTACATATTTCAGGGGGTATTTTTTAATATTTCAAGATCAGTTATTTTTTTATATATTTCAAGAGGAGGTATTTTTTACATATTTCAAGAGGTGGCATTTTTAGATATTCAGGTGGAGCTATTTCTAGATCTTTTAAGAGGAGATAGTGTTTTATTATTTCAAGACGATGTATTTTTTAATATTTCAAGATGAAGTACTTTCTAAATAATTCAAGAGGAGGTATTTTAAATAAAAATATGAGTACTACATTATTATAAATATCGACGAGTATTTTTCTATCGTCGTTCTCATCGTGATTTATAATAATGTTCAACAATAAATATATAAAATAACAAGTAAAAATATTACTTGTTAAACACAAATATGCACTTCAAGTGATGTTTTAGTATAGCGTCATTTCGTTTTCATGCGTATGTTTAAAATTGCATTAAGACGATCAGTAGATACAGAAGAAAGATGCCTTCAAATCAGTTCCTATTTTTACACAACATTGGGATGAGTTTCTATTAAGAACAAACTTGGGATTTTTCATCACCTTGAAAGGCCTGCAGTCATGTGACACTGGAAACACCAGTTCTTGTTCGACAATCGGCATAAATAGCTTCAAATTGATCACGACTGACTGCTTAGGGACATCAAGTGCTGTAAGTAGATTACGAACTTGTGTTAGAATAAGTTAACCTTACTAAATATATAATCCCCTTAAAACCATGCAAAATTGCTAGCCAATAAAGTCCCGATTGCCTTTCAATCTTATAAAATAAATTTTAGATAAGATAGAATAAAAAAAAAACTGGTATCAAAATGATATTTAATTCTTTTCGAATTTATTAGTATATTTTTTAAAGATTTACAAGGCACAAGAGCTACTCTAGGTAGAGAGCTCATGTATTAGATTGTTGCACGAACCTAAGGTGAGGATATGTAAGAAAGATAACTGTTGACCTTAGATTTGAAGAGGTTTAGATTGTAGTGATTGGGTAAGCATTCTCTCGTGAGTCTGTTCCACAAAGCAGCGGTTCTTGGGAAGGCGCAGTCAGAATTGTACTTCTTCCTTATTAATGGAATACGAAGGTAATGGGGGATGATTCGTCCCAGTGTATGTGGCATGGCCGGTCTGAGATGGTGGAAGTAATGAATGTATATCGTCAGAACATTTTTTTAATTATATCCCCCCCAAATGCAAGGCAACTGAGTTACTAAGACACAAGGGGGTTAATGAGTGTAAAAAAATTAGAAAAAAAGAGAAACATTATTAAGGAGCGAGGAGAATAGAATAATAATCATTTAAATTTTTGAAGCTCAAAGCATGGAGCCAGAAGAGAATTACCCAAACGAGAAGTGTGTGAGAAAAGAAAGCTCTTAGCATTGAACTTACGGTTACATGTAGCCAGTTAAACTGTGAATAGAATAGACCTCTCCGCCAATCCAATTCTCTGCATAAATTCATAAAGTCTACGTACCATAGCGAATTTAAACAATTACCATGAAAGTATTTATAGAAAAGTCAGAAGGAAGCTACATGACGGCGATGGGAAAGTGACTGAAGCTGAGACGATAAACAACGGGCGTTATGTGTGTAGGATAGGGGTTGTAGAGTGGAAAATAATTCATCAACCACAAGGTCCCAGAGACGTGTTAATGATGGAAAGTCAGGTCTGTATAGCTCCAGTCCAGATATGCCAGCGATGCTCCATTTTAGATCTGATTTGGCACTTGCAAAGATTAAGCTTAACAGAAGCTTTACATGTTTTTCCAAATATGCTATTTGCTTTTTCACCACGTTCTTGAAAAACATTTTAGGTTTACTTATTATCCATTTTCGCGTAGCAAGTTCAACTTCGGCAATAAAATGTTAACCTTTCAACCGGAAATCTGATGCTGCAAAATCGAGGCTAGGCGGATGTTATTCAGCAGTTGTGAATTTTAGGCTTCGCACCATTTGCACCGTTTGTTAACTGCAATACATAATTGAATTGTCGTGAACCAAGAAATGGTTCCTTTTCTATGCTTTAATCTGCGGAAGCGATTTATTTATTTAGTAGCTTAAAAGCCGCATTCCGTGCGGGCATTTAAGCTAGTTAGGCCCAAAACTAAAGGTATCTGCGGTCCAGCTTAGAAAATAGCAATGATAATTTTGAAGAAATGACTTTGAATTCCTCAATTCACTCCATGGAACTTCAAAACCTCATTTTAACTCTGATTCGGGCTATAAGTTTAATTTCGGCCAAAAGACAGATTTAGGCCGAAATTTTAATTCAGGCCGAAAATTGAGTTCTTCAAATCTTAAAACACTGTGGAACGTCACAAAACCTCTCACTTTAACTCTGATTCCTTGGCATTTTGAAGAAATAAAATTGATTTCCTCAATGCAAAAAGTTTTGGAGATATTTTAAACTGAATTTAAACAGAAAACTTTTAAATTCACAAAGTTTTTGTTTTACTTTAAACTCAATATAAATTAAAAACTTAAAATCACAAAGATTTTTAGTCATATTAAAATTTGAATCTTTAACTGTTCTCTCCTCACCCGGACACAAATCCCCAATACTGGATGTTCAAGCATTGGATGAAGAGCCTGCTGATTCCAAAAAAGGTCTTATGTAGAGCAAATATGGCCCGTGTTAGACGTTTTTCAGACACACGGATAGAATTTACCGTTTATTATTTAGATTTATTTATCTGTTTTTATTTATATTTTTCTTTTTCTTTTTATGATTCCTTGAAAACAGGGAATTTTGACCAGTTCCTAAAATTCTGATAAAAAATTCTAATAGCGATCGCGGTTTTACATGTAACTAGGCACTTTTCGACAGGACTTTTTATGCTAGCGAATATTTTAAAACCTGTTTCTATCTACACAATACCCGACGCCATGCAATAGGGAGCCTTATTTATGAGTCAGTCCTCATAATAATAGTACTGAATTTTCTTAAAAGCATCAAAGAAAAGAAATGTTTTTGAATCTTTTACTTAAGAAATCTTTTTCTGATGTTGCATTGGTGCCGATTTTGCCAAGTGTAGCAGACTTCGAGATGACTCACACCGCTTCTTTCATTTTTCTGTTTACTTTCTTGTGATGTGCACAGATTTTTACTTTTTACCTCCAGCACTTGTTCTAAAAGAAGAAAAATCCTCGCCTGTCATCGACTGCACTCGATGACTTCGAAATTGATTTGACAAACACAATTATCAATTAATCGCCCTCCTTTCGAACACGTTCATTCTACACGCGCGCCTTTTCTTAAATGAACGAATAAGGTTTAAAGTTTATAAAAATATCAACTTTAGGACGAAGGCTAACACGATCAGTTCAAACATTGATTTCAAATCTGGGTTTTTGTCGTTGAAATAGTTTCGGAAAGATATCAGCTGGAGAGTTTAGTTTGTTTTTGTTTTGTTTTGTTTTTTACGGCATATCAACCTCAATGAGTTATTTAATGCCAACAAGATTATTATTGCTGGTAATATTTTTTAAATGAATTGCTGGTAATATTTTTCTTAAATGTATTCCTAGTAATATTTTTTTAAATGTATTGCTGGTAATATTTTTTTTCAAAAATGTTTTGCTGGTAATAATGTATTGCCAGTAATAATTTTTCTTCAAAAATTTATTGCTGGCAATAATTTTTTACGAAAATGTATTGCTAATATTAAAACCTATTTTTACACTTTCATATTTTTTTGACCCCAGTTTTGGGGGATAACTATTTGCCCATAGTTGGGACCCTAACAGGTGCTACCACCCCTGGTCAGGGTGGACGTGGGGACACCAGCAATTAAGAGGTGGTTCCACGCTCCTCAAAACCTCCTGATCAGAGGCCTTGCTGTGGGAGGATGCGTATGTAGTTTATCGTCATACCCAGAACGATCGACAGTTTAGTTTTATTTTTTATCAAAACGTAATCGCTCTTTTCAGGTATATACCTGTTAAATTGACACTTCTAGAAAAATGAAAAATTGAATCTACAAAGCTTTGAGACAGTAATTCTAATCAAATGCCGAGAATTCTAATAAATAATTATTTAATTTAATTGATACATAGTAAGTACGATTGATAAGGAGGCCAAAGCTGGCGTCAGTCGAGGTCATACGATCGTTGTGAACTCAACGTATTAATTATAAAAATTCAAAGAAAAATCCTGTATTAATTATTAACATTCAAATAAAAATCTAGCATTGATTATAAAAAATAAAAATAAAAAGCATGTATTAATTATAGGTTTAGGACAAATCTGGTCCTGTTTTTATTCAGAAATGTAGTACAAGTTGTTGCATTCAATTTAATATGGTACAAGGAGAGACACTGGGGTGATGAAAATATCGCATTCAAAAGTTGAGCCATTTTATTCTGCTCCCCATGGCAGACATTTATTTTAATCGATACATATGCAGATTTTTAATGTAAAAAAAAGAAAACAAAAAACAAATTTCTTAAACTTTGGAACCTTTCATCTTGACTTTAAATCCAGTCGTTTGAAATTCCATAATGGGGAAACAATTTCAGAGAATAGGTTGAAGATTATCATTTGAAATCACCGAGGATCTTAGGATATTGAAGTGCTCTGCATGTCCCCCAAAAGAAGCATAGTAATGTTGGGATCATTTTAAACAGGAAAAATACTGATTATGGTAATAGTGAAATACGCTCTTTCCATGCAGGAAACAAACAGCGTTACTGCCGGTTAAAGTTTATAAAATCTTTTTCTTAAAGCAAGTTTTTCCCCCCCAGGAAATTAAACTTCTCAAGTTCATTGACTCTTATCACTCATTATAGAACTGATGGAAGTTTCCTTCCTAACCTTTTGTTTAAGGTAGGTTAATAAATTAACATCTTGATTATATTATCTTCTCTTTTAGTTACATGCAGACCTTTGAAAAAATATAAAACAAGCATAGTGAGTTCACAGCATTTTGGACAAGGAAAAGCCTGGTAGATCTTTGAAATTAGATAAAAGATAAAAAAGAAGCATAGTGAATTCACAGCATTTTAGACAAGGAAAAGCCCGGTAGATCTTTGAAATTAGATAAAAGATAAAAAAAAGCATAGTGAATTCACAGCATTTTGGACAAGGAAAAGCCTGGTAGATCTTTGAAATTAGATAAAAAGAAATCAAAAGAAACCTTGTTAGGTCATCAGTAACTAAGCCAAAGTTAATGGCTCATCAAATAGTGGATGAAAGCAGCATTATCAATAAAGCGTCAGTTTATCTGATCTAACACTTTCACCCCAGCTCCTCAACCTCCGACGTCTTACTCTCTGGGTTGAGGTGTCTACCCGGTCTTAACCGAACTTAAGGGAGTGGCCGTAGGTCCCCTGAGCATCCGTAGATCATTCGACCGGTCCACTGGTTTAATCCTGCTTCCTGCCCACGTTGTGTTTGGTTTGGTCCAGAAAGCAGAAGTGATGTTCAACAATTCACGGTCGACTGAAGATGTCGACACGGCTGGAGAGTCTGTGCTAAGAAATTTAGAATGCGCCAAAATATATATATATATATATATATATATATATATATATATATATATATATATATATATATGCAGAAAGCCGGACAAACAACTATTCAATGGTTGAATTGTTAATGTCTTTTATATAGCAGAAAAGAATAGTATAGAAAAGAAACGGGTTACAGAAAAGAAAAGTAATCGACGTAAAAACTCATACACTGGATTCTAGACAGAGAGAGATTGTGTTGTGATTAACTTGTTAAATCGTCTCAGAACGATATACGACTCTTGCGATGAAGAGATAAAGATTTCTGTGCGCGGCTTAAAGTTTATAGTTGCATTCCGCCTCGGCAGTAGTAACAGTAGTAGTAATCTTCGTGGTAGCAGAAGCAGCGGTACTTATATCAACAGTACATGTTAGCGGACGCTTCGTTCCAATCTCTGACATCACTTCCTCTCCCCCTCGAGTCTCTAACTCGACTCTCCACTGTCTCTCTCTTCCGTATGCAAGGAGATGGAGAGAATAATTCGTCCTGATCGGGCCAAAATCTCTCTACTTCCTCTCCAAGAATTATCTCCAGTCTCTCGTATATGAACGATGATCAACAAAACAAAAGAAAATACTTCCTGTAATTTCGTTAAAGGAGAGGGGTGGCTTGTTCGACGTTTCTCTTCCCAGTGGTAGTAGTAATAGTAGCAGTAGTAGTCTTAGATGTTGGAGGAGTAATTCGCTTCTTCGTTCTTATACCAACAGCACATGTTAGCGGGCGCTTTGTTCCAATCTCTGACGTCACTTTCATACTTCTTCAGGCCTTCAATTCAACTCTACTCACTTTCAATCTCCGACATCTCACCACCCAGCTCGACTGCACTCGAAGACAGACGAGCCAAAAACTACCACCTTTTCCAGCATAACTACGCGTTTATATAGATAAACCTGGCTGATCATAATCGACCCTTACTTCGCACGCGATTATCACGGGTTCTGGCTACTTTCAACCAAAATCATGTGAATTCCAAAGTTCCTCATAGCTTACTAAGTTCTATTTATAATTTTAGCCGATAAAATTTATTTCGACCATTTACATTGTCTTTCTAATGACCCAATTCCAAATTGGTACAACTCCTGCCCTAGATCAGATTTCTCATCAGCAAACAAAAATGCTCTGATCTAATTTCGCTACTCAGATCCACTCCAATTTCAATAAAAAAATATACGTGTGTGTGTGTTTCCCCGACTCTCTTCTCTGTCACACAATACAATATCTATTCTTATTGAACAAGAATGAGACAAAGTAGAAATAAGCAAAACGGATCCACTGCGGTAATAAATTCATGCTTAAGCATGAATTCATTGCTGTGCTCGTACAAAGTATTAAACAAAATGAAAAATACTGTGCCAAAACCCTACTTCTATGGTAAAGGTAATGGCAGTATTAGAAGTTTCCTTATAAGGAAACATTCAATATTGAGGGAACAGTCAGTACTGATTTCGCTTTGAATCTTTCTCTTCAAACATTTTTTCGGGGAAACTGATTTCTCAAGTCCATTCTTTCTAGTATGGATGAGAGTTTCCTTCCTAACCTTTTGTTTGAAATACTGTGGAATGTCAACATCTTGATTATGTCATTGTATTCCCTTCGATATACATGTGATATCCATTTTAGTTGTTGCTGCTGTTGAAAATCTTCAAATGACGTCGTTTCTTTTATTTGATAACGTTCTTTGTTTGTGATTCTGTGGCTCCAGTCTACAAGGTTCGAATAAGTGTGCTATTTGACAAGACCCACAGGTTTCATTCGCTCAAAGTCATTTTAACCATTGATCTTAGAAAGCGATTGTATAGATATTTTTGAATGGGTTTATCGCCATGCATGACATCCATGTAAAAGTTTCAATCCAAGCAGCCTATTTAAGAACATGACTCGAATTTTCGGCCTAATGTTTTTTTGTTTTTTTTAGCAATTTGCGATGTTGGGCAATACTACTTCTATTGTCGTTTATTCTATGTTCATTTTCCTTGTCTCCTATAATAAATGTGTTATAATTGATCCATGCAGCAAGGCAAAGTCTCATCATTTTACAGTTCAAACTACGTGTAGTGAAGAACTATTATATGTTCAATTTCCTTATCTTCTGTACTAAATTTGGTATTATTGATCTATATGCTGAAGTATTTAAAGTGGTTAGTATTTACTAAATCCACATCCTTAATTTTTAAGATGGATTTAGAGTAGGTGTCATCACTGATTTTATTTCAATTCTAGATCGTAGTTTCTGTTTTGGAATGGTTTATCTTGAATCTTACTTCTTGGAACAATTGGCAGAGGATGTTGCTTTTTGTTCAACATCACTCTTAATGAAAAATGGACAACAATAATATTTAGTGACGAAAACAAAATTTAATTACATTCTCATGCAATCAAAGATTTACGATGAATACTATAAAATTCCGTAATTGGAGTTTAATAGTTTGTGGTCCTATCAAAAGCAATGTCACAAGAAAAATCGTAAAAATCATTCGAATACTGAACAATAAAAATACATTACAAATTTTTAACGATGAACGGCTATAGCTGAAAGTGAAATTTCATACATGAAATCTTGCTATATATCATGCACAACAAACAAGTTTTTCATTGATAATGACATTGCAGTGTTATAAGATTGACCGGATTGAATCGTTGACTTTAATGATTTCAGAACTATGTGTTGAGAGTTGAAAATCTTTGTGTGTATAGTAGGCACCTCCACTGAATTTTCGATATCTAAGTTTTAAAAGGAATTTTTAATAATGAAAAAGCATACTTGAAGCTTTGTTTTTAGCTGTAATTGAAAGCTAAAGGATTAAAATTACTATTTCGAGTAAGCAAAATACTCTGGTGTATTTCAAATAGTAATTATATTGATTGGAATCTCAACTTTTTGGTAGCTTTCAGAAATCGTTTTAAATCGGTTATTTTTGACACATTTGTAAACAAAAGTTAATTATTAGTTTTAAAAATCATTAAAAATAAAATATACTTTTCTGAAACTTTATTTGAGGCATTTTAGCTGATTTAAAGTATAATTAATCTGGTTTGAAAAATATTACTTATTTTAAGTTTAAAATATATTAAATATATAAATATATTTTTAAAACAAACGGTAGCGGTGATTACGCGCTTGTCCCCGTCGCTTGTCAGTTGTAGACCACTTAGGTATTGATGGGGTGGTGACAGATTTACGGAGCCTTTATCTGTTAAAACATAATTTAAGAAAATGACCGGTGCACCTTTTTATATAATTTTAAGTACTCAGTGATTTTAAAAATGTTATAAAATATCCTCTGTAATCTAATTTTAGGAATGTTCAATTTACATTTACTATATTTTCTGATTATGTCGTGTATGGTCGACCATGCTTTTAAGCAGGGGTAAGTTACATAATATTATATATATATATATATATATATATATATATATATATATATATATATATATATATATATATATATATATATATATATATAAAATTAATTATTTTTAAAATCTTAGAGCAAAATACTTTGTATTAAGCTTTTCAATTTTTGATTAATAAATGTAGTTTTCACGTAATAACAATATTTCATAACCGGGTTGAAGTAATGCATAATTTTAAACGATTTATATATTATAAATTATTATTATTAAAATTTAACGAAAAATGAAAACAATTCTTGTAAAAATTCATTATTCATCGAAATTTGTTTTCCTTTAGACAATAATGTCTGTATAAATCTTATATATAGAGACAATTAAAAGCTTTTCTAATTAAAATAATGTATTATTTTTATTGCATTTTTTATGTTACGATTCGGAGCAGATTTTCGGGAAATGTGCAGTAGTTTGAAAAGAAATTGATACTTTACATTCTCCAAGGAGTCCTGCTTTTAACTAATGAAACAAATTTTGAGATTGAAATTTAATTTCTGGAAATTTTATGAAATTAAGTAAGTGGCATATATAAAAAAAGAAAAAAATAATTTTTACCAAGATTTTCTAAAATTCAAAAAAATTAATTCATTTGTGAATAAGTTCTGAAAGTTTCATTAAAATCCGCCAATTATTTGATTTTTGCAAGAATTTCCAAAACAATGTGTTTTCACCTGATTAGGCGCAAAAACACTAATCGTAAATATTACGTCGACTGCTGATGTAAAAAAAAACAAGATTTTTAACCAAAATTTCGAACGTGTTAGAAAGGATTAAAAAAATAATAAAAAAAATATTTGGTCTTTCCTCTTAATAATAACATAAGCATTTTGGCGATAAAACTTTTTCTTTATTAAGTTTGGGGTCTTTTTTCATCATGCTATGCTGTTTTTTCAGCAAGCAAGTGGAAGTATCTAGAGTATGACAGAATATTCGTGATGTGAAACGATATTTTCCTTCATTTCACTTTGCGTTGAGGGTTTAGTTTATACCAACGGGAGCCACGTTAATTTCTGATTATGGCTTTTTATATTCCTAAATATATAAATAAATTTGATGTTACTTTTCCTCTTGTGGCATATAACTTTTGCATGACCTATTTTCTGTATCCCCATGTATTCAGATGTGTGTTAATGTAAATGTGACTAACTTGTACTGGAGTATTGAAGAACCACAGATATAGAAATAGTCCTGAAAGTACGTTTTCAAACATTTTCTTAGTAATAATTAAAAAAAAATATCTATGTGGCTCTTTTCACACTGTATGATAAAAATATTTTATGTTGATATTCTTTTATAAAAACTCCTGAGAAAAAAAAACACCGAGCATTTTGTCCATTGTAGTCGAACAATAAAAAGCACCCACACCATCCTCGTTTTTAGACACTGCAGATGTTGATTGGATTCTGCTATTAATCAAATAATGTAAAGTGTTGTTTGTGATTCTAAAAAGGCGGCGATAGAAAGTTTGAAGAAATTATTAAGACAAAAAAGGGTTTTATATTTTCTCAAATATTGTGTAAAATTTAATACCTATGTTTTTATTATCGCAATAACACTGTGTAATACAATTTTTGATCTTGTGTTAGCAAATTGGTTGATTTTGTTTCGCCGCATATAAATCTCTATGAGTTATTTAACGCTGAAATCTAAATATTTTGAATGCAACAGATGAAATATATTTGGTCATTTTGGTATTAAATTTACTACTGGTTATTTTGCTTTAAATATGCATTGCTGGTCATTTTACTATAAATATGACAAGGACTACAAAAAATTTACAAGTCAGTAGCCTTTCGCGATTTACACATGCACTGTGGATTACTTTCACGAATCAGCCCCCAAATATAGTCTTATGTCATGTTTTCGTTATACGATCCTTAGTAGCCATAACGTGCTAAAAAATCTTGAAACTTTTAGAAACTTCTAGAAAGTTCTAGAAAATTCTCCTTCAGCAACTCAGTGCTAAATCTTTCTGAGATGTAATGGAAAATAGGTTAGTTTCAAAATAGTGATGTCCAGTTAAGAAAAGCAAAGTTTGAAGGGAATAACAGTCATTTATTTGGCTGTTAGACAGAAGCAATTAGGAAATAATACATAGTGATCAAAGACAAAAAAGTCAAAATTTTGTTACACAGTGTAATTACTAATGTATTAACATCGTTGTTAGGATGATTCATACGATTAATTTCATTAACTAAATCTCAACAAATCAGTTATCTGAAATATTTTCCCTCTTACTCTGTCTTATCTTGAATGAATCATAATCAATTTAAACTTTAAAAAGAGAAAAGAGAGATTGGGTTATACTGCTAGTGTTATGGTGATTTTCTAAGCGTAGCTTAGATGTGGCACAAGGCCGAAAGTATGGAGCACCCAGTTGGGATCGAACTCACTATTCAGACGTAACGGATCTAGTGAGACAAGCTTTCTGAACATTACACCACGTCGAGGTGCCACTGTTGGTGTTATGTTGAGTGAATCCATTTTTCTACTAAGGAGAGATTAACAAGTTAAAGCGCTGACAGCCGCATGCATGTAAAATCTGTATACAGCAGTTAGTACAAATGTCTACCAATCAGGCTTTTTCTCTGCGTACTGAAGAGACAAGAAGATGATTTTGTGATCTACTAAATGTCAGTAAGTAATAATACAATCAGAGCATTGCTTACTGTCTGTGGATTTCCTGTTAAGTTTCCCCACCCACTCATGGTTTAAAAGTAGAATGTCTCTTTTCTTCAATAAGTTTATACTAGGTGTCTTCACTGTGCCTCTGGATATAGAATATGTAACCCCCCGTCGTGCTGTGTGTTTCTATTCATGATAAGGTTAATATTACGAAAATATTTTTTTATAAATAAAAAGATAATATTAGCATTCTAATGGTAATCGTAATATTCGATATTCCTTGACTGTGCAGTGTTGCGTTCTGTGTCGTCTCGGGGTCCACACGCTATTCATAAAAACGGTATCAACGAAAAGGATCATTTCCTTTTGGTATTCATCTTATTAAACTTGGCAGTTTGGATTCTAAGAAGCATTAGTAGGATTGGCGTAACAAGAACGCATCTCGCACGTTGACTCAGCGTCCACTGCGGGTGGTATGAACCGGTCGGAAACCTGGATGCCGGGGGCATATCGACGCGTCAGAATTATCGAGACCCTCTGTTCCATTCGCGCCGTTTTGGACTTATATTCAGAACCCAGACAAAGGCAATCCATCACCGTCAGAATGACACGCCCACGAGTCACTCTGGCCCAGTCGCTGACCATTCTGGCCCTGGCCTTTGCATTCTGTAACAGCAGACAGTGATACTTGAGTTAGAATTTTCTTCACTACCTGGTCATCGGGCTGCGATCGACGTGTAGTATGTGCGGATAAACTACATTTTTTTTATTTCTTAATTGTTTCTCTGTCTCCGGACAGAGTGCAATTGAAAATATCATTGAGAGGTGTCCGGTCTCTCGAACAGCTTTCTGCCGCAGTGTCTCCCTCATTGCACTAAAGAAAGGGGAACGGTAGTAATACAGATGCCAGTGAAACCAATGATTGCAGAGGCTGGGTTGTTTTTTTAACATGATCCGGAGGCAATGTCATTGTTTGTTATCTGGCATTTCGGCTTCAATCACTTTCCAACCGTTGTAATGTAACTTCACTCTGCATTTTTCTAAATGTTTTCATGGTAATTATTCTGAGATACTGTCTTCTATGATACCTTTATTTCATGAATTTCAGCACAGTACTAGATTGGCGTCAAAGTCTCATCATTTTTACAGTTAGAAATGGTTAGATATAACCATAAGTTCCATACTAACAATTTCTTCTCTCGCACTTCTCGCTTGTGGATCTCTCTTCCGGTTCCCTGCTTTCCAGTCACGTTTGATCTTCAAAAATGTAAATGCAATGTCAATCGTTATCTTCTGTATTCTTAATTCCTGTTCTTCTATTGTTCTCACTCCTTAATAATCTACTTCTTTTTTCTTATATTATTTCACACTCGATAAGCCCCCGCGTCTTCATGGCTTATTTATTTTACTTGGGGTGAAATGATTAAAATAAAAATATTGAAAGTTCTCCTTCTAAAGATCGCATGCAACTGAAACAGAAATAAATGTCTCTACGCATCTGTAGAATCGGGTTGACGCTGTCAGAGAACACTCCTGAAGCAGAACCATCACTAAAGTAGTTGATGCTTTATTTGATGAAGTAAGTGAAATAAGAGAAGAAAATAAACCCTGGAAGAACATTAAAAATATCAAGCGGTCAGGTAAGAACAAACATTTTCGATACAGAAGTTTCTTCTTGAGCGACTATGTCACAAGATCGTTTATATAAATAGGCGGTTCTGTGCTCGACACGGATTCAGACAAATAGAAGGCGTGGACTATTTCTTTACGCGGAATAAGTCAGTTCATACCAAAATGATAGAATTTGATTGAGAAGAAATCAATTCATTTCCGAGACAAATTTCCAGATTTTTTTCTTTTTTCTGTACGCTTGTTTACTCACACACACACACACGCACACACACACACACACACACACACACACACACACACACACGCACACACAAATATATATATATATATATATATATATATATTGTCATCCACAGACAGACTGTTTCGCTGTATCACAGCTCATCAGTATGGCTAGACGTCCGGTTGCCTCTGGCTAGAATCGAAAACCGGCTGAATTCGCGTCAGTCGGAAATTTTATCCTGAAGCCGTTGGCGCACGGCAGAGAAGAAAGTGAATTTAAGCGTATTTATATTTAGATAAACACACAGTGACTGAGAGAACTCGATTCGATTTACCGAAGAGTCTTGCATTTATATATATATATATATATATAAGTGGACAATGAGATCAACACTGAGTACTCTTTCTTGTTTTATTGGGCTTGTAGATGTCCGTGGCCTTCTGAAATGATTCTCATGGACATTCTGAACAGTTAAATCTGCTTCAAACTTATCTCTAATTCGAGTGATAGTAAGTCGCGTTGGTGGATCTGTTTGAAACTCCCTCCTAAACTGTCTTTGCATTTCAACTGCGTTTTCCAGTAGCATTTTCGAATGGATTTCCTTTGTTCAACGCTTAGATTGACTGTCATCATTAATTCTTATGGGTTTAACCTGGAAAGAAAAAAAACATTAATTAACCTATCAGCTGTTAAAGTGTGGACAACCTGCATATATAAGGTGTACGCAAAGATCCACAGCAAATTCGTTTTTGGAAATAAATGAATGAATTGTCTTTTTTTTACATGTTATGTCGTTCCGTAACGTAAACGTTTATGACCTTTCACAGCTTCCTTTAACATCTGTGAATTAATAGTAATTCTTGGGAAATGTAATGAAGTGATTTCCCGTTGCATTTGAATTCAGAGTTTTTCTTCTCTTAGACTGGTTGCCAACCAAAGTTCGAGATACCAGTCTAACCTGCTATCATTCCTATAACTGGAGGAGAATAGATCGAGTCAGGCCTTTCCAAGGAGTACAGTCTTAGTGAATGCAATCGATTAAGACGAAATTTGAACTTGGCTGTCCGAGTGCATTTTTAGCGCAACATTCTTTTAGGACGCCCAGATATAATACAAAACCTATCAAACACGCATCTATCAAAAACGAAGACTGAAGCCCTCAAATTGGGACTCAAATTCGCTATAGGCGTTAAAAAAGCAGACATAATTGATACTATAGTTAGGAACCACAAAATGAAGGACACAGTTTTTGACAAAGGCTTTGTGCTGAAATAATTACCTAGACAATGGATTCAAAAGATTAAACTACTCCACCACTACCCTTGAGAAATTATCAAAAACTTGAGAAATTATTGAAAAATAAAAAGCATCGCAATCACAATACCTGACAAAGGGGTGGGGTATTGTCCTATTGGACAGGATCCCTTATAATGAAAAATATAGAGCTTCTCGGTGAACCAGATACCCAGGGGAAAGTTTAAGAACATAGTATTAACAATGAGACACAAAATTTCAATAAAGCGATAAGAAAGGTAGTTACCAACGAAAACAAAATCATTGGTAAGATTGATATAATAACACCCAGCCGTACCCAAGTTTTACGGCTTTAAGACACAAAAATCAGGTACCTCAATGCACCTTATAGTATCAGGGATAAAAAGCGCTCCCCACAAATTAGTAAAAGCCCTAGCAAAAATATTAATTGCCCTTCATCGGAACAATCACACATTAAAAATTCCGGCGATCTGATCAACAGACTAAAACCTTTGCACATGACAAATAAAAACATGTTTAGCTTGAATATCAAATCCCTATGCACGAACACATCTAATATAAAAGTTATCTGAAAATATATTTTGAGCTAAGAATATTGCACCTGACTTGTGTACACTGTAGCAATGCAAACACTAAATAATTGAGTACCCACCTCAAAAACTTTTGTACGCGCCTCAATAAACAACGCGGCCTCATTTCTATGGCCAAACGCTAAGTATTTGTTCTCTATTTACATGGCTGATATGATGTATTGCGCATGCGTCTGTTTTTCTTTATGCATCTACAGGTAGGTTAATCTCAATTTTACAACAGGTGTAGGTTCACTGTTTAACATATAATCGCAGGTGTTGGCCGCCTCCGTGAGTGGGCAGGTATTATCAAAATGTACATAAATAGATGTAAATTCTGTAATCTGTGTATCACGGTGTGTCACACTGTGTGTGGATTTTTGAGTTGACTATATTTGTTTTCGTGTAGCTGTGTTATTGAATGTATTAGAACTGATGCAAAGAGGAGAAAGTTTATACAGAAAAATGAGAAAAAACATAAGAAAATTAGAAACTTGTGGAAAGTAGGTAGGAAATGGACGAAAATAAAGAATAAATTAAAAAGAAAGATGGATCTGCCAAATGGCTAAAATAGTTGTATATTTTCTTCTGATTCCAGAGACTAGTGTTCGAGCTCAGGTAAAGTCAAGGATTTTGTAATGTTAATTTTCAACAGCGACAGACATATTCCACATGGGAAACTGACGCAACAGACTCTTCTCATAAAATGTCCCTTCATTAGTATCATACTGAGCTAAACTTTCGAGAAATAAGGCTGAATAATAAGGCTAAAGAGAAAATACAAGAGGGAAGAGAAAAAAGACAGGATTACACGGCATCACAGAATTAAAAATGGTTGGAAAAAAGACATAAAAATATAAAATGTAAGTAGGGACATAACAAGAGAATAAGAGAAAATTAAGTAAAAAAATGGTGAAAATAAAATTGGGAAGAGAAGAAAAAAGGGAAAAGAGAAGTAAAAGGGAAGAGAGAAGAAAAAAGGAAAGAGAAAAGAAAAAAGGGAAGAGAGAAGAAAAAGGGAAGAGAAAAGAAAAAAGGGAAGAGAGATGAAAAAAGGGAAAAGAGAAGAAAAAGAGAAGAGAGAAGAAAAAGGGGAAGAGAGAAGAAAAAAGGGAAGAGAGAAGAAAAAGAGAAGAGAGAAGAAAAAGGGGAAGAGAGAAGAAAAAAGGGAAGAGAGAAGAAAAAGAGAAGAGAGAAGAAAAAAAGGAAGAGAGAAGAAAAAGGGTAGAGAGAAGAAAAAGGGAAGAGAGACAAAAATGAAGCGAGAAGAGAAAGGGAAGAAAAATGGTAGAGAGAAAACAAAGGAAATACAGAAGACAAAAGTGAACAGAAGATAGAAAGAATGGGGAAACGTAATAATAAGTACAAAAATGGCAAGCGACAAGTTTAATGGATCAAGAAGAGAGATATGAATATGAATAAACTGACATATATATATATATGTGTGTGTGTGTGTGTGTGTGTGTAAAGATATAGATAGATGAGAGTAATAAATCTTTATAAATTCCAATTTAATTTTATATATCCCAATATATTATAATTAGCATACAAGCACACCTTTCCCATTTCTTCCACATATGCGCACACATGCACACAGACGCAACACACACAGCCATTTATATATATATATATATATATATATATATATATATATATATATATATGTATGTATATATATATATATATATATATATATATATATATATATATATATATATTTATATATATATATATATATATATATATATATATATATATATTGATCCCCGTTTTAAATTAAATGTTACAGTGGAATTATACTGCATTTGTTCTTATCTTACATATATATATATATATATATATATATATATATATATATATATATATATATATATATATATATGAAGAAATATAGTTTTAAGGTGTGCTATATTCATGAGATAAAGTTCTTAATATCAGAGATAGTAAGTATGTAAATATAAAAGTGAACATTGAAGTCAACACTCAGAGGCGACATGCTGTTTCATGCTAGACACAATGGTCAGGCAACCTGTTTCATGCTAGCATGAAACAGCCTGTCGCCTCTGAGTGTTGACTTCAATGTTCACTTTTATATTTATATTTTATATATATATATATATATATATATATATATATATATATATATATATATGTGTGTGTGTGTGTGTGTGTGTGTGTGTGTATGTGTGTGTATATATATATATATATATATATAATTTATTGCTTACGCACGCACACACACACATATATCTTATAAATGACAGAAAGAAAGAGAAAATAGTTAAAAGAATAAACGAATGAAAAGAGAATCTGGAATAAATGTAATGAGAGAAGAAAAAGCTAGTATGGATGGGCGTGGGTGTGTGTTAATGCAATAGAAAGGTAGACAGGGAAGTGCTACACCAAGAACAAAGAAGATGAAAGGAGGAGAAGAAAAACAGAGAAGGAAGTAAAGAAAGAAAACGAGGGAGCAAAGAGATGAAAGAACAGTAGAAGGGAAACAAAAATACAATTTATAAATGCTGAAAGTAGTATTCAAGATGAGAAAATAAAAAATGAATCATTGAAAGTAAGAAAGAAAGAAAGAAAGAAAGAAAGAAAGAAAGAAAGAAAGAAAGAGAAAGAAGGAACGTAAAAGAATAATAGTAAATAATTTAAATGGAATAAAGGAAAGTATAAATGATAAGATAAAAAAGGAAACAAATGAAAGAATGGAAAAAGAAGCTGGAATAGAATTAAAGAGAGAGTGGAAGAAATAATACGGTGGGTGGGGTTAATACAAAAGAAAAGGAAGCAGACAATGATACAGGAATAAAATAAATACTATTTTTTAACAAATACAAGTGCTGACTGACTGGAATAGTCATCCCGGTGGAAATTTTCCAACTATAAGTAAACGTGTTGGTTCAAATAAACGTTCCACCAGCTTTCTTTTTTAAATAAACGTGGAGCAAAATAAACGTGCTGCGGAGAATATTATTTGAAAAATAATAAATTTGCCGCATCGAATAGGTTCTGTGCCGTGTCGGGTGTTTAGAATTCAAGGAAATAATTTAACTGTGTTGGCACTTGTGTTATCAAAATGCAATAGTAAAGAGAAAAAGGAAGAGAGAGAGAGAGAGAGAGAGAGAGAGAGAGAGAGAGTGTGCGTGAATGAGAAAATGTAGATTGATACGAAGGAAAACAAAAAGAAAAGAGAGACTAGAGATATGAACGAAGAAGAAAAGGAAAAAAATGAAAGAGAAGAAAAACAGAAAGAAGAGAAGTAAGAAGAATGGAGGAAGAATGAAATTGTAAGAGAGTAAAAGAGAAGAAAGAACGACAGGAAGAAAACATATATGAAATCTATAAAGAACATTGAGATCGAACGAAGTGTTTTGCACGTGACCACCCAGTACTCTCGGTGACAGAACTGAAAGGAAGGAAGAAAAGATAATAAATGAGACGAAGCTGACACAAGGAAAGAAAACAAAAAATAAATAAATAAAGTGCATTAAAAAGAAATAAAAAGCGACCAGAGTAATAATAACAGAAGAAAGATAGTTTTAGAAAAGAAAAAAGAAGAGATGAGTGTGGACAAATAATGGAGGCAAATAAAAATCAACCAGTGAATTCTCAAGACCTTCGCGAGATTCACGCGAGTTTCGCGCCAAGAATAAACGCCACTCTTTCCGGAAGGTGTTTATTTTTGGCGGATTCATTCATTTCTTCCCGTGAAGAATGAAAATAACCGCGATCTGACCATTTATCGGTGAAACGTTCTGGAGAGAAAAAGCCAAGTCGGGTGAGGACAAAAATAGCGGAAGACGAATTTTAATGGAAAATCAATGGATAAAAATTAGAAGAAATTGCAAATAAAATCAAATCCGACCTTCATTTTAGGCGAGCTTTTAAATAACTTAAATCAATATGCCCGCGTCACACACACACACACACACACACACACACACACACACACACACACACACACACACACACACACACACACACACGTACGCACGCGCGTGCGTGCGCGATACCCGCATATATGTATTTATATATAAATAATAAAATATAGTAATAAAAATAACACCTACTGATATACGTTAAATTATATAATTTTAAGTATATCAAGGTGAGCAGAATTTTAGTCAAGAAAGTGCCCAATAGTTATCTAGAGCAATAATTATTCTCGATACCTATCGACTAAGAGTTTCGCAATGTTTCGCATTTCGATAAGAATAATTGCATGTAATTCTACAATAATAAATGAAGAACGAAGCGAGAAACATCTAAAACTTCCGAGTCAATTTTCGATAATTTTCGAAATCATATATCTATTGCAGAGAGCTCCTGAAGAATGGACGGAGTGATTGTTGGATGGTCTGTCTAAGAAACTTTGGGATGCTGATGATAACATCAATCAAGAAAGTGGCATCGTGAGACAAAAATTTTCCAAACTAAACTTAAAATTTAGAGTACAGTTTCATTCTCAAGCGATGTTTAGAATAACTAAGCATAGAAATGTTTTACTCATTTATAGGTTGGAAATTGAGGTGTAATCTGGGATTTCTCTTTTATTATCAAGGGGTCTCTGCTTTGATGAAAGTAGGAATGTTTATTCTATGTGAAAATTTTGGAGTCGTGTAAGGTTGTGTTGGAAGATTTTTGTCTGGGTACAATGGTTTTTTCTATCAGGCTCTGTTGTTTTTTATTACTGTCTGTTAAAAACTCTTGCTGATTGGTGTCCTAGTTACAGTTTTTTTGGTGTTTATTTATTTGTTTTTTTTCTCTCGCTGATGGTTTCATATATATATATATATATATATATATATATATATATATATATATATATATATTCGACGTATGAGGGTCAGGCAGATCAGTTCCTAGAAACTGAAAGCCGGACACCGACACATGAGATTTGATTATAGTGGTGAAGGCTTTGTGCAGGGCCATCCACACTTTTTGGAGGGACGAATACAGGGACCTGGTGCAGCGAATGCCACAAGGTCCCCAAACGACCCTCTGCAGGTTTTGAATTCAGAGTTGTCCTTCTCCTAGACCAGTTGCCATCCAAGGCTATAGAACCCAGTCTGTCCTGCTATTTACCCATAGTTGGAGGGAGAAGAAAAGGATTCACACCTTTCCCAAGGGTATTAGCACGTAAGTGAATGTAATGGATTCATATTAGCACGTAAGTGAATGTAATGGATATATATATATATATATATATATATATATATATATATATATATATATATATATATATATATATATATATATATATATATATAGTGATTTCAAATAAAACAGAATAAACATCATATTTTCGAGGTGCGTTTCAGAAGTTTTGAAACTTTTTCAGGAGAGACATTTATTTAATTTCAAAGAAGTACAAACCTCTAATCTCCTTCAAAATAAGGCCCTCCTACTTCAACGTACTTATTGTATAGCACTTTAGGCACTTTGTGGAGGCTCCATGGAAGTCATTCAAAGTAAATGGTGTGCAGGACGCTTGTCACAGACCCTTCATCTTCAAAATGACTACCCCTGGGAATCTTCTACAGTTTCATGAACAACCAAAATTAACAGAGTGCAAGGTCTAGACTGTAGAGATGGTGAGGGACAGTTATGATGACCATCAACCATTTCCCTGCTGTCACCAACGCGCCCTTCCTTCTGTTTTCCCCTGAGCACCCCGGGATTAAAGTTTGCACACATTTTGCGCATGTTCAGATCTCCATAAGTAATTATGTGTACATTTGCCACAGCAACTCCAGTCTGTATGCTTATTCTCTTTAGAGGCATATGTCGATCTTCAGCTAGAAAATTGCGAATTTTCTCTGCCAGCTCTGAAGTTCTCACGTACATAATTCATATTGTCTTCCTCCCATATCGCTCATCGTCTCTCAATTCCTCCCCACGGTCCTTGAACATTTTGTGCCAGCGGGAATCTGATACAAATTAATACATAAGCAATCTCGAGCATTTCATACGTTTCTGTAGTATTTTTGCTCATTTTAACACAAACCTTCATTGCACAGCTAGTTTCCAAATTGTCTTCACGTCCTGACTGCATTCAACAAACTTGTCCGCCATGACAAGCAGCGTTTAGTAAGATGTGTTCAAATGGCTTTTACAACCTCCTTCTTCAATCTTGAATTACAAAAGTTGGCAAGTCAACTTATTAGATACATAGTAATTATATACTAAAATACAATAATTTACGAAAGTTGCAATCGCATCTCCAAAAGATGTTTCAGAATTTCTTAAATGCGCCTCGTATGTCTTAACGATTTTTGTCGTACAGCCTCCTAAAAAAGATGAAGGCACACTCACACAATGGGCGTGTACTCCATCCAATATGATTTAGGAATCATATTGGATGGAGTACACGCCCATATCACGTTGAATCACCCGTTCCCGTACAATCACCTAAGTTAAGCAAATGTTAATACCAGGTGCTGTAAGCGTGGATGTGCGGGTGGTGTAATGTATAATGGCTCGGAATTGTTAATCGGAGAGCTGCGTTCCAATACCAGTTGGTTTCGTTATGTTCACTTATCCACAAATACCCTTGGAAAAGGTATGAATTCACATCTTCTCCCCAGCTATGGTTTAATTAGTAAGATTTGTATAGCTATATCATTATTATCTCAAAAAGAGAAAAACACTCTTACAATTTAAAAATATTTTCTGGCTTTAAATAACCTAGAAAGAGTTGATGATCATTAGAAAATGTATCAGTCAAAAACACGAGCTTCATATTGCAATAGAACATAAATATTCGTGGAAAAATACAGGTGTGTTTGTGTACGTATAGCGTGTGTTTGTTCATGAGTACACAGTGTATTGATTATGGAGGCATGGAACGTGTGAGGAATCTGAGAGTGCTATACTGAACCAAAAACATATCAGCTGCCGCTGTTGATAAGATGGATAACATTTTGAAGACAATCACAACTCCTCTAAAGAGAAAGGAGCAACATTAGCATTTGGCAGACGCTCTGCGCACCACACATATCAATTAACCCAGCCCACTTAAATATCTTATCTGGAAAATTCTCTAACCACAGCCAGTCCAAAACAGCGACAAGCCGGTGATAAATGATCGGCCGCTTCTATTACTGTCGGCCTAATAAGGTGTTCTAAGGGAAATCAGACAGAACTTGTTGAAGTTGTTGTCATTTTATAAGGTACAAGAGATGGGAACACACTTAAACTTCCTTCTTCTTCAGTGTTGAAATATTAAAAAAAAAACATCAAATTCCGCCAAATATTTTCTTATTCTGTTTAAAATTCAGTGAACAACTATAGATATTACGTAAACAGTTGACATGAATTTCCATTGCTTTTATTGACTCTGAGTTCGATAATGATGTCGTCCGATTCACACTACTCCCCGGCAATTTGAACGGTGCTTTATCGTTTGTTTCAGGTTTCCTTCTATAGTTTTATCATTTTCTTTCATTCCCAGTAAACCCTTGTACCTTAGTGGCATTATCGCCTTGCTTGGGTTGAAATGATTAAAATAACAGAGAGAAAGATAAAGAACCTAAACCAGCAATGTGAATCATCATCTCTCTTCCAGAATCCTCTTCTTTTTTTTGTCCTTTCTTCTTGGTAAGATTTTCTATTTTCTTTCATTCCCAGTAAACCCTTGTACCTTAGTGGCATTATCGCCTTGCTTGGGTTGAAATGATTAAAATAACAGAGAGAAAGATAAAGAACCTAAACCAGCAATTTGAATGATCATCTGTCTTCCAGAATCCTCTTCTTTTTTTTGTCCTTTCTTCTCAGTAAGATTTTCTATTTTCTTTCATTCCCAGTAAACCCTTGTACCTTAGTGGCATTATCGCCTTGCTTGGGTTGAAATGATTAAAATAACAGAGAGAAAGATAAAGAACCTAAACCAGCAATGTGAATCATCATCTCTCTTCCAGAATCCTCTTCTTTTTTTTGTCCTTTCTTCTTGGTAAGATTTTCTATTTTCTTTCATTCCCAGTAAACCCTTGTACCTTAGTGGCATTATCGCCTTGCTTGGGTTGAAATGATTAAAATAACAGAGAGAAAGATAAAGAACCTAAACCAGCAATGTGAATCATCATCTCTCTTCCAGAATCCTCTTCTTTTTTTTGTCCTTTCTTCTTGGTAAGATTTTCTATTTTCTTTCATTCCCAGTAAACCCTTGTACCTTAGTGGCATTATCGCCTTGCTTGGGTTGAAATGATTAAAATAACAGAGAGAAAGATAAAGAACCTAAACCAGCAATGTGAATCATCATCTCTCTTCCAGAATCCTCTTCTTTTTTTTGTCCTTTCTTCTCAGTAAGATTTTCTATTTACTTTCATTCCCAGTAAACCCTTGTACCTTAGTGGCATTATCGCCTTGCTTGGGTTGAAATGATTAAAATAACAGAGAGAAAGATAAAGAACCTAAACCAGCAATGTGAATCATCATCTCTCTTCCAGAATCCTCTTCTTTTTTTTGTCCTTTCTTCTCAGTAAGATTTTCTATTTTCTTTCATTCCCAGTAAACCCTTGTACCTTAGTGGCATTATCGCCTTGCTTGGGTTGAAATGATTAAAATAACAGAGAGAAAGATAAAGAACCTAAACCAGCAATGTGAATCATCATCTCTCTTCCAGAATCCTCTTCTTTTTTTTGTCCTTTCTTCTCAGTAAGATTTTCTATTTCCTTTCATTCCCAGTAAACCCTTGTACCTTAGTGGCATTATCGCCTTGCTTGGGTTGAAATGATTAACATAACAGAGAGAAAGATAAAGAACCTAAACCAGCAATGTGAATCATCATCTGTCTTCCAGAATCCTCTTCTTTTTTTTGTCCTTTCTTCTCAGTAAGATTTTTCTATTTTCTTTCATTCCCAGTAAACCCATGTACCTTAGTGGCATTATCGCCTTGCTTAGGTTGAAATGATTAAAATAACAGAGAGAAAGATAAAGAACCTAAACCAGCAATGTGAATGATCATCTGTCTTCCAGAATCCTCTTCTTTTTTTTGTCCTTTGTTCTCAGTAAGATTTTCTATTTTGTTTCATTCCCAGTAAACCCTTGTACCTTAGTTGCATTATCGCCTTGCTTGGGTTGAAATGATTAAAATAACAGAGAGAAAGATAAAGAACCTAAACCAGCAATGTGAATCATCATCTCTCTTCCAGAATCCTCTTCTTTTTTTTGTCCTTTCTTCTTGGTAAGATTTTCTATTTCCTTTCATTCCCAGTAAACCCTTGTACCTTAGTGGCATTATCGCCTTGCTTGGGTTGAAATGATTAAAATAACAGAGAGAAAGATAAAGAACCTAAACCAGCAATGTGAATGATCATCTGTCTTCCAGATTCCTCTTCTTTTTTTGTCCTTTCTTCTCAGTAAGATTTTCTATTTTCTTTCATTCCCAGTAAACCCTTGTACCTTAGTGGCATTATCGCCTTGTTTGGGTTGAAATGATTAAAATAACAGAGAGAAAGATATAGAACCTAAACCAGCAATGTGAATCATCATCTCTCTTCCAGAATCATCTTCTTTTTTTTGTCCTTTGTTCTCAGTAAGATTTTCTATTTTCTTTCATTCCCAGTAAACCCTTGTACCTTAGTGGCATTATCGCCTTGCTTGGGTTGAAATGATTAAAATAACAGAGAGAAAGATAAAGAACCTAAACCAGCAATGTGAATCATCATCTGTCTTCCAGAATCCTCTTCTTATTTTTGTCCTTTGTTCTCAGTAAGATTTTCTATTTTCTTTCATTCCCAGTAAACCCTTGTACCTTAGTGGCATTATCGCCTTGCTTGGGTTGAAATGATTAACATAACAGAGAGAAAGATAAAGAACCTAAACCAGCAATGTGAATCATCATCTCTCTTCCAGAATCCTCTTCTTTTTTTTGTCCTTTCTTCTCAGTAAGATTTTCTATTTTCTTTCATTCCCAGTAAACCCTTGTACCTTAGTGGCATTATCGCCTTGCTTGGGTTGAAATGATTAAAATAACAGAGAGAAAGATAAAGAACCTAAACCAGCAATGTGAATCATCATCTCTCTTCCAGAATCCTCTTCTTTTTTTTGTCCTTTCTTCTCAGTAAGATTTTCTATTTTCTTTCATTCCCAGTAAACCCTTGTACCTTAGTGGCATTATCGCCTTGCTTGGGTTGAAATGATTAAAATAACAGAGAGAAAGATAAAGAACCAAAACCAGCAATGTGAATCATCATCTCTCTTCCAGAATCCTCTTCTTTTTTTTGTCCTTTCTTCTTGGTAAGATTTTCTATTTTCTTTCATTCCCAGTAAACCCTTGTACCTTAGTGGCATTATCGCCTTGCTTGGGTTGAAATGATTAAAATAACAGAGAGAAAGATAAAGAACCTAAACCAGCAATGTGAATCATCATCTCTCTTCCAGAATCCTCTTCTTTTTTTTGTCCTTTCTTCTCAGTAAGATTTTCTATTTACTTTCATTCCCAGTAAACCCTTGTACCTTAGTGGCATTATCGCCTTGCTTGGGTTGAAATGATTAAAATAACAGAGAGAAAGATAAAGAACCTAAACCAGCAATGTGAATGATCATCTGTCTTCCAGATTCCTCTTCTTTTTTTGTCCTTTCTTCTCAGTAAGATTTTCTATTTTCTTTCATTCCCAGTAAACCCTTGTACCTTAGTGGCATTATCGCCTTGTTTGGGTTGAAATGATTAAAATAACAGAGAGAAAGATATAGAACCTAAACCAGCAATGTGAATCATCATCTATCTTCCAGAATCATCTTCTTTTTTTTGTCCTTTGTTCTCAGTAAGATTTTCTATTTTCTTTCATTCCCAGTAAACCCTTGTACCTTAGTGGCATTATCGCCTTGCTTGGGTTGAAATGATTAAAATAACAGAGAGAAAGTTAAAGGACCTAAACCAGCAATGTGAATCATCATCTCTCTTCCAGAATACTCTTCTTTTTTTTGTCCTTTGTTCTCAGTAAGATTTTCTATTTTCTTTCATTCCCAGTAAACCCTTGTACCTTAGTGGCATTATCGCCTTGCTTGGCTTGAAATGATTAAAATAACAGAGAGAAAGATAAAGAACCTAAACCAGCAATATGAATCATCATCTCTCTTCCAGAATCCTCTTCTTTTTTCTGTCCTTTCTTCTCAGTAAGATTTTCTATTTTCTTTCATTCCCAGTGAACCCTTGTACCTTAGTGGCATTATCGCCTTGCTTGGGTTGAAATGATTAACATAACAGAGAGAAAGATAAAGAACCTAAACCAGCAATGTGAATGATCATCTGTCTTCCAGAATCCTCTTCTTTTTTTTGTCCTTTGTTCTCAGTAAGATTTTCTATTTTCTTTCATTCCCAGTAAACCCTTGTACCTTAGTTGCATTATCGCCTTGCTTGGGTTGAAATGATTAAAATAACAGAGAGAAAGATAAAGAACCTAAACCAGCAATGTGAATCATCATCTCTCTTCCAGAATCCTCTTCTTTTTTTTGTCCTTTCTTCTTGGTAAGATTTTCTATTTTCTTTCATTCCCAGTAAACCCTTGTACCTTAGTGACATTATCGCCTTGCTTGGGTTGAAATGATTAAAATAACAGAGAGAAAGATAAAGAACCTAAACCAGCAATGTGAATCATCATCTCTCTTCCAGAATCCTCTTCTTTTTTTTGTCCTTTCTTCTCAGTAAGATTTTCTATTTCCTTTCATTTCCAGGAAACCCTTGTACCTTAGTGGCATTATCGCCTTGCTTGGGTTGAAATGATTAAAATAACAGAGAGAAAGATAAAGAATCTAAACCAGCAATGTGAATCATCATCTCTCATCCAGAATCCTCTTCTTTTTTTGTCCTTTGTTCTCAGTAAGATTTTCTATTTTCTTTCATTCCCAGTAAACCCTTGTACCTTAGTGGCATTATCGCCTTGCTTGGCTTGAAATGATTAAAATAACAGAGAGAAAGATAAAGAACCTAAACCAGCAATGTGAATCATCATCTCTCTTCCAGAATCCTCTTCTTTTTTTTGTCCTTTCTTCTCAGTAAGATTTTCTATTTTCTTTCATTCCCAGTGAACCCTTGTACCTTAGTGGCATTATCGCCTTGCTTGGGTTGAAATGATTAAAATAACAGAGAGAAAGATAAAGAACCTAAACCAGCAATGTGAATCATCATCTCTCTTCCAGAATCCTCTTCTTTTTTCTGTCCTTTCTTCTCAGTAAGATTTTCTATTTTCTTTCATTCCCAGTAAACCCTTGTACCTTAGTGGCATTATCGCCTTGCTTGGGTTGAAATGATTAACATAACAGAGAGAAAGATAAAGAACCTAAACCAGCAATGTGAATCATCATCTCTCTTCCAGAATCCTCTTCTTTTTTTTGTCCTTTCTTCTCAGTAAGATTTTCTATTTCCTTTCATTCCCAGTAAACCCTTGTACCTTAGTGGCATTATCGCCTTGCTTGGGTTGAAATGATTAACATAACAGAGAGAAAGATAAAGAACCTAAACCAGCAATGTGAATCATCATCTCTCTTCCAGAATCCTCTTCTTTTTTTTGTCCTTTCTTCTCAGTAAGATTTTCTATTTTCTTTCATTCCCAGTAAACCCTTGTACCTTAGTGGCATTATCGCCTTGCTTGGGTTGAAATGATTAAAATAACAGAGAGAAAGATTAAGAACCTAAACCAGCAATGTGAATCATCATCTGTCTTCCAGAATCCTCTTCTTTTTTTTTGTCCTTTCTTCTCAGTAAGATTTTCTATTTTCTTTCATTCCCAGTAAACCCTTGTACCTTAGTGGCATTATCGCCTTGCTTGGGTTGAAATGATTAAAATAACAGAGAGAAAGATAAAGAACCTAAACCAGCAGTGTGAATCATCATCTCTCTTCCAGAATCCTCTTCTTTTTTTTGTCCTTTCTTCTCAGTAAGATTTTCTATTTCCTTTCATTCCCAGTAAACCCTTGTACCTTAGTGGCATTATCGCCTTGCTTGGGTTGAAATGATTAACATAACAGAGAGAAAGATAAAGAACCTAAACCAGCAATGTGAATCATCATCTCTCTTCCAGAATCCTCTTCTTTTTTTTGTCCTTTCTTCTCAGTAAGATTTTCTATTTTCTTTCATTCCCAGTAAACCCTTGTACCTTAGTGGCATTATCGCCTTGCTTGGGTTGAAATGATTAAAATAACAGAGAGAAAGATAAAGAACCTAAACCAGCAATGTGAATCATCATCTGTCTTCCAGAATCCTCTTCTTTTTTTTTGTCCTTTCTTCTCAGTAAGATTTTCTATTTTCTTTCATTCCCAGTAAACCCTTGTACCTTAGTGGCATTATCGCCTTGCTTGGGTTGAAATGATTAAAATAACAGAGAGAAAGATAAAGAATCTAAACCAGCAATGTGAATCATCATCTCTCTTCCAGAATCCTCTTCTTTTTTTTGTCCTTTCTTCTCAGTAAGATTTTCTATTTCCTTTCATTCCCAGTAAACCCTTGTACCTTAGTGGCATTATCGCCTTGCTTGGGTTGAAATGATTAACATAACAGAGAGAAAGATAAAGAACCTAAACCAGCAATGTGAATCATCATCTCTCTTCCAGAATCCTCTTCTTTTTTTTGTCCTTTCTTCTCAGTAAGATTTTCTATTTTCTTTCATTCCCAGTAAACCCTTGTACCTTAGTGGCATTATCGCCTTGCTTGGGTTGAAATGATTAAAATAACAGAGAGAAAGATAAAGAACCTAAACCAGCAATGTGAATGATCATCTGTCTTCCAGAATCCTCTTCTTTTTTTGTCCTTTGTTCTCAGTAAGATTTTCTATTTTCTTTCATTCCCAGTAAACCCTTGTACCTTAGTGGCATTATCGCCTTGCTTGGGTTGAAATGATTAAAATAACAGAGAGAAAGATAAAGAACCTAAACCAGCAATGTGAATCATCATCTCTCTTCCAGAATCCTCTTCTTTTTTTTGTCCTTTCTTCTTGGTAAGATTTTCTATTTTCTTTCATTCCCAGTAAACCCTTGTACCTTAGTGGCATTATCGCCTTGCTTGGGTTGAAATGATTAAAATAACAGAGAGAAAGATAAAGAACCTAAACCAGCAATGTGAATCATCAACTGTCTTCCAGAATCCTCTTCTTTTTTTTGTCCTTTCTTCTTGGTAAGATTTTCTATTTTCTTTCATTCCCAGTAAACCCTTGTATCTTAGTGGCATTATCGCCTTGCTTGGGTTGAAATGATTAAAATAACAGAGAGAAAGATAAAGAACCTAAACCAGCAATGTGAATCATCATCTCTCTTCCAGAATCCTCTTCTTTTTTTTGTCCTTTCTTCTCAGTAAGATTTTCTATTTTCTTTCATTCCCAGTAAACCCTTGTACCTTAGTGGCATTATCGCCTTGCTTGGGTTGAAATGATTAAAATAACAGAGAGAAAGATAAAGAACCTAAACCAGCAATGTGAATCATCATCTCTCTTCCAGAATCCTCTTCTTTTTTTGTCCTTTCTTCTCAGTAAGATTTTCTATTTCCTTTCATTCCCAGAAAACCCTTGTACCTTAGTGGCATTATCGCCTTGCTTGGGTTGAAATGATTAAAATAACAGAGAGAAAGATAAAGAACCTAAACCAGCAATGTGAATGATCATCTGTCTTCCAGAATCCTCTTCTTTTTTTGTCCTTTCTTCTCAGTAAGATTTTCTATTTTCTTTAATTCCCAGTAAACCCTTGTACCTTAGTGGCATTATCGCTTTGCTTGGGTTGAAATGATTAAAATAACAGAGAGAAAGATAAAGAACCTAAACCAGCAATGTGAATCATTATCTCTCTTCCAGAATCCTCTTCTTTTTTTTTTGTCCTTTCTTCTCAGTAAGATTTTCTATTTCCTTTCATTCCCAGTAAACCCTTGTACCTTAGTGGCATTATCGCCTTGCTTGGGTTGAAATGATTAAAATAACAGAGAGAAAGATAAAGAACCTAAACCAGCAATGTGAATCATCATCTGTCTTCCAGAATCCTCTTCTTTTTTTTGTCCTTTCTTATCAGTAAGATTTTCTATTTTCTTTCATTCCCAGTAAACCCTTTTACCTTAGTGGCATTATCGCCTTGCTTGGGTTGAAATGATTAAAATAACAGAGAGAAAGATAAAGAACCTAAACCAGCAATGTGAATCATCATCTGTCTTCCAGAATCCTCTTCTTTTTTTTGTCCTTTCTTCTCAGTAAGATTTTCTATTTCCTTTCATTCCCAGTAAACCCTTGTACCTTAGTAGCATTATCGCCTTGCTTGGGTTGAAATGATTAAAATAACAGAGAGAAAGATAAAGAACCTAAACCAGCAATGTGAATCATCATCTCTCTTCCAGAATCCTCTTCTTTTTTTTGTCCTTTCTTCTCAGTAAGATTTTCTATTTTCTTTCATTCCCAGTAAACCCTTGTACCTTAGTGGCATTATCGCCTTGCTTTGAGTGAATTGCTTAAAAGACCGCTTGAAATAATGGAAAACATTTTATATGTTCTGTTCATGTAGTCTTTGATATCATAGATAGGATTTATTAACTTCAATTACTTTCAAATAGACCGGTCGAGACGATTATTCGTTTTGGAGAAAAATCTACCCTGCCCCCTTATCCCTACCACCCGTTTTATTAAACAGTTATTCTCGCCTTAATTCAGACTGCAAGCAATGTAGAACAAAAAAGTTTTACTTGAATATATAATAGGAGGAGTGGTTAGAATAAAGAGGTTCCTGGCGGGTTTTTCTCAGAATATTAATAATCGTCCCGGCCCGTCTATTTGAAAAACAAATATTAACATGTATGATAAAACTTGGATTCCTCTAATCCTTAGTACTAAAATTATATATAGAAATGGATTATAAATTATTTTTCTATATGAATATATTTTAAATGATTAACCTCTGATATGACGAATAGGATTCATCTATCCGGCAGCAAGGCCTTTGATCGGGAGATTTTGAGGAGTATGTAGCCACCTCTTAATTGATGTTGTTCCAAGGTCCACCCTGACTCGGGGTGGTAGCATCTGTGAGGGTCACAGCTATGTGCAAATAGCTAACCCCCCAAACTGGGATCAAAACTCTATGAAAATATAAAAATAAATTTTATAGTAAAAATAACAGCAATACATTTTTCAGAAAAAAATATTTCCAGCAAAAAAATAAGAAATAAAAAAAACCTCTTTATCCCTCAATAAAACCTGATCTACAAACTGATTTCTTACAAAGAATACGTAATGTATTAATATGAACCTATCCTAAAACTCTTATCGGCATTGAAGTTGATATGACGTAAAACAAAATAAACCAAACCAAAGTAGGATTTATTTAGCATCAAAAGTTAAATCTTCCATTTAAACTGTTGATTAACTAGATACTGACAAAATAGAACCAAAGAGCATATACAAGAAGTAAAAAATATAAAAATTTCCATAGTGGATTTATCGTAAGAATAAATACGAGGGTGGGCTGGAAAGTTCATAGGCTGTCTATGTAGTAGTGATGCTAGAGCTGTTAAATATTGCATGCATTAATTTCAGCTCTTCTTTTAATAAATGTATTGTTCCTTTCCACGTAAACTAACATCTGACTGTTCAAAGAAAACTTAAAAAATAACTAGTAGTAACTTCTCTTGAAAATGGACAAAATTTGTCATCGTTGGCAGAAGATTTGGCACCGTTAGCAAAAAATGTACAAAATTTAGCATCGTTATCAATTACCTACAGAAAAAGGGTTTAATCACCAATGACATTCGTACTGACATGGTTATAAAATTAAGGGATGGTACTCCAGTTTTATCAATAGTGCAAAAGTGGGCAAGGAAGAAAGAGTCTTGAAGATGACCCAAGGCCTGGACGATTTTCAACTGTCACCATAGGGGAAAATATTGATCGTGTTCGCAAAATGCTGATGAATGACAGGCGACTGACTATAAATCAATTAATCAATGCTATTAACACATCTTATGAGACAGATGAAAATATTCTGAACAACTAACTTGTATAAAGAAGGTTTCTGCTTGGCGGATGCCACGTCTTCTAACACCTGATCAAAAGCGAATCAGGCTGATCACATTACGGGAAAATCTAACAATGATTGAGGCAGATCTAGCTAGTTTCCTTGAACGTTTCCTAACCCAAGTTGAGTGTTGAGTTCATCCTTTTGAGTCAGAGACAAAGAGACGATCCATGCAGTAGAAACATCCCTCGTTACCTGTTCCAAAGTTGACGGTCGTTTCATCTACAGGGAACGTGATGGCCTCAGTTATTTTGGGGGATGCAAAAGGCAGTGTATTTATTGACTATCTTCAAAAGAGCTACGCCATCAATGGCGAATACTATGCCAACTTGGTGAGGCACTTACGAAAGGCTATAAAAAAAAGCCCGTGAAAACTGACGAAAGGGGTCTTGTTTCATCAAGTTCTTGGTTTCAATGGTTGCTATGCGTGATTGTAACTTTGAACTGATTGATCACCCTTCTTGTTCTCCTGATTTGGCAGCATCTGACTATCAGCTGTTACATTGAGCTTATCTTGGTCAGGCCATGAACTTTTCAGCCGACTCTGGTATAACGAAGATCAATGATTTTAAAAACTGAATCATTTAATAGCCATCCGTGTTGGCTCAGAAAACTTATGCAGAATATTAACTCTGGAGACATGCCAAAAAAATACAAAGGGAACATGTTGCCTCTAATCCTCACAAGAGAATATGTAATAGCCCACTCTTGTATAAATGTTGATTTTATCGCAAGAAGATAAAGGTTGTTTACATGATTATAAATAAATGAAAATAACTTTAGAAGCATTGATTGAATTACAAATTGGAGATACCAAAATAAATCAAGTACAAAAAATTAAATACCTAGGACGGAAAATGCGACACCAAAATCCGAAGGCGCATTGGGATAACGAACGATGCCTTCGAAAAGCTAAGCAAAATATTAAGAAACAAGAAATCTCATCAGAAACGAAAGAAAGTGTACTTAACTGTTATGTAATATGCTAGACAATCTCCTCACAAATGAAGAATAAATGTGTTTTTATAGAAGGATGCTGAGAATACCGTGGACTAAATATGTTAGTAACGAGGAAGTTTTATGGAAAATGGAAACAAAAAGGACACTTGTACATCAGAAAGAAAGATTGAAATTTCTAGGTCAAATAATGAGGAAAGAAGGCTTGGAATATTTGACATTGACAGAACATATTGAGGGCAAGAGGGAGAGGAAAACAACGCATAACCTACTTAGTGAGCTTGTGTAAATAGATGGAAGAACAGGGTTTAGGAAAGCAAAATAACAAAAATTTACTAAGATCCACAAAGGACCGGACATTTTGGAGACCCATGATCACAAACGCAAGAAGCAAAACAGCACATAGAAAAAGGAGGAGGAGGAGGAGGAGGAGGAGGATACTACTACTACTACTACTACTACTACTACTACTACTACTAATAATAATAATAATAATAATAATAAGAAGAAGAAGAAGAAGAAGAAGGAGGATAATAATAATAATAATAATAATAATAATAATAATAATAATAAGAAGAAGAAGAAGAAGAAGAAGAAGAAGAAGAAGAAGAAGAAGAAGAAGAAGAAGAAGATGAAGATGAAAGTGGAGGAGGATGAGGAGAAGAAGCAGAAGAAGGAGGAGGAGGAGAAGAAGGTGGGAGGATAATAATAATAATAATAATAATAATAATAAGAAGAAGAAGAAGAAGAAGAAGAAGAAGAAGAAGAAGAAGAAGAAGATTAGACACGTAAGAAGAGTTTTCAGTCAAATTCTAAAGCTGATTTATACTCTGCTTGTTATACAGAACCAATGAGATCCGGATTATTTCTGATGAAAGTTCTCTCCGAAAAATTGAAACGTGAGCAGATGAAAAATGGAACCCGGCTATTATGAAGCATAAAACACGAAGAGAAAAAAGAAAAAAAAAATAGAAAGAATTAAGCCATAATCCTATGACGGAAGAACGTCAAGTGTAATAAATGAATTTAGACTTTTATCGGATTATCTTCCCAGTCCTTTTTTTTTCAATTATTTTGCTGCTTGGAGGACTTGGGAAAAGCGGTCAGTTGAATATTTAAAAAAAAATAAATGACGTATGTACATGCGTGAGTACGTGCGCATACCCAAACCTAGAAAGCATGCACTCACACATGATGATTGTTTTATTTATGATTTCATTGAGGCCTCGTTTTGAAAAAAAAATGAAAGACATCAAAAGGCCAAACAAAGGGAAAAAGGGCAGAAAAATGAGAATGCGATGGACTGAACATCTGAGAAAAGAGGAAGTTTTATGGAAAATGGAAACAAAAAGGACATTTACACTTAACATCAGAAAGAAAGATTGACATTTCTAGGGCACATAATGAAGCAAGAAGGTTTGGGAAATTTGTAAATATTATATATTTTAGCCTTAATTCCAACTGAGAATATGTTTTATGGTTCGTATATTAACATTTGAAGTTTGAAGGAAAACGAAAAACGAAAAGGATACTTGTGATCAAAAAGACAGTTGAAATATCTAGGACACATAATGACGAAAGATGGCTAGGAGAATCTAACACTCACAAGAATTATTGAAGACAAGAGAGCCAGAGGAAAACGGTGTATAACTTACCTAACCAGCTTGTGTACATGGTTGGCAGAACAGGGACGAGTAACGATGTAGGTTTATGGAGAATGGGAACGAAAAGGACACCTTTGCATAGCATCAGAAAGAGACAGTTGAAATTTGCTGGTTGCATAATGGGGAAAGAGAGCTTAGAGAATTAAACACTCACATGTCATTTTGAAGTTAAAAGGAGCAACAATGAGTAACTTCCTAACGATCTTGTGTAAATGGTTGTTTGGTTGGTTTGGTTTGTTTGTTTAACGGTATATCAACTCCTTATGGGTCATTTAATTCCGAATTTTTATTTTTTTGCTTTGGTATTTTGTTTCCAATAATGTATTGATGGTAATTTTTTCTAATGTATTTTTATATTTACATGTTTTGATCCCAGTTTGGGAGTTCACGTTTTGTTCATAGCTGGAACCCTGACGGGTGCTACCACCCCTGGTCAAGGTGGACCTAGGAACAAAAGGAATTAAGAGGTGGTCCCACGCTCCTCAAAACTTTCCTATCAGGGGTCCTGCTGTTGGATGTAGTTTATCGTCATGCCGAGGACAAGCAAATGGATGTGAGAACAGAGAGTGGGAAAGACAGAACAAAGACAAACATTGCTAGGAGCTACAAAGAACAGGAGAGTTGTGGAGAGCCACAATCACCTACGGCCTGAAGTGACACTTCAGACAGAAGAAGAAGAAGAAGAAGAAGAAGAAGAAGAAGAAGAAGAAGAAGAAGAAGAAGAAGAAGAAGAAACTCCGATGAGATAGGTTCTTGCATCTAGTATCTTTGAGATTCAGTGCGACTTAATGAATTGGTCATGGTGACTATGGTCAGACGAAATTCTAATTTAGAATATTGACGCTTAAAAGAACAAGAATCATTGAAGACAAGAAAGGCAAAGGGAATCAATCAGCAACTTACCTAAGAAGCCTGTTTTAATTGGACAGACGAACATGGACGGGAATCAATGATAAAAAAACAAACATTACTTAAAGCTACAAAGGATAGGAAGTTGCGGTGAGCTATGATCGCCCACATCCTGAAGGGACATGCCATATGAAAGAATAATAATAATGGGGAATCAAGTGCACTCTCCAGAGTTACTCGGTTCGATGAGTCATGGTCAAGCTCTTACCAATATGTAGGTAGATGTTATCGTGCTGCTTTTTTCTTCGGTAGGCCTTATTCCTTTTAGACATATTTTTGTTACGACGTTTTATGTAACTATACATTTTGAGACGGAAAATCATAGTTAATTCAACTGTTTATCCAGTTGTTTCTAAAAGAGTTTAGATATTTATATGGAAGAGTATATACGATATGGAAGAATTTATATGATCCGAGAATCTTTGTAAGACCATGATGTCCAATGAACACGATTCATGGTATGTATATTTTAGCCTTTATTTGGTATGAGATACGGTCAAATGGCTAAATTCTTTTCAACTAAATTGCATCTGGACTACAGAATTATTTTTCTTGCATAATAATTCTTATAATTTGTTGTTGTTTTTTCTCATTTTTGTTATTCCATGTCTGACAAAACTCTGCACTTTAAACTGCTGAAAATCAACATTTGAGTGAATAAACTAAGTAGCGTGAAGCATTATTTTCTTTTTACCTCTTTCTTTTTCTTTTTTGTTGTGCTCTTGTGCGTTAATTCTCGAACAAGATTATCGTTTGTTAGCCTCATTCTGAACTGACTAAAGTTTTCCAATTGAAAATCATTAACTGGAAAACACTTAGTTATTTGACTACAAAGAGAGCGTTCTTTTAAAATAATTGACGCATTATAAACAATATATGGGCATCAATGAATCTTGATTGAATGTCTCTACTAACGTAATGGTTAGTCTTAATAAATCAGGATTAGTGGAGTTTATCAGGCGCATATTATTATCTTTTGTATACCTGCTTAGTAGCTGACATAGCGGCATCTTTCAAATTACAGCAAGCAGGGTTTGTTTAAAAATCCATGCAAGAGCTATGATTTCAAATGCTGATTTTTAAGACGGTTATTCTACCGCCATTTTCTTCCATTTGTCCTGCCTCGGAGGCCTGCCAAGGCCAGAATTTCGAATACTGATTTTTAAGGTTAACAGTCATTATCTATTTGTAAAACAGGCGCTACAATCTTCTTACACCCATTTTCGCATGTTTCTTACAATTTGGACACCTGTCATGTATGCTTGTACCTAGTATAGATACTTGGGTACCTAGGATGCTAATTTTGTAAATGAGTTGCTGGTTTCTTGGGTTTGATTCTTAGTATGGCATTCCTATGGCCCTGTAGTAGTTTAAACTACATTTTCATTTTATACATGTTACATCCAGTGCCTGTTCTTGGGAGATTTTATTTCTCCTGACTCACAGCTTGAACAGGCGAACTTCCGGCGAAATAAGTGGTCCTTGGTGTATAGATTAGTTTAGTAAAGGATAAAAAGAAATTGAACAGGTTGCGATATGGATAGTTTTGCCCAATACCGCAAATGCTACGAAGTCTAAAATTTAATCCGAGTCATGTTTTTAGTTTCGCAAGATCGAGACTTTTATATGGATGTCATGTATAACACCATACCCGTTCAGAAATATTTAAACCTGCTGTATACAAAGGCTTTCACGTATTAATAATTAAAAGTTGGTTCTAGGAAATTAATCATATAGCGAGGGCCATATTTTGATCTTACAGAATCGTTAACAAAGAACTATACCAAATGACAGAAACCAGAACACATGGACTTTCAGTAAGAACAAAAATGAATAGCACTGGTAAATCGAAGATTGAATTATGATATAATGAGGATGTTGACATTCCTCACAACTTCAATCAAAAGTCAAGTAAGTAAGCCATTATCAATACTGGAATAAGCGGACATGAGAAACCAATTTGGATGCCGAATGCTTCCCTGTAAGGATACGGTTAATATTACCAACACTCCTCAATATTTGGTATAATTATTTTGAAAGCTAAACGTGATCGTTGATTCTTTTACGATTTGTTCCACGCATATACTGTTGATCTCTACGATTGAACTATTGATTAAACGGTTTGAGTACAATATATATGTTTCTTCCCCCCCCCCATCTTATTTTTAATACTATTTCTTGTGTATTGTTTTGACGCCCGTCCCTAGATTTAGATGTGCGGATGTTTTATTTCCTATATGAATAGGCATAAAGTTTCTCCCTGGATTTATTTATTATTCAGTCTAGCGAGCTCGGACATTTATAGAGTCTATGACGCCAACCATTACGGTTGGAAGGTTATTACGGTGGTATCCTGTTTCATAACATAAATGGTCAATGTAGGTGGTTGCTAGTCTTTGAAGCCGTCTTGCACCATGTCTGGGTGTCCAGAGCAGTAGATTACTCGCAAGTTCTTGTTTTACTCGCCAGCAATAACCTGCAAAGCGCATTCTGTGTACTATTGTCGAAATATCAGATCTGGGTCTATAGATCTGTGCTTTATTTGGATGTTGTCTCTAAGGGATATTTGGTATCCGAGTGTAGATTCCATCAACCTTAGAATTTAGGTTTTTAGTTAATGTCCAAGCCGTAGCACCATATATTAACAACGCCTCTACAGGGGCAATAAAGAATTTCCGTTTCAGGTTGTCTTGTAGATCGGATTTCCAGATTACTATCATTTTTTTTTCAAGGCGGCTCCAGGTTTTAGCGAATTTTCACATCCCTTTCAGTAGAATTTATTTCGCTGCCTAGGTATGGAAAAGCTTTCATTCTTGTACACCCACAGATGCGTTGCATTACATATGAAGTGCTTACGAAATGAAGCACATGTTCATCTCAGAGAAAAGTTCGACGTCAGAAGATCTTGAGAAAAACCAAATGTGTAGACAGTGTGATAAAGGACGAATAAAATAACAAAAGTACAAAATATTTCCAAGAAATAACAAACAAAAGTTTTATTATAATAAATTCTGACGTTATTCGTTACTGGAGATCACGACACGATCCGTGATATTGTCTCACATTGATTTGATAGCAGACGTCGACTTCCTCCGGTGCTTAAAAGGAACTATTCTCGTATTTGTGCGTGACGATAAGACGCCACAGTAGTCATATTAATGACAACCTGTGTGAAAATTTATAACATGTGATACAAATACAACAATTTAAATATATAGGAAGCATTTTAACAGGGGACGGAAAGTGCGACACTGAAATCCGAAGGCGCATTGGGATAGCGAAAGATAGCTTCCAGATGCTGAGCAAAGTATTTAGAAACATGAATCACTTCGTTAGAAACAAAAAGAAGAGTAGTGAACTGTTATGTAATATCAGTCATTCTATGTGGCAGTGAATGCTGGACAATCTACAGGCAGATGAAGAAGAGGCTTGAAGCAACAAAAATGTGGTTCTACGGTAGGATGCTGAGAATACCATGTACAGAATATGTGAGCAACGATGAAGTTTGAGAGAAAATGGAAACAGAAAGGACACTTATAATTAACATCAGGAAGAGAGAGATGAAATTTCTAGAGCGCTTAATGAGGAAAGAGAGTTTAGAAAATTTGATACTCTCAGGGCAGATTGAAAGCAAGAGGGACAGAGAAAAACAACGCATAATCTACCTCCCGAGCTTGAGCAAATGGATGGTGGAGCACGGTTTAGGCGAGATAAAAAAAGATCAAATTTATTAAGAGGTACAAAGGACAGGAAATTGAGGAGAGGACTGATCGCCTATGTCCTAAAGGGACAGGGCACGTAGAAGAAGAAGAATAAGATCTTTTTAAATAAAAACGCAGTTGATTGATTTTAATAACGTTTTGTCCCTTTGTGTCGTTCTTTTCAGTCAAAAGCAGTTCAATTCTGATGTGAGAAAAAAATCGACAAAAGTAATGTTGACCACAAAATTATTCAGTAACGATGTGGTTTGTCGTAGTATATTGTCAAATAATGTGCAGTGTAAAATAGCTGTAATATTAAGTTGGCCAGAAAGTCCTGACTCGTTTAGGAAACGGAAAGAAAATAACAAATTTTGACCTCTGTGGAATGGTGGAATTTCCAAGGAGTACTGCATTTCGAGCTTGTTCCACACGGTTGCACCATCAACGCTAAACTGTATAGCCAGCAGCTACACGCGGTACGACAAACTAAAGAAGGAGTATCCTGCTTTGGTCAATCGAGGTCGGGTTTTGTTTAAACAAGACAATACGGGGCCACACACTGCCAGGTTGACTAAGAAGTTCAAGCAGATGGACAATGTTGAGATTCTTCCACATCCACCATTCAGTTCCGATGCTGCCCCGAGTGACTAATGGCCTATTCCGCTCAATGGCACACTTCCTCCGCCATCAGCGATTCAACACTTTTGATGAAGTGAAGGAAGCTTGTTTACAGTTTTCTTTTTATTCAAAGCTAGCGGACTGGTATCTGGGACAAATTTCTGATGCTGGCTGATCGCTGGTAGAAAATCGCCGAGAATGATGGAAGAATAAATGTTGGTATTGCTCCATAAATTTTTTTTATTTCCGCTTCTCATGTAAATAACGACTTTCTAGCCAACTTAATAATTGTCTGTTTTCAGCCCAAACTAATAGTGATATGTTTTTGAGTGTCGCTTCTGTTGTTTTGGAAAACATATTTCGAGAAGTCATTCGCAGGTGCATCACTGCCTTCGCCAATTTTAATGAGACGTCAGCGGAAATAAATTTGATCTAGTCCCGCGGCCAAGTGTGTGTGATTTTGATTTGTAATGTCAACCAATTAAATATCCAACAAATGTATACAGACATAAGAAAGATTTATCACTTGCTGATCCATACGTAATATCACACACTAACTGCATTTGAAATATGGAGACTGTTTATGGAGAAATAGAATTTATTTATTCATTCTAATTTAATGCGTGGGCGTAAGATATTGTGAATATCCTTCTTTTTCTTTTGTGCACAATGTTCCTTCAGAATGGCTCTCATGGTTATCATGGATCTCCACAGCATCCAATCCTTTATAGCTTTAAGTATTCCCCTCCTTACTATCCCACCCAGTCGCTTTTCTGTCATTCACTTCCACAAGCTCGTTAGGTAGGTTACTCGCTGTTTTTCTCCGCTCCTCTTATCTGTGAGTGTCAAATTCTCCAAACCCTCTTGCCTCATTATGTTTACCAGAATTTTCAACTGTCATTTTTTTTTAATTCTAAGTAAAAGCGTACTTTTTGTTTCCATTTTGCTTAAAACTTTCTCTTTGCTTTGGTATTCTCATCATCCTTCTGTACAACCACATTTCTGTTGCCTAAAATCTCATCTTCATCAGAAGAGAAATTGTCCAACATTCACTGTCATATAGGAGGACTGATATTACATAGCAGTTCAGCACACTTTTCTTTGTTTCTAGCGACCTTTTCCTGTTTCTTTATACTTTGTTTAATTTTTGGAAAGAATCATTCGTTATTTTAATGAAACTTCGGATTTCTGTGTCACAAATTTCCGTCGTATGAAATCACATTTTCAGATAGTTAAATTTCTATACTTGCTTGATTCTGACGTCTCCAACTCTTAGTTCGCTGCTTTCCTTCTGCCTAACCACCATATGTTCCCTCTTCTTACAAACAATAGTCCTTTTTTCTTGCCTTCCTTTATAACATTGACTAGCAATCCCTGCAGTGTGCTCTCTAGGTTTGCCATCCACATGGCGTCATCTGTGCATGTTGTTAAGGTTGTAGTCACCAATAATAAATTCTGATAAGACCTCTCGGTCACAAAAATCCGGTGAGAAGAGGCATCATTGTCTTTAGTAAATGTTCCGGATGATTCTAATATCTTACCGAAATAAAACAAGTTTTCTAAGAAGTCCAAATAGATCTTATTGTTGTACCTTTTGAAAAATTTCTCTTTAGTCTCGGAAACATTATACGTTTTTTAAAATATATCTCTGTTACTTATTTCTCTATTTCTAATATAAGCATGCTAATACAAATATATATATTTCTTCAACAAGTAGTTTAAATTGTTTGCAGGTAATAAATAGCCACATCAACATCGTAACTGTGATGGAAATTTACACCTGTCTGCTGCCAGTCTATCACTCTACCAATGAATATCGTTTACAATTGCCAGTGGACATTAAAATGAAATACATCTGAATCGCTAGTTTATTGCTGGTTTTAAATCATGCAAAGCTGTTACGTGACATCTGTCCTTTCCTCAAAGATGAAGAAGAGGCTCGAGTCGACGGAGATGTGGTTCTACAGAAGGATGCTAAGGATATCATGGACCGAGCGTGTGAGCAACGATAAAGTCTTAGAGAGGATGCAAACAAGGAGGAGGCTTATACTTAACATCAGGAAGAGGTAGCTGAAGTTTCTGGGACACATTATGTGGAAGGAGGGCCTGGGGAATTTGATACTCACGGGTCTAATAGAGGGAAAGAGAGACAAAGGAAAACAACACATGACATACCTAGCGGGCTTGAAAATGTAGTCTGGGGGAGATGGCAGAGGAAAGGAACTTGTTAAAAATTGCAAGGGATAAAGGGAGGTGGAGAGCCATGATCGCCTACGCCCAGAAAGGACATAGCACATAAAAAAATCTATAACTCATCGTCGAAGTGCACTCATAAGAGAAATTGTGACAGTTAAAATGAAAGAAAAAGCACATAACATAAAAAGAAAGAAAATTATTTTGAGACACTCCGAAGAATGTTTATTTTTAAATATTTGCCCACAACGCCAGTTCTGTTTACCAAAATGGCGCACTTGGCGTTTGTTTGACCGCGTCAAAAGCCCAATGGTAGTCGCATTGGTTGATCGCATTGTTTGACTGAATTGGTCGGCCTCGCATTAGTTTACCGCCTCACAATATCAAACAAAAAGATACAGGGCAGAAGGCATAGGTAAATAAGACACACATGCTATTAAACATAAAAGTATACAGTGATCTTTGTTGGTTTAGTAACGGCGTTCCAGCTGTTGTTCTACCTGGACTTCTTCAGGAGCCAGTCATAATCGGTAACGTTCTCAGAATTTCGAAATGATCACTTTATTTAATCAACGGGGTAAGACTGTACTTCAGTTAAAAAAGAACCCGAGAACGTTATCGAATACGGTAGGCACCTGAAGAAAATGACCCAAACGTTACGACTTTAAAAATTATGAAGATAACAGTTAGAATAAATTAGTGTATAAAATAATAATTCCTCATCAGAGAAATTCAGAAAGAATCCTTGAAGTTAGGAGTTAATGTCTCTAAACTAAGTAGATGTGCAAGACGAAGCAAGTTCAAACTCCGGTCTAGTCAGTTGCGTTTTTTTTTTTTGTTTTTTTTACAAATGCCATTGGAAAAGACATTAATATATTTTTTTTATCAAAGCTATGGTTTAAATAGCAGGTAGACTGGTTCTCTAGCCTTAGGTGGTAGTCAGTCGAGAAAACCAGCAACTGAATGCAGAACCATGGAGAACGTTACGGGAAAAATTCCACTCTCTTTCCTAAGAATCTAATTCACAGATAATAAAGAAACGGAACACGTGGAGGCCCATAATCGCCTCCATTCTGAAGAGAAATGTCATTAAAGAAAGACTATGAGAATTTTGCTTTTGAAAACAAAATTGAGTTTTATGACTTACAACAAAATTTAATGGAATGAAATTTAATAAAATCCAGTCATTTCTTCACTAAACAAAGAAACTGTCGTCATCCATTTGCAAATTTTGTTGCATTATTTTCACTCTTTGAACTCTCTTAACTTGTATATGTTACAGAATACGTAGGCTAGCCCAGAATGGCAAGCTACTGGTCAGAAAACCTCGTGGGCAAGCAATTCCGACTGGTGGATTGTCTTTCTTTAAAATTTGATATAAGACCGAAAAGGCGCGATGATGGCTGCAAGAATTTGGAGGGCCAACACTACCAAGATTACTTAGTGAAGTAAGACCGCAAGTGGTCATAAAATCCTAGCCCCTCCCTCTCGTTTCCTCCTAGAGACGATACTACAATTACTCCCCCTCATATAATAAAGTGAGAAAAGAAGAAAAAAGGAAGACAATGACCGTCGTTGATGCAGTCTATGATGTAGTGTTGGGAGCTGGAGAATTGGAGACGACACGAAACGCAGCATATGCTCTTGAGGCGCTGCGATGTCGCAATCACTAATTATCGATAAACTGTTGTGGAGTAGCCGACCTGTGCTAAATGTGCAGATGGGTGCGCTTAATGTTTATTTTTAAGCACGTGTCTTTGTGAAATGTTAATTCATGAAATGAGCAAGTAACTAGTCCAGATATTCTGAACTGGACAGTGAGTGTGTTGATGGTTCAAGAGTAAGAACTCTTACTGGCGTTGAATCGGTCGGGTTTCGATCCAAGCCCATCTATATCTCCCGTTCTTCTTTTGGGCACTTAAAGGTACTGACCAGCTTTGTCGTTGATTAACTTCGGTGAACCAGTGTTTCAACGTGATGTGGCCGTAAACCAAAGAAGTACAATACTTTTATGACTTAGACAAACACGTAAGGTATCAATAGCTTTAAGTGTGTAAGCCTATTAGAAGATCACGTTAACGAAACGTTGGCTTGCTATAGAGTTGAAGATTTTGAAAAGCCGTTTTATATGAAGATAAGTCTCTGACTTCAGCGTGTAAAACTGCCATTAGCCACCTACACGTCTGATAGATAACTCTTACTCGATTAAGTAAGCGTTTCTTTTCTTTTTTTCTATGGTAGAGGCGTAGGCAATTAGAGAGGTTATGCGGGCGACATTTATTGTGTCACCACTTTGTCTGGCGCTAGTGCAGCTGCTTAGTACACGGTAGAGGTGCCCTTTCCTTTGATGACCAAAGTGCGTGACAAAGAAACGTTAAACTCTCGTAATCTTTATTGCATACTTGTAGAACGAATCATGTGAAAGAGTTATTGAGAAATTAGTGTAAAAACAAACTGATGAAGAACTAATGAGAAAAGTGGAAGATAGATAGATAGATAGATAGATAGATAGATAGATAGATAGATAGATAGATAGATAGATAAAAAATGTCGTCTGTCTGGGTAAATAAAAAAATTAAAAAGAACAAAAAGTAGAAGGGAAAATAGAGAAATCGGAGAAAAGGAAAGAGAATAGAAAAATAGGGAAAGAAATAAACGAAAGGGAAATCTTTAAAATGAAGAAAAAGTAACGGGGAAAATAGAGAAATCGTAGAAATAAAAAGAAAATGGAAAAATAGAAAATGGAAAAATAGAAAATGGAAAAATAAAATCTATCACGCATCCTAAATACTTGCGCCAAAATTTACCAATGGCAGAAGTCGGTCTTTCGAGTCCAAGTGAAAAGAAAATCAATCAGTTTTCCGCATATTGTCTTCCTTTACACATACATTTCTATTAGATCCTGTTCTGTACCAAGCAAATTTTAGTAAATATTACGACAATTAGGAAAAACAATCAAAGGAGAGGGAGATAGGGGAAAGGGATAGGGAAAATATAGAGAAGAGAGAGTGAAAGAGACTAGATAGTACAAGAAAGAGAATAAAAGAGAGAGAGAAAGAAAAAAGAGAGAGAGAGGAAGAGTGAAATGAGAGAAAAACAGAGAGAAGAGAGAGAGAGTAGATAGTACAAGAAAGAGAATAATAGAGAGAAAGACTAAAATATTCAAACAGAGAATGGCATGAGGGATAGAAAGACGATTCAGAATGAAAATATAGAACTATTATGAAAATGATAAAGATCAAAGGAAGAGAGAAAGTGAAAATGAAAAAGAGGATAAAAGAGTGAGAGAAAGAGAGTGAAAAAGAGAGAGAGAAAGATAGTGAGAAAAAGAGAGAGAAAGAGAGAGAGCGAAAGAGGAAAGTAATAAGATTCCAAGACGTCAAGAAAATCCGAGAGAATGTGACGAGGCAACTGCCCGCTATCCCCAAAAAGGCATTCCAATAATGCTTCCATCAATGAAAATGACACTGGATAAACTGTTTGGCTTCGTGACTACTTCGAAGGGGATTAAATGCCGAACTGATGTGTTGTAGTATTTACCATTCTATCAGAATCTTATCCAACTTTACTTACACTCCTGACCCACGGAAAGCTAAAAAAACAAACCTATATTTTTATCAGAAACTATAAAAAATCGTATTTACACTATTTACATTGTTCAGTCTGTTATCCTAATCTTTATTGCCATATTCACGACGTTTCATCCGTTGTACTCTTCAGCCTTCTTCAGGTGATATTTCTTGGAATCAGCGCATATGCTAGGCTATAAAATCTAAGCCAGCCAAGCATATACATGAATACAATGTCAGAACCAATACAGAGAGTCAGAAATTTAAAAAAAACAATAACAAAAAAAGGTAATATGAGCTCTGCTAAAAAAAAATCAAGATTACTGAGACATTATGTTTATAAGTCTCAAAAATTCACTCAAGAATGTCACCAAGAACGCGTGGGTGGATAAAAGCGTTGGTTGATTGATCCAAAAGTGACTTGACCCAAAGAGTTGTGAGTTGAATACCTGGCCACAGCAGAGGGAGCGAAGGAATTAAGGGGAATTAACTGAACACTGAGATATCCAAAGACTATGGCAACGGGGAATTAAAACAATCTACACGCATGGACTAAATAAAGGGTTCGGTTCGAAATTCCAAGAAATATTACCTGAAGAAGGCCGGAGCGTAGAACGGCCGAAACGTCATGATTATCTCAATAAAGATATTTACACTATAAATAGTGTAAGTAGTTACAATACCTCATCTCAGAAATATAGACAGATGTATCAAAATCGTCTAATCCAAAGTAATACTTAAAGAACATTAAAACGAAAATAAAATAATTTTTCATTAGCGAAACATGTCAAATTGAAGTTTCCTAAATCGTTTTATGTATTGACCATTTCGTCGTAGTCACAACTAAATTTGTGCATACATCAAAGATTCTCAACCTTTTCTTTGTGGGCCATTTTTGGTGTTAAAATATTTCAGGCCCACATAAGAACAAATAGAAATTCCATGTAACAGGAAATACATTTTATTTACAAAAGCAAAATATAGTAGTGTTATGGTCCAATATCCTCGCACCACTGTTATGGTCCAAGGTTAGGACCAAGGAAGAACAACACGAACACAAGAGTAGGAATAACAAAGATATATTAAACAGAATAATAATACAAGATGTTGAAGGTGTTAGTATGACTGTCAGTCTGGTTTAGAGTGAACTACTATTGTCTCGAATCGTTCCGTCTCGACTCGTTACACTTCTTTCTCTATCCGTCTCTCTTGTGAGGCGCAGTCTTTATAGTGTCAGGAAGAGTTCATTGTCGTTACAGGTAAGATCCCTTAACACCCCCCTCCCAAAGCTTTTACCTCGTAGGGGTCTTTAATATTTTTTTCTTTTTGGATTTATCATCAAAGGCTCTGTAAATTTTCTTTTCCTGTTCGATTTTCGCGGTTCTGATATTGCTTGAGGATTTTGCATGTCGAATGTATCGAATATCGTATCCATCACTTCTTTCTCTTCCTGAGGTGGACCGTTAGAATCCTCTAACAGTCTCTTATTTGATTTAAGTCCCTTTTATGCGAGAACTTAGGACCCTGAATTATATAAATCATGTTCCCGATCCGTTTCTCTATTTTACCTTGCTCCCAGTAGGATGTATTGATTTTGTATACTTTAAAAAAACTTTCTCTCCTGGGTTGAATTTTCTTTTTGGTACGTACGACGTTGTTGATTGCTTTGTTTGTTTTGGTAGTAATTTGTCGAATACCGATCTAATTTTTCGCGCGAACATCACTTCCGTGGGCGTAGTACTGTTTGGTGTAATTCGATATACTTGTAAGAATTGCTGCAACGCCTTTTCTGTTGGCACGTCATAAGCTTTTCTTAATGCTCTTTTTAGCGTATCTACAAATCTCTCCGCTTGCCCGTTTGATCTTGGGTGATATGGCGGGGATTTGATATGTTTAACTTGAAAAGTTTCACAAAATTCTTGAAAATCCGCAGATGTGAATTGTGTCCCATTGTCGGTGACTAGACAATCAACCACTCCGAAACGAGCAAACAACTCGTGAAGGCAATTTATTGTATTCTCAGAAGTAGGTTTTCTGCAACGAAATACTTCTGGCCATTTGCTATAATCAAATAGTAGAAACCATTTAATGGACCTGCGAAATCTACATGTATTCTCGACCACTGTCGATCTGTCTCCGGCCATGGCTTACGGCGGTGTTTTGGCTGCTAAGGAACAACCCTTGCATTTTTCCACCATATGTGTGATATCTTGATCCATGTTTGGCCAATATACATAACTTCGCATTAAAGATTTCATTCTGTTCTTTCCTGGATGGCCCATGTGGAAATCCTTGAGGATTCGCCTTTGTAGCGTTCTCGGGATTACTACTCTTTCATTATATAGTAGAACATTATCACACAACGAAAAACTGTCTGATATATTCTTATTTTTTCCTGCAATTTTTATTTCCTGTAATGTAACGGAGAGGTTTCGAATTGTACTACATAATGATGTTCTAATGTCTTCCTCATGTCGTAGAGCTGCAATTACGGAATCTTCTAATGGCTCCGTTTTCTTTGGTATTAGTCTCGAAAGACCATCTGCCCGCCCTATTTTGTTTGATGGAAGATACTCCATTTTAAAGTTGTAGTAAAATTGTACCCCATCTTAGCAATCTATTCGCAGTGTAGACAGTAGACCTTTCTTTGATCCAAATATTGTCAATAACGGCTTGTGGTCCGTCTGTAAGGTAAAAATCTACCGTAATTATATCTGTGGAATCTTGTAATTTGTGCATGTTTGGAATAAATTCTTGCTAATAATTTACTAAGCCCAAGAAGCTTTGTAATTCTGCTAAATTTTTGGGAGTCGGCATTTTTTTTTTATTTATTGCCGTTTCCCTTTCTGGGTTTGGTCGTCTTCCTTCTTCGTCAATAATATGGCGCAGGTATTTTATTTCCTTCATAAAGAAGTCACATTTGTTTTCTTTTACCTTAAACCCGTAGTTTTGTATTCTGAAAACCTCTTGAACGTGTTCCCAGTGTTTTTCAATATTTTTGCTGTTTATTAGGATGTCATCAAGGTATGCGATCGTGAAATCCAGTCCGCCTAGCATAGTATCCATTATTTGCTGAAATATTGCCGGCGCGACCTTGATCCCGAATGGTAATCTTTGGAACTTATGTAATCCTTTATGTGTGTTTATGCACAACAACCTCGAGCTTTTTTCATCTACTGGTACTTGTAGATATGCTTCGCTCAAGTCTATTTTTGAGAAAAATTTTCCTCCGTTTAATTTTGTGAAAACTTCCTCTGGACTAGGGAGAGGATAGTGATAATCCTTAATCGATGCATTCAATCCCGTTGAGAAATCAGTGCATAATCATATCTCCCCCGATTTCTTTTTCACGTAAACCGTAGGTGCGGCCCATTGACTATATTCTACCTTTGTCAATATACCTGTTTTCACGAGTCTATCCAACTCTTGGTTTATTTTTTCTAGTGATGCAAAAGGTACATTTCTTTTCTTCTTGAAAATGGGTTGTACATTTTCTTTTAATTGTATTTTTGCCGTCATTTTCTTACACCTTCCGAGGCCGGCTGAAAATACTTCGGGGAAACTCTCTTTTAATTTCTCCTTTAATTTATCTGCTTTGGTCGACAAACTTTTCACTTTTTTGGCAAAACGTGTTTATCGGTAAATCCCAGAGGTCAAATTTCTGCATCCAGTCAGTTCCAATTAAATTTTCTGTATTTCTTAGCACATACATTTTTAATTTTTTGGTCATTCTGTTGAGTGTCACATTTGTAATAACTTCTCCCTCAAATTTTATTTTTCTTCCTCTTACAGACCTGGCTATTTATCGGTTTGTTCAATTTCTTCCACGTCTGTAAGTTAATAATTGTTAAATCTTATCCGGAATCCAATTGTAGTCTGACTTTTTTGTTTAACATTTCAACTTGTACGTATTTTTGCATATTTGTCTCGTCCGCTTCGTCAGTTCTAGTGACTCTTACTCCGCTTCTGCTTTCTTTCCGAGTCCAACAATGAGAACTTTTATGTCCCACTTTATTGCACGACAGACAAGTCTTAAAGCGGTATGGACAATCTTTGTACCAATGCAAAGTCCCACAACGATAGCATGGACTGGGTGGTAGCTTTTTCTGATATTTCATTTGATTTTTTGAAGTAGAATAATTTGTTTGGCTTTTTGAAGTAGAATAATTGGTTTGGTTTGTTTTTGAGGAGGGACAAAAACGTGTTTGTCATTATACTTTCGTATGTAAGCGACACCAGACTCTTCTATATCTTTAGAGTCTTTTTTTACGCTTATACATCTCTGACAGTCCTCAGCCAATTTTTGTAGCGTCAATTCCGGTTCACTCTCAAGTTTTGTTAGAATTCTTCGTCTGATCTCCGCATCTTTAGGTGAAACCAGGCCTTGGACGAATATTAAACATTTAAAATTGTCCGGGCTGAGTTCAGATAACTTAAAGTCATCACATTACTATGGAAGCGAATGTTATATAGTCTTCGCTATCCTTTTTTGATAGATTTAAACATTTCCATCTTTTGTGGATTAGTGAAGTGTTCGAACCAAATAATTCCGTTTAAAGTTTTACGGCTTCCTTGAAAGTCAACTCATTCGTTTTCCTCGGTAAGATGTAGTCTACGAATTTAGTGTATTCGCTTGACCCTAGTTTCCTCAGTAATAGACGTACTTTTTTCGCGTCTGACCAATTCCCACAACTCATATAAATCTTCATATCTTCTGAAGTAAGTTGCGAAGGTTTTGTCTTCGTCCGGTGCCTAAGTGAAGTCTTCGATAGATCTCCATATAGCATTTTGCGAGAATGCCATTTCATTTTCAGAATTTTGCCCTTTATTTGTTACTGCCCGTAGTAGTAATTTTTGTAGTTCAAGATGCTTTTGTTCGTTTTTCTGTTGTTGCTCAAATTGAATTTTCATAAGTTCCAATATGGTTACCTTAAAGTCTTCCAAGTTTACCGTAATTATGTGTAAATATTTTTCTTTAGTGTAGACTTCAGGTCTTTGTTACCTGTTGTTCTGGAACCTTAGTACGAAAAACGTTCCTGCTTAGAATTCATGTCTTTGTTACCACTGTAAAGTTGGTGTCCAAAAAGAAATTTTTTTTCTTTATGTTCGCGTAGAACTCGTTTTTTTTTTTTTTTCACTACCTACGTCGCCTCTGTTATGGACGACCGATAGCATTTTGTTTTCGCGTAGAGTTTGTTTCTTCAGTATCCTGTTTTAGGATTTCTCCGCGTAGAGTTTCGTTTCTTCAGTCCTTTTAGATTTTTCCGCGTACAATTCGTTTCTTCAGTATCCTCGTCGCCACTGTTATGGTCCAATATCCTCGCAACACTGTTATGGTCAAAGGTTAGGACCAAGGAAGAACAACACGAACACATGAGTAGGAATAACAAAGATATATTAAACAGAATAATAATACAAGAAGTTGAAGGTGTTAGTATGACTGTCAGTCTGGTTTAGAGTGAACTACTATTGTCTCGACTCGCTCTGTCTCGACTCGTTACACTTCTTTCTCTATCCGTCTCTCTTGTGAGGCGCAGTCTTTATAGTGTCAGGAAGAGTTCATTGTCGTTACAGGTAAGATCCCATAACAAGTAGAAAAAATAAAGCCTGACTAATGACTAAACTGTTCCAGCTTAAAAAAAAGCTAAAAAAAAAAAAATGAAATTTTCCTAACACCGCACAATACAACAAAACAAAAATCTCATTCAAAACATCAAAAACTTTATTTAAATAATTTCTGAATTGTTTGCCTTTAAAAATAAAGCAAAGCTGTTTGTGTTTTCATAATTTTACGCCAGTGGGGAAAAAAAAAACAGAATTTAAAGCCCACTTATTTTTCTTATATTTCACTTATTTTAAAAACTTGTCACACCCACTTGAATCGTCAACTCGCTGTCGAATATTGCCATCACAAGATATAACTTGTTCAGTTTTACCTTGAATGGATATGGCCATTTAAACCAGATAAACATTTAAAACCTTTGGCACAATATTGGTAAGCAGGTGTTCCATCCATTTTACCGTCATTAGTTTTATTCTTAGGAATATTTGCGTGTCTTTTCAACACAACAGCTGACTTGTACACGTTGCCACAAATGTGACATGTCGTGTTTTGATTTAATGCATTTCGTAGTTGGCCAGTACTTTGGTACGGTGCCTTCTCATATGACTCAATTATCCTGATTTACTCAAGCAAAACCTACATAGAACATCAGTGGTGAGGTTATGCTTTTTCATATATATGATGGACTCTCCCGTCGAACACAACGTATGAGGGTCAGACAGATCAGTTCCTAGAAACTGAAAGCCCGACACCCACACAGGATTTGATTATAGTGGTGAAGGCTTTGTGCAGGGCCATCCACACTTTTTGGAGGGACGAATACAGGGACCTGGTGCAACGAATGCCACAAGGTCCCCAAACGACCCTCCGCAGGTTTTGAATTCAGAGTTGTCCTTCTCCTAGACCAGTAGCCATCCAAGGCTATAGAACCCAGTCTGTCCTGCTATTTACCCATAGTTGGAGGGAGAATAAGAGGATTCACACCTTTCCCAAGGGTATTAGCACGTAAGTGAATGTAATGGATTCGACTGGAATTCGAACTCGGCTCTCCGATTCCTCAATCCAAGCCGTTATCCATTACTCCTCCGTATCTCTCTCTCTCTCTCTCTCTCTCTCTCTCTCTCTATATATATATATATATATATATATATATATATATATATATATATATATATATATATATATATATATATATATATATATATATATATATATATATATATATATATATATATATATATATATATACACACATATATATACACACATATATATACACATATATATACACATATATATATATACACATATATATATACACATATATATATATACATATATATATATATATATATATATATATATATATATATATATATTTTATACACTGTTACATTAGAACATGTAAGTTACTATTACAAAATTGTACATTTTGTAGTATTAACTTACATGGAAGCACGGTGAAGTAATGGTTAGCGGCTCGGATTGAGGAATCGGAGAGCCGAGTTCAAATTCCAGTCGAATTCATTACATTTATATATATATATATATATATATATATATATATATATAAGTGAACATTAAAGTCAACACTCAAAGGCGACATACTGTTTCATACTAGACGCAATCGTCTAGCATGAGACAGTGTGTCGGTTCTTTTATATTTATATAAATTCAATTCCTGATATTGAGCACTTTATTCCATAAATATAGCACACTTTAAAACTATATTTTTTCATATATATATATATATATATATATATATATATATATATATATATATATATATATATATAATGTCACACAAACAGGAGAACCCAGTCATGACTGTCAGATAATTTCTCCGACCACATGACAATTTACATCTGGTTACATATCTCCCCACACTGCAGCCTTTTGATTATTATGTGTGGGACACAGTTGGATGAGAGAACAACAAAACTCCTTGATAAGATAAACTGAAGACAAGGATTATTGCAGCATTCATCAATTTAAACAAAGAGACAGAAATGTTGCAGGCAATTCTGAAGTCGTCCGGATGCCGTAGTTGAAGCTGGTGGCGATTTTATTGAATAAATTTACTCTTTAGTATTTCAAAATATTAACATGTAATTTTGGTAAATATAGCTGTTAAAATGAGATGTTAGTGTTATTTACATTTTTGCGTAATTTAGACGACAATTTATTCATTGTATATGGGACTGCCATCAATAAAAATTAAGTTGGCTCTCGGTAGGCCGTATTGACCCACAGAATTTTTAAAAATATAGATTTCAGTAAAAGTGAACGCGAGATCCAGTTCGCTCGCACACAGATTATATAGCCTTTTTGAGGTAGCGCCTCCTATGCATTGTCTATGTTCATCGACAGTAAACGGCCTAGAAATGTAACTTTAAAAACGTTATTCAAAATAAAGAGTATTCGCCAAAATCTTGAAGCATTTCAAAGATGTCGTTAGCAGGTTTACCGAGCTTCCTGAAAAAATTGTTGCAAACCCTTTGCTTGAATTTGTTAGCCATCTTTAAGATTGCTATCTTCAATGAACACGAGAAGATAGCACAAAGCCTAATAACAAACTGACATACAAAGTCATTTATATATACATGTGTTTGTGCACACGCGTGTGTATATGTTTAAAGCCAGTGTATGTGACTTGCTATCATGGGAGAAGACAGAAGTAGCAACGAAGATGTCCCAAGTGACACGTATCTAGCTCCAGACATTTCGAAGGGGGCTGATCCATGAATCAAGAATCCTACCTGTCGGGGCGCATTTCGATTGAACAGTCCAATTCAGGAACTTTCCAACATTACCATTGCCCCAGGTAACTGAGAAAAGATTATATAAAGGGAAACAAAGACATTAAAAAATCAATCGAATTTTAAAGTGTGTATTTCAAATTTGTATTACAGAATGCGTAAGTTGACCCAAAATGTCAACTCTTATGTACTAATTAGAACTTTGGCGACCTGAGCTAAACCCCCTGGACATGGAATCCTGACTGTCTTTGTTTAAGTTTTACACACACACACACACACACACATATATATATATATATATATATATATATATATATATATATATATATATATATATATAAACGCGTGAAGACAGTAAGAGGACACTACTAGAAAGGTGAAGATGCATCTCCGTTCCTCTATTCTTTGGCGTGCTGTGAGACAAGCAACTACGTGGTGATAGCAAATAGCTTGCCTACCTGCTGAGATCCACCCACCCCACTGATTAAGTAGTCCTATGGTAATTGTCAAAGGATGACGATAATTTCAGTGACTTGTCAAGCTGAGTATTCAATACTGCTATCACGACTGACCATGTCAAGTGTTCTGTGTTGCCAGACCACACATTACAACAGAAAACTAAAAGAATTGTCCGTCTTTCATTCAGTCTGTAATGCAGTGCAGGGATTCCTAAAGAATTGCCAGTAAACCATTCGAAGCTACAGACGACACGCAAACTACACATATACACAATATATGTTCCACTGTGGAATACGAAAGTTTTATTGGGTACATGTACCCGCAAAGAAGGCCTGAAACAGCCTTGGAAGTGGCTGCATGTCTGGATCAGTTGGTTTTAGATGATATTGGCCATCACGTTCACGTGAGCGGCCTTCAGCGAATCCTTAATATTGTGGAGTCACTGGCTAGAATCCACTTAAACGACGATGTGAGACCATATGTTGAGCGTAACGTTATCATGAAAATTCTCGACCAGTCAATTCTAGTTTACATGGGTCATGATGGAAGCAGCGGAGTTCTGCTGAAGCACATAGTATCATTCTTTCTAACCAGGAAGCTCGCCATTTTTGAGTCTCTGTCATTAGCGGATAGTCTTACTAGCAGGGTGTGTTTTCATTTCTTGCGTCTGGTAGTAAGCTGTCATTTTAAGGCTTTAAAAAGTGAGAATATTAAAATTTTGCGCATGTCGGTAACATTACGTTACTGCTAAAATATTCTTAAATATCTGTCGCATGCTGCATTTGATGGAGTGTTGAAAATCTCACTCACTTCTTAATATCAGTATGGCAATGCGAAAACATGAATTTTAGTGGGAAGGGTTAAAAAATGCTTGCTAAATGAAGAGCCAGGTGTGTTGAACGGAGTGGGGGTGAATATGTGAAATTGCTTGTATCATGACTCATTTTTTTTTTCTTGAACAGGTGAGAGAAGAACAACAGAAAAAGAAGTATAAACTTTTTTTTGCACGTGGAATGCCTGTACATATACGTGGAATATATATATATATATATATATATATATATATATATATATATATATATATATATATATATATATAATGGAACATAGTAATCTTCCCCTTTGTGGTTGTTCGTATGAGACTTAATAACGTTGGTGAAATGTTGCAGGAAAACAGAAGAGAAAGAAAGAAAACAGAAGAGAAAGAAAGAAAACAGAAGAGAAAGAAAAAACTTCTTCCTATTTCTTTTAGCGTTCTCTATTCAAACATTAACAAGTTTCCGACATCCAAGTCCACCCACGAAAGAAGAATCTTAGCGAACTGTTGACGTCAATTTATTACAACCCACTTTCGTATGTATTTAGCCAAATCTTCTAACACAACATCTAAAGTATATTTATAATTTACATTGGTTATTTGAGCCACTAAGCCACTTAATTTGGATAAGGCAAACTAATCAAATTGACTTTTTGGTTCGTCATAGTCCGTTCCCCGTTTAATTAATTTAAGTCAATTAGTATCAGGTGTTTGTGTGCGTGTGTGTGTGTGTCTGTGTTTGTGTTTGAGTGCGCGCTTTGTCCAGCCATTTAGGACATATTAGATGAAGTCATAAATAATTTACATACGTTTCGTTTATCAACGATCTGCTTTGGTATATTTGCTAGGAGTTTGAGGAAGACAAACACCTAGTTTCCTATTTTTTTCATTTTCCTTTTCTAAACGTCGGCATATGGTAAATCGTGTTGTGTTTTAACAACTTCGTTAATTCCCGAGTATTTGGCCGTCGTAGATTGCTATCTACAAATGACTTTAGAGCTTCATCCTGAAAGTCCTATGAATACCCTGGTCTAGGTTCATCTTCTAACGACGTTTCTCATGAACGAAACTTTACAAAACAATTTTTTAAATTTTTTTTCTAAGTGTCGGCATATGGTAGATTTCGCTAACTCCGGTCGGGCTCGTTATATTAATTTATGCGCAAATATCATTGAGAAAGGTATGAATCCATCTCTTCTCCCGTCCACCACAGCTATGAGTTAATTAGTAGAGTTGGTACCAGTAAAACTTATTTTTATCTAAAACAAATTACTATCTAAAAATATTTTGTGGCTTTAAATATCCTACAAAAGGTTAATTATCAGTAAAAAAATAAATAAATCAATTAATCGATATTTAAGGAAAAGTTTATTTCCCTGTTGCGAAAAGAAAATATCGCTATGACTATACGAACCGCTTGATTCTTTTTGACGAAGACGGCGTGGAAACCAAAACAAGCAACTTGCTGACATTGCCTATCTCTTCTAAATGTCGACATATGGTAGATTGTGATGCGTTTAACGCCACAGTCTAGATTGATATTCTAACGAAGGTTCAACAGATCGAAACTTTGCAAACCAATGTTTTCTTATCTTTTTTAAGTGTCGGTAGATTGTGATGTGTTTGACGTCTTTGCTAATTCGCGTGTATTTTTCCGTGGATTGCTTTCCACTGATGACTTTAGAGTTTCATTATCAAAGTCCGATGACCGCAACGTTCTGATGTTAATCCTCTAATGACGTTTCTCCAGAACGGAACTTTACAAACCAATTTTGTACTTGCTGGTCACTTATGACACCTTGACCATAAAGATTACATATTTCCAGATGTCTCCATCGCGTTATTCAATTGCTTGAACTTCCTTACCATTATGTGACGTAAATTCACTTTCAATTCATCCATTAGTGGAATTAAGAAATGTATCACTTTTCTCTCTCCCTCCCCCTCTCTCTCTCTCCTTATCTCTCTATCTTTGTCCCTCACTCTCTTGTGTTTCCTCTTTCTCTCGTTTAACGCACGCACACACACACCGACATGTTCATCCATTGCTAGCTCAAATAAGACCCCCATTTGTTTTTATCTGTATTGAATTTTCTGTGGATAAACCAATGTTTTCTTATCTTCTCTAAGTGTCCACATGTTAAATTGTGATGTGTTTAACGTCTTCACTAATTCACGAGTACTGTGCTGTGGACTGCTTTCCACTAGTGACTTAAGAACTTTATCATCAAATTCTGATAACCGCGCCGTCTGGGTTCATCTTCTAACGATGTTTCTCTAGAATTAAACTTTACAGACCAATGTTTTATTATCTTTTCCAAGTGTCCACATATAGTAAATTGTGATGTGTTTAACGTCTTCACTAATTCACGAGTACTGTGCTGTGGGCTGCTTTCCACTAATGACTTCAGAACTTTATCATCAAATTCTGATAACCGCGCCGTCTGGGTTCATCTTCTAAAGATGTTTCTCTAGAATTAAACTTTACAGACCAATGTTTTATTATCTTTTCCAAGTGTCCACATATAGTAAATTGTGATGTGTTTAACGTCTTCACTAATTCACGAGTACTGTGCTGTGGGCTGCTTTCCACTAATGACTTCAGAACTTTATCATCAAATTCTGATAACCGCCGCCGTCTGGGTTCATCTTCTAACGATGTTTCTCTAGAATTAAACTTTACAGACCAATGTTTTATTATCTTTTCCAAGTGTCCACATATAGTAAATTGTGATGTGTTTAACGTCTTCACTAATTCACGAGTACTGTGCTGTGGGCTGCTTTCCACTAATGACTTCAGAACTTTATCATCAAATTCTGATAACCGCGCCGTCTGGGTTCATCTTCTAACGATGTTTCTCTAGAATTAAACTTTACAGACCAATGTTTTATTATCTTTTCCAAGTGTCCACATATAGTAAATTGTGATGTGTTTAACGTCTTCACTAATTCACGAGTACTGTGCTGTGGACTGCTTTCCACTAGTGACTTAAGAACTTTATCATCAAATTCCGATAACCGCCGCCGTCTGGGTTCATCTTCTAACGATGTTTCTCTAGAATTAAACTTTACAGACCAATGTTTTATTATCTTTTCCAAGTGTCCACATATAGTAAATTGTGATGTGTTTAACGTCTTCACTAATTCACGAGTACTGTGCTGTGGACTGCTTTCCACTAGTGACTTAAGAACTTTATCATCAAATTCCGATAACCGCCGCCGTCTGGGTTCATCTTCTAACGATGTTTCTCTAGAATTAAACTTTACAGACCAATGTTTTATTATCTTTTCCAAGTGTCCACATATAGTAAATTGTGATGTGTTTAACGTCTTCACTAATTCACGAGTACTGTGCTGTGGACTGCTTTCCACTAGTGACTTAAGAACTTTATCATCAAATTCTGATAACCGCGCCGTCTGGGTTCATCTTCTAACGATGTTTCTCTAGAATTAAACTTTACAGACCAATGTTTTATTATCTTTTCCAAGTGTCCACATATAGTAAATTGTGATGTGTTTAACGTCTTCACTAATTCACGAGTACTGTGCTGTGGACTGCTTTCCACTAGTGACTTAAGAACTTTATCATCAAATTCTGATAACCGCGCCGTCTGGGTTCATCTTCTAACGATGTTTCTCTAGAATTAAACTTTACAGACCAATGTTTTATTATCTTTTCCAAGTGTCCACATATAGTAAATTGTGACGTTTTTGACGTCTTTACTAATTCGAGAGTACTTTTTCCTGGATTGGTTTCCACTAATGACTTTAAAGATTCATCACGAAAGTTCAATGAACGCCCAGGTTTCATGTTCATCTTCCAACGACGTTTCTCCAGAATGAAACTTTACAAATCAATGTTTTATTATCTTCTTCAAGTGTCGGTATATGGTAGATTGTGATGTGTCTAACGTCTTTGCTAATTCGCGTGTATTTTTCCGTGGATTGCTTTCCACTAATGACTTTAGAGCTTTATCACAAAACTCATAACGACACAAGAACTGTAATCATAAATTTTGAAAAAATGCTTTTTCCGGGCAATTCATTCATTTGTTCTCGCAGATAAATCCACTAAAATAGTTTTCATAATTTAAATGATAAATAATAAATTTTGCATTATAATTGGTTAATTATATATGGTAACTTTTTTATTTTTTTTACACGTTTTTAATAAAAACAATTATTTTCAAATTTATTTCTTTATAAAATGGTAAATAATAAATCTTTATAAAAAGTAAATAACAAATATCACATTATACTTGATTCACATATTTTTATAATCTTGTAAATAAACGTTGCTGTGGGAGCCAAAAGTGTATACAGTAATATTAGTGTCAATGGAATAACCGCCCTTTTGACACACTTTTGACTTCCTTTTGCAGACACGAAGGTGAAAAATTACCATGAGCTCTATATTGAATTGGCGACAAAGACACATTTATCTCTATATTTAATCCCAATTCAGATGGCAACGTGTCTTAGTAAGTCAAAACAGTGTCTCCCAAAATCCTAGTCGTCATTTCAGACTTAGTGTTGTTCAAATTGAATGCATAGGTTTAGCGGCGTATTGTAGCGGGTACAGTGTACATAACGGTGTCGCCCATTGATCTGGAAAGGCGACAAGGCTCAAGAAAGAGATCAATCAGTTGAGAATTCTCGATCAGTCCACATGGCGGCATAACCTTTACTAGATGAGAGAACATTTGGTGCAATCAGGAATTTATTTACTTTGAGAGAACTTTGCTTATTTCCCGCGCAAAACTTGTCCCATTGAATAATAACAGACGCCATATCGAATATCTCAACCAACGTCCAATACTGTAAAGTTTAAAACAAAAGACAAAACAAACGTGTCAAGTATTTTGCTGCGTGACAAATATATAAGCAATATTCAATTGAGAATAACCGAATTAATTCCCCATAGTGTTTCCATTGTACAATTTCATTTTTAATTATTTCACCCTAAGCAAGGTGGGAATGCCATTAATACACAGAGGATTACAGGGAGTAAAAGTGAAAGAGAAGTGGAGTTTTAGGTAAGTTATATTTAAATAGGTAAGTTATGTTTATAATGATTCTAGGAATAGTCATGTACGAGCACTGTTTATAGGGCTTCGCATCAGTAAAACATTTGTTTCTAAAATCACTGTAAGAAAAAGAAAAGAATCAATAACCTTTACTAGATGAGAGAACATTTGGTGGGACCAGAAAGAAAATAAATGAAGATTACTAATTAAGTGAAATGGAAAGAATGAATACATGAATTAATTTATTAGTTGACATATTCTGAAACAATAAAAATTAAATTTCAAGGTTTACCGTACACTAACAAACAGCTTAATTAATTTCTATTTCAATCACAACAAACCAAATAAATAAAATCAATTAATTATACGTTTCTATCTAAGAACTATAAGAATATTCTACCTCTTGAATGTACTTCTCGCTTGTGAAACTAGTTTCCGGCCTTTTGCTTACCAAACAATTTTGATCTTCAAAATATTTAAATTCAATGTCAATTGTTATTTCCTGTCTTCTTAATTCCTGTTCTTTTGTTGTTCTCTCTCCTTTTACCGTTCTGGGTATGACGATAAACTACATCCACGTCCTGGGTGTGACGATAAACTACATCCACGTCCTGGGTAAGACGATAAACTACGTCCAATAGCAAGGTCTCTGATCAGGATGTTTTGAGGAGAGTGGAACCGCCTCTTAATTGCTGGTGTTCCCATGTCCACCCTGACCCGAGGTGGTAGCAGCTGTTAGGGTCCTGGCTATGGGCAAATAGTTAACACCCAAACTGGGGTTAAAACATTATGAATATGTAAAAATAGGTTTTAATATCAGAAATACTTTGTAAAAAAATTATTACCAGCAATACATTATTACCAGCTTAAAAAAAACAAACCTGCTATACATTTTTTGAAAAAAAATATTACCAGTAATAAAAATGTTGTCGGCATTAAATAACCCATTGAGGTTGATATGCCGTAAACCAAACCAAATCTGGAACCAAAAACTCTCTCCTTTTATAATGTTTTCTTTTTTTCATATCCTCTGAGATTCAGTAATCCCTTGCATCTATCGACCTGCTTGGCGTGAAATGATTAAAAAATGATATAATCCGGAATACCTGGATGAAGAAAAATTATATTAAAAAAACATTGAAACACTTTCACTAACCCCATCATTTTATTTTCGATGAAAGAAGAAAAGCTTAGAAAATCCATAAATCTAAAAATTAGTCAATTCGATCTCCCACTGAGATGCTCAAAACTGGGGCCTTGTGCCAGGTTTAACTTGTAAATGCTTACAAATATGCATGCACATATAAGTAAAACTGTTTTCCTTACTTCAAACAGGTAATTTCGTTAAGCTCGTTATTCTATTTTTGAATGGTAAGAATTTGTCTTCGCAAAGAAATTTATTGGCTGTCGGGAGTGAAATGACATGGCATAATTCAAAATTGGTAATTTACCAGAGATCTACGAAATCTGAGCAAATATGGCAGCGACTTCAAGATGTGGGAAGTTTGAAGGAAGAAGGAATAATTGAAAATGGGAAAAGAAGAGAGAAATATTAGGAAAAATTATGACTGGAAAGAAAAGGAAGCAAACGAATAAAGTAACGAAAGAAGAAAAGAAAGAAAATCTGATAAAAAATAAATGAAGATTAATGATTTAAGAGAAACGGAAAGAATGAATTCATGAATAAATTTGGAAGAAGAAGGAAACGAAGAGAGGCTGAAAAAGTAAGAAATAAGGAATGAAAAGTGGAGAATAGAAGGAAAGAGGGAAGAAAAGTGATATTAGAACGGATGAAAAAGAGAATATGAAGAACGAAAAAATTAAGCGCGAAGTGGAAAAATACAAGGAAGAGGTTAGAAAATAGAATTAAAAAATCGGATATTATTTTGAAAGAAACGTAAAAGGGGGATATTTGATCGAGAGATGAAGATAAAATAGGAAAACAATTGTTGAAGCAAAAAAGAGCGAACGCAATAAAACTCAAATCTGAACATGCGCCTCTGCACAAATGTCGCTGTCGACATTCGAGAACATGGCTTAGTGTAAAGACGAGGTTCAGATCAAATTCCTCACCCATTCTGTGCCTGCTTATCACATCGGAAATCAATAACTGCAACAGGAACAGCCGCTTCTAAAAATAAAAGCAATTTGTCAAATTATGTGTTAAACGCGTTAATAATAAAATACTACATGAATAAAAAGCCGTCAACACCATTCCATAACGATATATTCTAGCGAGAATGACCTCTCCAAATCTATTTCTGTTTCAGATGTAATAAATGGCACACTTTCTTGTTTTATCATTATTTCTTTCTAGGTTAACTGGGTCTTCTTCTTTCATGACGTGGGCGATCATGGCTCTCCACAACTTCCTATCTCCGATCATTACAATCTAGCGTTAACCGTTTTCTTACCCACATATCGTCATAAACTCTGCTCCTTACCAATAATACATGTAGCCCTCTATCTAGAGTGGCTCTTGAGCCTTGTTCATGGTGAATATTATTGTAATTCTAGACCTGCTTTTGTCGTGAATATTATCGTAATCCTAGACCTGCTTTTGTCTCTTATTTATTAATGGCTTCCATATGGTAATTATAAATATATATATATATATATATATACACTTGTCCTTCTGAGGAGACTGCCATCACCTAGCATATGCTCTGACTCACTACAGGAAGGTGTTTGATTGGAAATTCCTCCTTACCAATGGAATACGAAGGGAATGAGGATGAGCTGACACTATGCATGGCATGGTGGAAGCTAACAGTGAACTAAAGAATCTAGTTTGTTTGAACGTTTGCCATGAAAATAGCAATACGCTAGCGAGAGACTAGTAATTGTTTCGTCTTTGGGAAAGTGATTGTAGGATAGAAAATGATCCATCAACCACAAGGCCATACAAACTTTGTTATAGATGGAAAGTGAGAATTAAGTAGCTCCAGCCCAAATATGGCGACCATATTTTATTTTTGGTCAGAAGGTTTTTGCTAAGCTGCACAAGGAACCGACTATTTCCCCACCAACTTTAGCGATGGATCGCATATACGAGTTTCAATTGCTTTACGGAGTGAACTTGAGTCCCAATAGATGTTCAAGGCATAAAGCCTCATTGGGATTAAAACCGTTTATCCCAGATAAATTAACGTTACACACACAAGCACACACACGCACGTACGCACCCCCCCATATATATATATATATATATATATATATATATATATATATATATGGTTGAATAATTTAGACATATTATGCCTTTGGCTACACGACGACAACTTTATTGAGGAGAATTACACTTCATACCTCAGATTCTAGTTCGGTTGCGCAACATTTAACCGAATATTCCTATCCACATTCATGATTTAGAGAGATATCAATCGACGTACAAGGATAATCCACCACGAAAATAAAAAAAAACAAAAACTTCAAATTCTAGAAGTACTTTATAAATTTTTTTACAACCAACAGTAAATAAAATTAATTATGAATATAGAGACAAGGCTTTAAAATGTTTATAACAGCAAGGTTTTAAAATATCTAAATTGTAATTGTTGAAAAAATACAATTATAACGGAAAGTTTTAAAACATTTAATTACAATTTTTAATAGAGATTTGTACAATATAAATTAATTTACCTCCGTTACATAGCAGCAAGTTTTGAATTAACAGAGCGCGTTCATGCGCGCACACACAGACAAAAATACATAACTGTCAGTTGCATCAATTCTTTGACTGGGTAATTCATCCCTAAAGATTATTTTGCCTGAGACTGAAAGTACTTGGGAAAGTAAAACGTATAAGATTAGCTACGGCGTCTTTCACAGTCTGTTTAATTACAGTACTAAGAAAATGTCCGTGAATATGAGAGGATTAAAATAAAAAAAATAAAAATATGTTTAAATTATTCATTCATATATGCTTGAATGAAGATGTTATAGTCCAAGTTCCTTGTACCACGGTGATGGTCCAAGGTAGAACCAATGAAGAATAACTCGAACACAGGTATGGAATAACACAGATATATTACAAACAGAAATATATATACAAAGAAGTAGAAGTACAAGTAATGACTATCAAATTTGGTTAGAGTGAACTATGTTGTCTCGACAAGTATCACTATTCCAATGTCTTACAGTAATCGTCTGACTCGACTCAGTCTCTGACACTGTCTCTTTCTTTCCTCTTGAGGAGCAGTATTTATGATGTCCGGAATAGTCCATTATTATTATGGGTAAGTTCCCATAACAGAAGATATGATGCCTACATATATATATATATATATGTATATGTGTGTGTGTGTGTGTGTGTGTGATTATGTGTGTATATATATATGATGGTTTCCCAAAATTAACATATTTTAAAATGTGAGTATCTGAGTAACTACATGCCTCAGGCAAATGAAATTAATGACAAATAACAGATTTATTTATAAAAATTCGAATAAAAAGTATATTGTATAACCGATTTCACAAAGCGTCACAAATATTCAATGTGCGCACCACCTGTCACATGCCAAGTTGGTAGTCAAGCTCTTGCCAAATACGCTGTAGCATGTCTCGCGTAAAATTCACTAGCGTCTCAGTGATTCTCTGCTTAAGTTCCTCTAGGCTTGTAGGAAGAGTGGTCCTTTTCACAAAAAATTGACAAGGTGAACGTGGTGGCCATTTCAACAGGACGTTGTCATTATCATTGGCACACCCGATTCATCTTCCTGGTAAATTCTCATTGACATAACTCCGCACAGTCAACTTAATTTTTATACATTTTGTTAAAATTTGAGATCGTCTGAGCAAGAATTGGCTGTGTTATTAGACTACAAAATGATGTCATGGTTTTTGGAGGAGGACAAGCCGTATATATATATATATATATATATATATATATATATATATATATATATATATATATATATATATATATATATATATATATATATATATATATATTAGAGTTGTGTCTATTTTACGTTTGGTAAAATAATTGATTTCCTGTATCATAATTCGATGAAATCTTGTTAAAAAAATAATGAAGAAGGGTTTAATTCAGTTTATTTTTTAAAATGTCATCGCCAACACGAAATTTCTAAAATCGTATATAAGTATAGTAGTATTATGACTTTCTGGAGATTTTTAGAAATTCATGGAACCTTCTAGAACTGTTTTTTTCTATTTGTAAGTTTATATGCTATGCTATAGCTATAAACTGTTAAATGCGTTTAAAATACTATCCATTTACATCATTAGTAAATTGAAAAATAAAGCATTTTTTACTGTTTAACCTTATTGCGTATATGGTAAAATCAAATTTCTAGTTTGGTGGTGTGACCTTTTTCACGAACTAAAACAAATTAATGCCTTTTTACTTTTGAACAAAATTTCCTCAATTTATGACATAGGAAAATAGGCTTACAAATATGTCATAACCCTAATATATATATATATATATATATATATATACATATATATATATATATATACATATATATATATATATATATATATATATATATATATATATATATATATATATATGTATGTATATATGTATATAGTCAATTGATTTGGCTATTGTTAAATCAAGAATTCGAAGGTTTTTTCCACACGAGTATAGTTACCTATATGTATGTATACATATATACATACATACATACATATATATATATATATATATATATATATATTAAGGACTCAGATTGACAAATATTGCTTATCATCGCTAACATATTTTTTAAATATATTTATTTTGTTAGACAATCATTGACGAAAACAAAAAAAAACAACAACAAAAAAAAACAGATAGGCGATTCCTGAAAGAAAGTTTTGAGAAAAATCTTTATCATTACAAGTTTTATTCTGAGAATTCAAGTTCTTTGTATAAATTGATGTTACGGACATAGTGTTTACGGATTATAGATCTGATCAAAACTGATGAGTTAATCGGCCGAAATGTAGTGTTCTTTCAGTTTTTTAATAAAAGGATGGGTTAGAATATGCAGGGTGCGAACATTTTCGAAATCTAGTAAACGGGCTGGGGTTGAAATAAGCAGTTTCACAATTTGAAACGATCACATTCTTAGAATTGAATTTTTTTCCAGGAACTTTGAAATGAGAAATTTGTCAAAAGATAGTAAGCAGTCGGGTGGGATTACGACATTTAGCAAGTCGAGGGTACACACGATGATGGGGTTCACTAGTCGAAACGCTTCTATTCCAAAGTTGTTATTAAAAGCTCTGCGTACAGAAACACATATACGAAGGCACACACAAGCATGCACAAGCACAAACAAGAACACACATACACACGCTCACACAACACAAATACAAAAGCGCACATGCAGACACACACACACGCAGAACACATATATAAACACGCACACACAACACACATATGCTTCAACACATTCCGATATACGCAAACATACATACACATATAGAATCCAAACAAATTTCAAGCAAATATTATTAAAAACAACAGACATTTTTAGTTTATTAAATTTTAATGATCGACTCTTCTAAACTACTTTTCTAATTAATTAATGACTGACTTTTCTAAGTTACGATTAATCCTTCTTAGACAAGGTAGAAATTCCGTCGGAAATTGTCCGAAATTTATTTCGGAAGAAAAGTACAAGAAATATGGTCCAACCTTTCGATTTTCTTAAGTCATCATCAGGGTAGCTAGAGACAATTGGTGTTTTTCGTAGAACTAATACGTTTTATAATGCAGGCAAAGCGTGTTTTGACATAGGCGAGGTTTGACGTGTGTTTGTTTTTTGTCTTGAGCTATATTTCTTATATTTTTCTTCCGAAATGAACTTCGGATAATTTCTGATGAAATTTCTACCTTGGCTAAGAAGGATTAATTGTAATTTAGAAAATCGGTCAT
>OZ038489.1:70951579-71009079 GCA_964036315.1 Acanthosepion esculentum | reverse complement strand
CCCAGGAAGGAAAACCCCGATTTTCAACCTCCGCTGCCTTGCGTCATATCCAAATAGGGAAAAGGCTATAGAGGTAAATCCAGACAGAAAACCCAGACTGTCTGTCAACACTGACAACTCTCCGGCAACTCCTGTTCTCATGCAGGTCCCAAATGCCCTACATTCCTTTAGCTCTTGTCGGTACGGCCAAGACGGTGGCCATATAGTGTGGGCATCGCAGGGCTTCCATATACCACCACGCTGACCTGCACACTATAGAGACCACACCAAAGGACGAAATCTTGACCTAACAGGGCGTTACTTTTATCTCACGAGATAAAGGGATGCCTACTTACTAAGATCTATGAAGTTGTGGAAAGCCCTGACTGCCTACGCCCTGGATGAAAGATGTTTAAGATAGAGATACCAAAAGTGCAACAATATCTGGGAAAAGTTTTAACAGAGGATGGAAAGTGTCACACTAAAACCCGAAAGCGCTTTGGGATAGCATAAGATGCCTTTCAAAAGATAAGCAAAGTATTAAGAAACAGAAGAATTTCGTTAGAAACAAGGAAATATGTACTGAACTGTTACGTAATATCAGTACTCCTATATGGCAGTGAATACTGGACAATCTCCTCACAGATGAAGAAGAGACTTGAAGCGACAGAAATGTGTTCTACAGAAGGATGCTGAGAATAACATGGAGCGAACGTGTGAGCAACGATGATGCCTTAGGGAAAATGTAAACAAAAATGGTACATGAAGAAAGACGGTTTGGAAAGTTTGATACTCACAGGACATATTGAAGGCAAACGGGACAGAGAAAAACAACATATAACCTACCTAGCGATGAATGGCGGAACAAAATTTAGGAGAGATAATAAAAAGACAAAATTTATTAAGAGCTACAAAGGAGAAGAAATTGTGGAGAGCTATGATTACCAACGTCCCGAAGGGACACGGCACATAGAAGAAGAAGAAGAAGAAGAAGAAGAAGAAGAAGAAGAAGAAGAAGAAGAAGAAGAAGAAGAAGAAGAAGACAAGGGTACTAGTTAATGTGTATTTTTTTACAATGATGTTCATCCTCTACAAGGCCCAAGAGCTATTCATGTTAGAGGGTTAAAAATATGCACAGTTTATAGGGATATGTGGGAAAGAAAACTGTTAACTCTGGACTTGAACATGCTAAGATTGTAGTGATCGGGGAAACATCTACTTGGGTGTTGATTTCATAAAGCAGTGGTTCGTGGAAAGAAACTGCTCGAGTGGAACGTGCAACTCACCAACGGAATATAAAGACATATAATTGCTTTTAAGATTATCTTCAACGTTTAAAGGTTTGATTTTATACTCGCTTCCATTTCTCTTGTGGCAGTTAACGATAAAATCTGTGAAAACAGACTGACAAAATAAAAGCGGAGACGACAGTGAATCGTGCTTTCATCTCAATTCGAATACCGACTGCAAACGCCGCGGGAGAAATCGTGACTGGTGGGGCATTTAGCTGCGTATCTGTATCTGTACTAACGGTATCACTTGGTTTCTCGCTCTCACGCACGCACGCACGCACACGCGCGCGCGCGCGCGCACACACACACACACACACACACATATATATATATATATACAAGAGGAAGTAAAAAATTATCCACATTTTCGTCAGAAGATATCTGCGTTATGAGTGCGGATAATTTTTTTCCCTCGCCATATTTGATTACGGGCGATGTCAAGTGGCAGTGTCTTTGTTATGATAGATTGTTCAAAGATGTTTACGAGGCCAGGAGGTGAAAAGACCAAGACCATTAAAGAATAGAATAAAACAATTAAAATTTGAAAAACATATTTTGAGATTAATCACAAATTAGCAAAAACTTAACAGAATATCAATCCTGTACATATATGCTTGAACATATATATCGACAGGGTCCGATGAGTAAATTGCCGCCATTTTTTTTTTTTAATTTAGCGAATGCGCGTTGTTTGTTTTTGATTTTGTCGACTGCACAGTATAGTAAAGTCAGGTGGTCAACTTCTGTGAGAAAAGAAGCACCATGGCGCAATTCACTCCGCCAGAAATTTGGAAACGACATGCATTACTGCATGGCATTCGCATCGGAAGCTCCAAGATGAACATTTCAAACTGTTTGAGAGTCAATCTGAGGACAATGTAGAGGATTTGGAAAGATTTGGATGGGTCTAAGGGTGTTTACGAAGGTATAACAGCTTGGAAAACACATTCTGATCAATCTGATAAGAAAAGAACTCACAAATTTGTTGATGACAGACTCAGACTCAACACGGAGGCCTACATCAAGTGACTTGACAATGTAGTGTTGCCCTGGGTCAAGAGGATGGCTGCTGGAAGACTCTATTTTCTGGCAACATGACTCTGCATCATGCCACACAATCAGGAGAGCCCAGTCATAGTTGTCAGACAATTCCTGCGACATCATCACTCCTTACATCTGGTCACCTAACTCCACTAGATTGCAACTATCTTGATTATTATGAGTGAGGCGCAGTTGGGCTAGAGACCAACAAAACTCCTTGTAACACCAAACATGAACTGAAGACAACGTTTATGCCAGCAATCACCAATTAAAACAAGAAGTCCACCCGGAAGAGTTGCAGGAGATTCCGAATTTTTCTGGAGACTGTGATTGAAGCCAATAGCGATTTTATTGACTAAATTTACTTCATATTTTGGTAAATATACCTGTTAAAATGGGATGTCAGTGTTATTTTTATTTTTGCGTAATTTAGACAACAATTTATCGATCGCACCCTCTGTATATATAAAAATATATGTGCTTGTGTGTATGTGTGTGTGTGTGTGTGTGTGTGTGTGTGAGCGCGCGTGTGCATATGTGTGTGTATAGTGTGGTTCCAGAATAGATAGTGCAAACCTTCAAAGTATGAAAGGGTTGCTTTGGGGTTAATACCAACCGCCGAAAAGAGAATTTCATAACTCCACACTTGCATTCCGTTTGCAAACGTGTAAAAATTAATGATACAGACAGTTATTTAAAGAATCGTTTCAGCCGGCGTTTCGGTTGAGGGCTCCCCGTGGCCGCATGCGAACACATGCACACATATATGTATATATTTATGTTTTATATTATATATTTTTCTTATAATTTTATTGTTATTATTATTAGTAGTAGTATGTGATGATGTTTGCATTATATGATGATGATGATGATTATGCCGTCTAAATAGACACCATTTTAACTGTCTCCTTTTTCTGCACTTTATTTGACACATTATTGTAACTAAGTTTTAAGTTTGATTTTCCTACCCCATTATATACCCATTCCTAACCCGTTATATTCACTTGTTCTTCTATATGTATTTCTAGGTTAATTTATTTTTGTTATTGTTTCATCTTGTATTTTTCTTCTTATTTTTTATTTTTCTATTTCTTATTTTATATCTTTGTACATCTGTTTGGATTTTGTAATTCCATTTCATAAAATGTAGTTAGTCTGATGAGATGACTATGCCTATATTCATCGAAATAAATTTATTACTGACAATTGATTTTTAAGGACTTTCCTAATTGAAGCCTTATTAATAAAAACAAACAAACCAACACTTAATAATATTAACTTTGAACATTGATATAATATTTTCTAAAACACACATATAACAAACTATTTCTAATTCTAACAGTTAAAATATAATCCTTGAAATGACTAAATGTATAGCCGAAAGAGCTCGGATAAAAAGAACATTCGGACAGTTTTTATATAATTTATCATCCGAAAAGAAAAACATTATTAGATCGCATGAGAAATTGTATAAAAAAACTAAATAAAAGCACCTTGTCAGTCGTTTTTAATGAAATGTGCATGAAAGAAGGATTGCTGTCTAAATACACAATATATATATATATATATATATATATATATATATATATATATATATATATATATATATATATATATATAGCTGTCCATTCGTATTCGAGGATATCCGTCTATTAGGGCGGCTAGCCAATCCCCGTTGCAGACTTTCGCTCAGGCACATTTTGTGTTTGTTCAACATCCACAGAGCCAACCTATGGTTTATACTGTGACTATGCTGAGTAGACCTTAGTTAGAGTTTCTGGGAGAGATCAACAATCTGAACAAGGCCAGCACACTCAAACCCTCGATCACGATGACATGTAACTTCGTTCTAGCACAGCTAGACGGTCCCCAAGTGTTCCGTCTACCCAAATTCACTCACAAGGCTTGGGATAACCCGTGATATGGTTTTCAGACACTTTCCAAAGGTGCCGCACGCTGGGATCGATCCCCTCCTCCAGACCGATAACATCAGGAAGTCTCCTTCCTGACAAATCAACTGTGGTGAGATTCGAGCCCAGGTCTCATATATATATATATATATATATATATATATATATATATATATATATATATATATATATATATATATACAGAAGACGAGTTCAAAAGTTTTCTGTTCTTTGTTTTTAATTAAAAATAGATTTTCTACTGTCTATTCAGTCTATAAATGTCTTCTCTGTATTCAGTCTTTAAGTGTACACGCACATACATATATGTGTTCGTGTGTGTATGTGTGAGTGCGTTTTTTATGTCTAGAGGCACGTGTTCGTAGACAAACTTGAGAGTGAGTGTCTGCTCCTCATCTGCTCTTTTTAATATAATCGTTAACAGGCGTTAAACACTTCAGCAGAAGAAATTAGACAGAGTTAGTTTTGATGCAGAAAATTTTCAAATTTAACAACTATTCATTGGGGGAGACATAGTATAATATCGATAAAATATACGATCATTTATGAACTGATCTCGAGATCAAGTATAATCACAATTGTCTCACAAAAGTAATCGATATTTCATAACACAGAACGTACAAAAATTATTGCATGGTGAGTAGTCTCAACTCAAGTACCTGTATGATTTGGTTCGTTACCATAAATTACTATCTTAGATGACGTATACAACTAATGCTCATACGTAGATCCAATGCAACTCGGAATGTTCAGAAAAAACATGTGAGTCTATGATCGGTAGGGTCAAATGTTTTATAGAAGTGCAAACTTTTAAGCTAGCTCTTGTGAAGTGCTAATTGGGCCCAAAACTAAAGCGACCTCTTGTCCAGCTTAGAAAACAGCAATGATAATTTGAAGAAATAACTTCACTTTCTGCGCTAGTGTCTATAGAGATTCAAAATATGTAAGGTGGCGAGGAAAGCGAAAATACCTGAGGCGTGTTGCTTTATTTAGACGTTGTCTTGCTTCTTCAAACATCGATAAGTAAATTGATTTCAAAATTGTTATCATGATTTTGTTTCTAAATCAAGAATTTGGGAGACAATCTCGATATTCGTAAATCATTCTAAAATTTATTTATTACGAACTTACAAGCCGCATTCCGTACTGACTTTTAAGCCTGCTGCTACGTAGGTCTAAGCAGACTCTTTAGCCTAAAACGAAAAGAAACCTCTGGTTCAGCTTAGAAAAATGATCATTCTGAAGAAATAACTTTGAATTCCTCAATTAACTCCGGGGAAGTTCAAAACATCACTTTCATTCTGATTCGGGCTATAAGTCCGATTCCGGCCAAAAGACCGATTTGGACCGAAATCTGATTTGTCCGAAATTCAAATTCAGGCAGAAAATTGAGTTCTTCAAATTTCAAACTCTGTGGAACTTCTACTGGGTTGTGTTTTTCAAATCACAAATTCTGCGGAACTTCAAAACCTCACGTCACGAAATTTCTCACTTTAACTTTGATTCCTTGACATTTTGAAGAAATAAAATTGATCTCCTCAATTCACTTAATTTTGGAGATATTTTAAACTGAATTTAAAACAAAAAAAAATTAAGTTCACAAAGTTTTTAAGCTGATACTTTAAGCTGAATATAAATGAAAAAACCTTTAAAATCATTAATTTTATTCAGTTATTTTAAAAATTGAATTTTTAACTGCTCCCTCCTCATCCGGGCACAAATCTCAATCCTGGATGTTCAAGCACCAGATGAAGGGCAGATTTTCAATCCCATGATCATCCTGATTCCAAAAAGGTATAATATGTCTATTAGAACAATTGTGGCTCGATGTAGAGGGTTTCAGACACACGGACGGGCAGACAGAATTTGCTGTTTATGTCTTATTACTGCACTCCAATGGTGAATAAATTGTAATGAAAACAGGACAAGAGATTCTGTCTAGTAATCTTTTATTCAATTAAGAATCATACTACGCGTCTACTTGACAAGCGAAAGTACAGCTTTTATAGTGTGGATTATCAAAGGGGAGATAATCCATATTCACAACACCCCGCACAACACTATAAAATCCCTGAAATCCGCTATAACTAGCACAATGTCCAAAATAAAGATCATCTAAATTTGTTATGTTAACGTTTCAGGCCTCATATTGAAGTAGTCATCGTTAGTAACGGCAGATTCATTTAGATGCGTGAAGAAGAGACTCAAGATAATTCATGTCAGTTCTTTTCTGTAATGACTTATGCGTCTTTTACTAAATTCATGAGCAACCTAAGGTCAGGGTACGTATTATACATAGTTACAGTACATGCTGATAGCAATCTCGGAGACACTAGATGGCTTCTGAACAATTTCGTCTGCACAATTTTACTTACAAGGCTTGGATTAATGCATTGTCTGATTTTCAGTTATATTCCAACGATCGCTCCCCAGAGATTTATCTTCTTAACAACACGCGAGTCATTGTGAGACTCGAACACGCGAGGCATTGTGAGACTCGAACACGACTCTCATGGTCGGAATTGTAAGGTTATATCCCCTCGGCCACACATCCACATTCACAGCAGTAATAACACAGCTTGATTCTGAAAAACAATTCTGATTTTCCCATCAAATCCTTTCTTTGCATGAAGCATAAACAAGTGAGGAAAAAAATCGAAAAAAAAATCAAATTGCATTTTTAAGCTTCCCCTGCAATCATCTATTTGAGATTCTTGTTTTTTTTTCTGAACAATTCGCCAATCAGAGTTTACCTGTTCTGTTTTTTAACAGTCACTAGTTCCGCCATATTTATTCTTATAGCAAATACGTTTTCCTTTTCTTGATATTTTTATTGCTATGTTAGTTTTTGTATTGCTTGATTTTATGCTCAGTGTTCCACCATCTTGACTTGTTTTGGGTTTTGGGAATGTCGTTTAAAACAGCTTTTTCGAGTGGCCACCATAAACAAGATGACATTTACAGTATAATTTTTATTCGCGATTCTTCTGCCAAAATTCAAAGATGATACGCGCCTCTGCGTCTGCAGAAGCATATCATCTAGAAATGGCGATGTTGCAGAGAAATAGGCTTTTCTACGATCTGCAGCGTTCGCTTTATATTTGTTTTGAAAAAAAGTGACGAAAATGATAACATTTCTGTAAAAAACGTTGAAACACCGGCGATCAAACGGGAAACGGTGTTTCAGCGTTAAGCAACGTCGAGCTTGGTCAGTACCTAGATAGGTGACCACTTGGGAATACCAGGTACTCCAAAATTGAATGTGCGGGTGGTGTAATGTATAACGGCTCAGAACTGAAAATCGGAGAGCCGAGTTCCAATTCCAGTCATGTACTTTATAGTCACATACGCACAAATACCATTGAGAAATGTATGGATCCACCTCTTCTCCCCCCATCTATGGCTTAATTAGTAGGACTTGTGTCAGTAAATAATTATTATCCCCTCAAAATATTCTTACAATTTAATACTATTTTCTGGCTTTAAATAACATGTAAAGGGTTGATAAGCCGTAAAAACTAAAATTTAATCACTCTAAGAGTTCAGTTATGAACCGCTACCGACTCCCAAGAGGATTTTTCCCAATCACTGCACTATAACTTGTTATATCTGTTATCTTTCCCACATACCCCCATAAACTGCGTCTCTTACACTGTAAACCTCTACCTCTAATGGCTCTTGGACCATCTACAGGAGAACATCATTGTAAAAAAAGAATAGTCTAGTTTTAATAAATTTGCATTTAGTTCGAGTTATTGGCACACATTTTGTCAAAAAACACTCTGTTGGTTCTGACATAATAACAGGAAAATGCCATATTCGCGATGTTTCGGCCGAAACATCGTGAATATGGCAATAAAGTCCGAACTATGCAAATAGTGTAAATAGAATCCGTTCTGCCTCCCATTGGCATTACAGATGATAACCTTCATCTTTCTAGACTTAGTTTTCCGCTGACATGAATGTTGCTAGTAAAGCTGGTTCACTGTATTGTGCTAGGCATTTTTCTCGATATAATCTAAAACATTTATAAGTCTACCATTCACCCAGGCTTGCAATATTGTTGTCATATCTGGCCTGAAGCTTCTGCTATGTATTTAGACATTCTTGATAAAATACAAAGAAGGATCCGCAATGTTATTGGTTCTGAACTGGCATCTCGGCTTCAGTCACTTTCCCACCACCCTAACGTATCTACCTTGTGCCTATTTTAGAAATATTTTCATGGTAATTGTTTTAATGAGATAAACTATATGAATTTATGCATACCATTACATTGGCCGCAAAGTCTCATCATTTTGCAGTTGAAATGGCCGCCAGGTATAACTGTAAGTTCTGTTTCTTCTATCATACTTTTCACTTATGGAATTCTCTTCTGAATTCTTGCCTCCCAGTCAACTTTGATCTTCAAAAATGTAAATACAGCGCCAATCGTTATCCTTTGTCTTCTAAGTTCCTGTTCTTTTATTGTTCTCTTAAAAATATTTTCTTTTTCTTATATTCTCTCACATTTAGTGACCCCTCGCGTCTTAGTGGCTTTATTGTCTTGCTTGGCGGTAAAATGGACATATTTTTGTGGTATTGGTTGTTTTAGACCATCGAATATGGCATTTTGTTTTTAAGATCTCAGTTTATTTATTTCTTTTCGTATTTTGTTTTAATCTGGGTTCAGTAATATGCAAAGTTTCAAAGAATGAATCATTCATATAACTTCGAAGCACATGACGTCCTGGGTATGACGATAAACTACATTCGGCAGCAAGGCCTCTAATTGGAAGGTTTTGGGGAGCATGGAACCACCTCTTAATTGCTGTTCTTCCCAGGTCCACGCTGATTCGAGATAGTAGCATCTGTTAAAGTCCTAACTATGGGCAAATAGTTAACCCCCACACTGGGATCAAAACACTATGAAAGTATAAAAATGCATTTTTATCGTAAAAATATTAGCAATACATTTTTGAAAAAAAATATTACCAGCAATACATGTAAAAAAATATTACCTGCAATATATTTAAACAAAGAATACAAATTCTATTCACATAAACCAATTCTAAAAATCTTGTCCTCATTAAATAACCCATTGAGATTGATATAGCGTAAACCAAACTGAATCGCATGATTAAACAAAATAAGTTTCGACTTGATTGACTTTTACTTAATTTATTGACCTTAACTCGTTCCATTGATTCAATATCAAAATCGCGGAACTTTGCTGCCTTGTTGTCTCGAAATGTCCACAACCACAGTGTCGAAATGAGTTTAGAATACCTACTCACAATGCCGGTAAGAAAAATTACACCGTAACATTCTTTATTGATTGGTGCCTTTAGGGTAAAGTATCAGAACTTAGGCCTGTCTTTTTCTCTTATAGTTTTGGTCGACCTCGTTTTTATTATTGGTATTTGTGATAGTATGAAAATAGTGAATGTCATCTAAGAACCGCGGTAATTGTGCAACACACATACACATACTTATAATGAACTAGAATTCACACCAAAATTAAAACGCTAAATCAGACATTTTCAAACGGAAAGAAATTTCTTCCTATAGGAGGAATTTAAAATCTAAAGAGAGAGCTTTTAGTCATGGGGGTGAATTCGGCATTAGAATAAATGGAAGTTTTGCCATTCAAAATTAACTTGCTACTCTTTGGTTTGTTCATGATTCTATTCTATTAGACTAAGAAAATACATTTAAAAAAACAATGAAAAATGACCAAGCCAATATTTTTTAATCAAGTTCACACCATACAAGAGGGTAAAGCCAATGAGACACAAAGGGGTGACTGCGTGTGGCAGTGTTAGAAACAGGAACATTGGATGCGGGATATTTTTCATAGCCAATAAAATAGCCCGGTTTGCAGTTCCATCTGACTTAGTCCCGATCTGTCTTGTCTTGAAGTCAGAACGCTACGTTCGATGTTCGAACCTACTTTGTGTGTCGACGCCATTTCTTAGTTTGTTTCTTAGTTTACTGTAGATTTGTCTTGCATATATCGTTTGCTTCTTTTTGTCCTGTCCTTTTCTTTTCTTTCTCTTGATATTGCTTATTGCAAACTTTGTCAATCCTGTTTGTTAGGCAGTTCTGCTATTTATTTTGAATTGAGCATGGCTATTGACTTCACAGAGCGAGAACAAGAGAAGAGTAATATGGAGGACAGTAGATAGCTATTGACATTGCATTTAAATTTTGGCAGATTAAAATTGGCTGCAAAGCAAGAAGCCGGAAAGGGAGTTCCACAAAGGAGAAATGCTAGATAAAAACTGTTAGCATAGAATTTACGGTTCATCTAGCTAGCTCGACTGTAATTGGTGAGACCTCGTCAACAGTCTAGCACTGCGCTTAAATTCAAAGAGTCTCGGCACCATAGCGAAGAGGTCATTTTATAGAAAATTCAAAGTGAGGCAACCTTACGGCGGTGGAAAAGTGCCTGATGCAGTGATACCAGATCAGAGCCGACAATATTACTGATGGATCTTTGGATTTTATCAAGGAGCCCTAGATAAATAGAAAGAACACCGGGCCATATGTGGCAGAAATATACTAGGTATGAATGAATGGAGACATAGCTATGTAAGATAGACTCTGCAGAGAAAAATTGGATAACAGGGCACAGTGAACCAACTTTTAAGCAGCTGACATAGCAATGGATTCAATATAGTCTTTCCACTTCATATCAGCCGATGGAAGGCAGAAAGATTTCTCGCAGAAGATCAATGAAGAGCAGATTAGTTTTGAGGCGTTAAAATTAATATTACAAATATTTTGGAAAATACTGGCCAACAACAGTGTTTCGTTATTTCAAGATTTATGTTTTGATTGAGCTGAATTCTAAATTAAGCATTTTCATTATTAAATTAAAACTAGTTTGTCTTCTTTTTCTTTTATTGTTACTTTTTACAGTAGTAGAATATATATCTGGAACGTCGAGGTTAATATGAAGGAATCAGTCAGTTAGTTATGTGCCATGCGTGATACACGCTTAGGCGATCATGTATCTTTCGATACATGACTGAAGAGGCAGATTTTTCCATCAGTTCTGTTATATATCCATAGCTGGGGGAGAAGAAGTGGATTCATACCTTTCCCAAGGGTATTATTAGCACGTAAGTGAATGTAATGGATTCGTCTGGAATTCGAACTCGGCTCTCCGATTCCTCAATCTCAGTCGCTATCCATATATGATATCATGTTAGGGAAAACTAATAAAAAGTAACACACTTATATTATTATTATTATTATTATTAATAATAATAATTTTTGACATGTATTTGTTTCAACATTTCGTTTCTTATCGCTGTTCTGTGACGCTTAAACAACAACATTGATTAGAGCTAAAGAATAAGTTGTCAGTGAGATCTGAAATCAAATTCCTAATCTCATATAGTCTGTCTACCTGTAAGAACATTTTAACAATTAGGCTACGAAAGCTGGTGTGATAGTCGTCATTCCAATTTAGCTATGAAGCTCATATTTTCTTCGTTTTTTGATTTCCACATGACCAACATTAATAATAACAATGCATTTCAAATCGTAAGCATTATGCCAATAAAGTTAGAGAACAGAAAAGCAGAAGATGGCGATTAATTCGTGTAGAGAATGTTTGGTTTTGCAATAAGGATTTTGCTGGTTTTCTTTTATCAAAGATTTTGTGAAAGGATAAATCAATCTTTAAAACTTTAAATGAAAGAATTATCTCCCCCATATGCCTCCCAGAAATCCCTACCACATAATGGTAAGAAATCAGGTAAATGAAGACACCATTGCCAGTAATGGCTTACCATTATGTTGGAGATATTTCTAGGAGGTACATGTAGAAGGTATTTCTGCTGCACCCTGTATAAGTATATACACGGTGCCCAGTAAAAAAGCGTAAAATTTATGCTTCGAGAAAATACATCAGCTCTAATTGGTCAATCTTAGTGGCCCCCTAAAAGCCCACATCTGAATGTTATGGATTAATGTATGTAGAGTATAGTCCTAACCCACTTGCAAAGCCGTCGATATTGATTCATTGAAGTTGAACTTAACTGAAGCTTGGAATGAAATACCTCTTGACAAAGCTTACTGGTTGCCACGCTTACAACTTTGTGTTGAATATTCAGGCAAATATTTCGAACATCTATGATGATTGTTCAGTTTGTGCATGAATCATGATAGCTAGATAACTTTCATTCTGAATTTGCCGCTTTTTACAGGTTACCATGTAGTATTTTATTTGTGAATAACAAAAATACACCATGGCTTTTTCATTTCACCATTAGTAGTAGTAATAATAATGGTAATTTTATTAGTGGTAAATTGAGACAACAACGGAATACGACCAACATTTTTGGAAACACTCTTATTTCAAAAAACAGATTTGACTTGACTTTCAATAACAATAAAGAAGAGAATTAGTTCTCTAAAAATTCTTAAAACATAAATATTGTCGGTAACGTATATTGGCACAATGTCTTCAAAGTAATATCAGGAAAATATTATCAGGAAAATTTACGAAAAATCCACAGGGAAAACACCCATATGAGATTCCGAGTCGTGCAAGTATTGGCCAGGTCAGATTCTGCTGATAACAACCCATCCATCATACGAGTATGCTCCAGTCTCTTCTGAAAGTCTCTTCGTTTGAGCATTTTATTCGGTGAATACGAAAACCTGGAATCGGGTCGTTGGCTTCTGGTTAAAAAATGTTCAACTAAATACGTCTTATTATCAACAAGATATTTCGATTAAGGACGATAATGCTTTTTTTTATGCTATGCCAGCACACTTTTTATGAATTGGTTACATTAAGTTAAGATTTCTAAACCTAAAGGTAGAATTTGTTCCAAATAAAGTCCTCTTTTTAAAGAATGAAGTCTGTATTTTAAATACTTCCACCTGTTTTCTTAAACCAGAAAACCAATTTTTTCTTTTAATGATATTTTTCTATTTCTGGAAAATTATGGATGACATTACGTCAATGTGCCGTATTTCAAAATAATATATTTTATATTTTACACACGTAATAAGACATCGCATTCGTAGAAATAGATTTACATTGCGTTGCGAAAGTACTTACACCACGAGTAAGAACAGATTTTTGAAACAAGAATAAAACACAAGTAATTTACTATCGGAGTTAGCTCCTCCTCATTTCCTTAATCCTTCAACAGGGGTCTCTCTCCCCAGACTATAAATACTGACTGACCCTTCTCTCTCTCTCTTATTTCGACTCAAGCCTTGTGCCGCTACCTCGCACGGAGATGAGGTAAAATCGTTCTTTTTCCACTTACACCAATATGTGACCACTCACAGAGACAACGTTTCCCAAATTCTGGGAACGCGCTAAGAACAATACACGTACGTACGCACACTCAACACAACACACACACATAACTTCTCCATACAAACACTATGTAACTTTTCATGTCTTTGTGTATTAATATATATTTGTTTACCAATGTATATCGGTCTTGTTTGTTTTCTTTGTCTTCTTTGGACTTAATGTCCGCCATTCTCATGTAGCTGGACCGGCCAGCAGGAAATTTTAACCTTCTGATATCTCTTCACATCTTCACCCCCACGGTCCACTACATTACCATGTATTTTAAAATTCGAAGTTGTATGCTTTTAATTTAATTTTATTTTAATAAATAATATTGCTAAACACTCTTTACCATAAACTGTTAAAATTAGTAAATATATATTGCATAATTATTCACACCTATTTTTCCAAAAACTCTAATTCTTCTCATATCATTGTTACACTATAAACTGTTCACTTCCCATCGTCACAGATTTATCCGGGTGTGGCTGGCTTGGGGTGAAATTCTAAAATGCATTATTTCTATAAATCAGTCAGTTATGAGCCATGTGTGATACATGCGTAGGCGATCGTGTATCTTTCGATACATGACTGACGAGGTAGATTTTTTCCTGCAGTAGGTTGCCATTTCTTTCTACGGTAGACAAGTTGCCATCCAAGGCTATAGAACCCGGTTGCTATTTACCCATAACTGAGGGGGAGAAGAAGAGGATTCATACCTTTCTCAAGGGTATTAGCACGTAAGTGAATGTAATAGATTCGACTGGAATTCGAACTCGGCTCTCCGATTCCTCCATCCGAGCCGCTATCCATTACTTCACCGTGCCTCCATGTAAGTTAATACTACAAAATGTACAATTTTGTAATAGTAACTTACATGTTCTAATGTAACAGTGTATAATATATATATATATATATATATATATATATATATATATATATATATATATATATATATATATATATATATATATATATATATATATATATATATATAGATAGATAGATAGATAGATATATATATATATATATATATATATATATATATATATATATATATATATATATATATATATATATATATATATATATATATATATATATCCATTACTCCACTGTGCAGCAGTCATAAAGTCCAAAGAGAGTTTACAAGACTTCAGATTTTTGATTGATTGATTGACTGACTGATTTGTTTTTTACGATTTATCAACCCATCATGGTTTATTTAAATACCGAAATATATTCTGGAGTGTAAGTGTGAGTGAATATTGTATTAGCAGTGTTTGGAGAATACCAATGATTTTTCCAGAAACAAGCCCTCCTATTTATATATATGTATGTTGAGCATTACTGCCAATTACGTTTAACCATGCCTAATTAGTCTACATGCCCACTAAACTAATTTATGCAAATGAATGGATGAACAGGGACTGGGGGGGGTATTAAGGGACATAGAGCTACCAAAGTCAGGAAAGTGTGCAGAGCCATGTTTGCCCACCCCTGAAGAGGCAGGGTACATAAAGGAAAGTAGGGCATCGGAGATTTTATAATATCAGCCAAATATTTAGGTAACAAAGTAATCATTATTTTGAAAATGAATTTTTCTTTCACGGATATTGTCAAATCGAACTTTATATTGAAACTTGAAACGCATAAGCCCACGCTTTCACTATGGCGCTAAACCTGTAATAGTCCGAATGACCACGTGTAATTACCATACGACTGGCTTCCTTACTTAGACTCAATTTAGCAGGAGCGCGCGCCTCGCTAATAGATGCGGCAACGCCCCCATTTCTCTTTTCACCTTTCGTTAGCAACAATATCCGTTATGAGATATGATGCCTTTACCAACGATCAAGAGGTATGTCTCGCCCGAAGCTGACAATGAACCAATCAGAACTTTATTCATTAAAGACCTTGAGACAATATACAATCTAGAAGACTGGAAAAGAGTATTAACTGGTTTCATTTCCCTTTCAGATGTATGACGCTTTGAATGATCATGTATAGCGTTATGCGATAAACAAACCTTTCACCGTATAAAACTTAGCGCAGGTTATCCCAGAATTAACTATTTAAATGAAATCGATCAAATTTTAAAATAAAAATAACAAATTTTAAGGATGCGAATGGTAAATTGTCGCCATTTTATATTTTTAATTTCTCACAAATGGTGCCCAACTGATTACTGCACAGTAGACAAAATAAAAAACAAACAACGCGCATGCTCGAAATTAAAAATATAAAATGGAGACAATTTACCCACCCTCCATCTATCTATCTATCTATCTATCTATCTATCTTAATCATCTGAGAGTCACCTCTCTGCCTTCCATGGCTGATGTAAGCGTCCAGGAAAATGGCTCGGGCGCCTTTCGGTTTAATATTCCCAGCTGACAGAAAGTGGAAAGACTATTGAATCCATTGCTAGGTCAGCTACTAAAAAGGTTGTTTCACTGTGTCGTGCCAAACAATTTTTCTATTCAGCATCTATCATACATATCTATAAGTCTACAATTATCTATCTATCTATCTATCTATCTATCTCGATATATTCTTCCTCTTCTCTCTCTCTCTCTGTATATATATACATATATATATATATATATATATATATATATATATATATATATATATATATATATATATATATATATATATATATATATAAAGAAAGAACAGTATGATATATAATCCGGTGTTCTTATTGATTTTTTTTTTTTTTTTTTTTTACAAAACAGCGCTCAATGTAAATTTACAGAGCATAAATATTATGAATTAACGGATTTAAAATATGTTTTTTTTCGCTACACAGTAATAACCATGTTTCAAAAACTGAAGCTAAAAACTTCAAATTTAATTATATAAATTAATCTAAAAGGATTAGTTCTATTTCATCTTCAAGAGAATTTTGGAATAACTTATTTTTAAATTTACTGAGTTTTAAACGCAGATATAAATTCATAATTTCATGTTTCCAAGGATACAGAGAAATCCAATCATTCAGACAGGGGTGGTAGCATGTTCATTTTTATTAACTATTGTTGTATCAATTATGAGTTACGTTCGAAAAAGAGGTTAAGTTTAGGGAGGGTAGGTGTGTATTTTTCAACGAATTTTGACATCCGTTAAACGCATGTCGTCTGTTTTTTTTTTATTAACAGCAAAAAGTTAATGATGCTATTGTCACTTTTATTCATCTTTTACTTTAGATCACTGATTTCCCGTATTTTTGTTCGATAAACGATATCTTTAACATAACCCCATAGAAAGAAGTCCGGGTGAGTGATATCTGGTGAACGTGGTGACAAGGGAATTGAGACATTCCTTCTAATCCACAGGTCTGGAAATGTTAGAGATTCATTTAACAGTACCTCTTTCATCAACAGGAAACTTGGAATCCACGAATGCAATGTAATTAAAAACTTTGATAATACTGAGTATATAGAAAAAATCTGATTAAGATATTTCATCAGTTGCCTTTGTAATATATTTTTAAATTGTAAAGTGACTTTGTACTGTAAGTTTTTATCTCTATTTAGGTCCTTGTCAATTCTGGAAAGAAACATATTTAGTAAGACAAATGTTTGTTATGTTTTTGACGTAGGTCTCCGTTCTTTTGTCACAGAATACTTATTCAACTATCAGCGTTTGATAAAAGTGGAATTTTGTTACATTGTTTGTTGCGTTTATTGTGGACTTTTCAAGTGCACAATAGACTGGATTGCATTTGAATTACTTCAAATAAGAAAAGGTATTTAAAAGTTCTCAGCTTGACTGAAAAGCACTTACAAAAAAAATATTGGTCATTTGGTTCGATTTGGGGAATTAGGTCAGGCTGAGAACTTTTCAGCACTTTCATCGTGACTACTGGTCGTGTTTTTATATAAAGTACCGAGTTGGTGATATGCCTTACCAAACGTTGTCTAGGAAGAATAAAAGCACTAATTTCAAACAGAAGTAAAAGGTTTTCTCTGCGTGTTCAGTATGGTACTTTTGAAGGCTATTTTCTTTTTTTTTTACTAATGATTATTCGATACAAGACCAAAGCGCCGCTCAAGGTAGAGTTTACTAAATGATGTTGTATTAGCATAATAGGAGGGAAATTCAGTTTATGAGGTTATGTAGGAGAGATAACGGTCAACGCTAGACTTGAAGATTATAGTAATCGGGAGGCATCCTCTCAGGTGTCTGTTCCAGAAAATAATGGTCCGTAGGAAAAACCTGTCAGATGGGAACTTTCTTTTTACTAATAGAATACAAAGAGTATGAGAATGATTCGCTCCAATGTTCGTGGCCTCGTGCCTCTTGGATGTGAAGATCATTACTGGGGGAACAAAGGAATATAGCTAGTCAGAACATTTTCCATGGAAATAGCGATAGAGCAATCGACCTTCTTACGACGTTTCGTTTGTGGGAAAGGTGTTGAAAAGTGGAAAACAATGAATCGTCTAAAAGACTTTTGAATTGGCAGCTCCAGCCAAGATATAGCAGAAATACTCTATTCTGGACGGCTCAGGTGCTTTCACAACTACAAGATTAATCTCTTGTGGAATGATGGCATTTACAGTGTTTTCATTAATAAATGGTAATTGCTTTCGTGTTGAATATGACCAACTCGGCACCGCGGAAATATTCTAAGGCTATTGGATTTTATTTCTTTTATACATTAACTTTAATAGTTAGATTTCCTTGTGGAATCATAAATTTTTTCTGATTACTGAATGAGAAAGTGTCGCACTTTTCCTGAGCTTTGATAAACAAACGAATTGTGAAAGGCGAATTCAATGTCACAGATTTAGCTCGGAGTCTTATGATGAAGTAAACCAAGTTTTATGCTAAAACAACCAATGCGCGCGCACGCACAAATGGAAAGATAAGTGATAACAACCTTGGCATATTCTGTTAACCAAGACGTAACAGTGAAATAAGTGGTGGAAAAAGGAACTTAGTGAGACTATTGTATTTTGCTTAAGTTGAATTAATTTCCTAGTTTTTTATGTTTTGTCTTTATTTTTTATCCCACGTCTCGGCTACAGTACTTTCCAATGAGATGGGATTTTGGAATATCTAACACTGTTTTGGGGACGGCTTTCCTTCCTCGACACATTGGAGGTAATGCCTAAAAGTTCCTAAAACTCACCTCTTCTAAACGCGTGACGTTCCAGTGAACTCATCAGCACTACTATCGCATATATATATATATATATGTATATATATATATGTATATATATATATATATATATATATATATATATATATATATATATATATATATATATATATATACAATATATATATACAATAAATATAAATAAATGTACATGTAAGCATTCACATACAAATACATACATATATCGTTTGATGTAAGTGAAACAATGCTCAATGTTAAATAACAGATCTATTAAGTCTATATTAGTAAAAAATACATAGTACCCTACGCCGCTAGTACGTCTCGAAATTTTATGCGCAATAAAATCTTCAGGTACGTGAAGATTGCATTGCGCATGAAACTCCGAGTCGTACTGGTGGCGTAGGGTAATATATATATATATATATATATATATATATATATATATATATATATATATATATATATATATATATATATATATATATATTACCCTACGCCACCAGTATATATATATATATATATATATATATATATATATATATATATATATATATATTATCTAGGGCTTTAGCTTCCATTTTTGAAACATGGTTATCACTGTGTAGCGAAAAACCCATATTTAAAATCAATTAATTTATAATATATATATATATATATATATATATATATATATATATGTGTGTGTGTGTGTGTGTGTGTGTGTGTGTGTGTGTGTTTGTGTGCGTGTGTATTTATATGTATATATATCAAACACGTGCCATCAATAATTACTCAGGATAGGCAGATTGTGACCTTTGTGTAGTAAATCTACAAAAAATCAAATACTTTGCGTTTTATGCAGAATAATCAGAGTAACTTTCATAATTTTGTTGGATTATGTGCACATTGTGCCACAGAAGGAAAATGTAGCTGCTGATCTATTTTATTCAGGGTAGGCACTGCATACCTTGCCTACCTAGTGTCCCTTTTAACTATTTAAACGTTATTTTTAGTGGATAGTTCTATTTCAGTAGAAGAGCCGTTTATTTATTAAACGGTGTATTTATTTATTTTCGTATACCGTCCTGAATATTCAAGAAAACGCATTAAATCTGTCAATAAAGGTAAAAAGTTGTAAAAACCTGGACCTAAATTTAGTGTGGATGATCTAACGATTATATATATCATATGTGTTAAAAATCATTCAGCATATTTTAGGAAAAAAGTTCTTTACAATTCTGATGATAGATAGATAGATAGACAGACAGACAGATAAATAGATAGATAGATCTGAACAGACTGAGTTAGATAAATTGTTTACGTCCTATACGCTTACCCCACAAAATGTTTTATCAAAATAGTTTTTTATAATTAAAATACCTAAAATCAATATAAGTTGTCTATTCCATTTGAAGTTACTTTTCTTCACCGGAAAAAAATCTTTTTGGTTACTTAATAAACTTAGCTTAAAATGTAAGCCACTCAATTAAGCTGCAAGTCTCTCCAGCATGCTATCCATTACACCACAGCGAGACGCACAAGAATAATGTCATAATGTATTTAAAAATATCTTCTGTGGATATACAAATAAGTATATTTATAAAACGCTTGTAGAAGTCTGTATAACAATTCGTAAACTTTTCATTTAATGCTTATTCTACTTTTACATAATTATCGATAAAAAACATAAAAATAAAATCAAAAAAGAACAAAGATGAGAAATCACTGACAGGAAAGTGACAAAGAAAGGATAAAAGAAAGAAAAAGAAAATTAGATAAAAATTAAAAACAGTAAAAGCTAAGAAGAATGAAAAATGGAAAATTAATACAGAGAAAATTTATAAGGATAAAATTGAAATAAATGAAAAGTGACACAGTATAAGAAAAGCGATAAGGAAAACAAGATGGAGAAGAAAAATGACAAGTAAAGAAAGGTAGAATGTAACAGAAACTTGAGAAAATCTGAAGTAAAGGAAAAGTAACAAAGTATAAGAAACGAGTTAATGAAATAAAAGAGATAAAGACAGAAAGCGACAATTTTAAAGAAAACATGGAAGAAGAAATAGAAACAGAGAAATAGAGTATAGAAGTGTGGAGAAAGGTTGTCTACTGTCTATTAGCTACCCACCCCCCACAAAAACAGCACAACCCGATCTACGTAATAACTAATGGAAACACATCCAAACCTACAAGAAAAATGTTTCTTTGTAACGTTATTCGTTTTGTGATGAATTTCGTGTTATTTTTCGTCTTTCTGACTTGCACAACGGTGATGTATTAACCGGTCATGAAGCATAAGTGAAAACTGATAAAAAGCCCCCAACAGAAATGAATAACGCGTTTCTACAACTTATTTTTCTCTATACTCTTTTATATTGACCACCATTTTATTTTCATCGTTTTTTTTCTTTCAACTTAAAACGGTTACGTTTTAAAAAGACTGATTTTCATCTGACCATTGTCGTCTGTAATTTAGTATTTGATTCACGAGATACCAGAGATCGAAACTATTCTTTGCTTTCTACGTGCCGTGTCCTTTCAGGACGTAGGCGATCATGGCTTTCCACCCCCCTCTATCCCTTGCAGCTCTCAACAAGTTCCTTCCCTCTGCCACCTCCCCCAGACCATATTCTGTCATCCACTTACTTAAGGCCGCTAGGTATGGCATGCGTTGTTTTCCCTTGTCTCTCTTCCGTCTATTCGACCCGTGAGTATCAGATTCTCCAGGCCCTCCTTCCTCATTATGTGTCCCAGAAACTTCAGCTGCCTCTTCCTGATGTTAAGTATAAGCCTCCTTCTTGTTTGTATCCTCTCTAAGATTTCATCGTTGCTCACACGCTCGGTCCATGGTATCCTTAGCATCCTTCTGTAGAACCACATCTCCGTCGCCTCGAGTCTCTTTTCATCTTTGAGGAAATCGTCCAACATTCGCTGCCGTAAAGAAGGACAGATGTCACGTAACAGCTCAGTATTCTTTTCTTCGTTACCAAAAGAAATCCTCATGTCTCGCAATACTCTGCCCAGCTTTTGGATTGTGCCCTTGGCCATCCCAATACGCCTACGGATCTCAGTGGCGCACTTACCATCCTCTGTCAAAACGCTTCCCAGATATATAAACTTCTGCGGCTGCTTGATTCTAGTGTTCCCGACCTGCAAGTCGCATTTAGGGGTCATCCTTTTACTGATGACCATGTATTCTGTTTTCTTGTAGTAGTTCATTAGGAACCGTAATCTAAGAAGAGATGATCTTTGGAGACTTCAATATGTATTGGGTATCACACTAAGAGATACTAAATTAAGGTTTTTACTCGTTTTCATATCAGAATCTCGGAAGATTTTTCAGCCCAGTGAGTTGACTTAAGTATCCTCAACGTCACCAGAATCGGGCATCGGAGTATTTCGGTGCGTGAACCCAGCTGAACTTCGTATATATAAACGCAAGTCAATCGAATAGCAGTTAGCGGCAAACATGCACCTTCGTGGGATCAATAAGGAGGAGGGTAAAAAAGACGGTTTTCCAATGACACCGCTTTTATTTTAACTACCTTCAACTACCTAAAACAATAAACATTGCTGAAGAAGCAACGTTCATTCTTTTAAAAAGCGATGATTAGAATTTATTAAATTATTTATTGGAATTGTTGGCAAAACATTGACTAATTGCCAATTGATTCGAACTTTATAAAGGGTGTTTCATTAAGACGGATCAAAGTCAGCGGTAAATAAATCAGTGTTATTGGTGAAAATTTATTTATTTCTCTATTGGAAAATGTCATTTAAGTCATGGCAATTATCTGTGAAAAATAATATCGCCGAAATGTCCGCCAAGGCTGTGGCACACACCTCCCCTCCAATTTTTGATGACGTCTCTGCATAGCTGCTCCTCGATCTCACCAATATCCCAATTATCTCACCTTTCAGCTGTTGAATTGTTGTTGGCATGTTAGCATCGACCTTACTTTTGAGATGACCCCAAAGGAAGAAATCTAATGGCGACAAGTCGCACGATCGTGGTGGCCAATTGACTTCGCTGTTTCGAGAGATGATGCGACCTGGGAACTTCTCATTCAATAAAGCCATTATTGCATTTGCTGTGTAATAGGCTTCGATAACTTCAACACGTTGTTTGATTGTTAATCTTTCCATGGCTGAAATTATCAGACTTAAGTTGTTGAATCTGAAAGAAAAAGAAAAAATTATTAGACGCTTAAACTTAATTCACTTTTAAAATCGTTCAAGTTATTGGAACACCCTTTAAAACGGTAAAGGATTTCCTTGTAGGTGGTTCACATATTTCTTTACAAATTGGTAAATGATAAATATTGCAATTGACGTTCCATCCGACACAGCACTCTGTTTACTTTGATCAGTCTTATTGTGGTAGTGCCTCGCAGTGTCTCTGCTGTCCCAAAGGCAATGATAACACGGGAATTTGTTAAAGCCGGCTTGGAGACACATCAGGAAGCCGCCATTTTGAAGTCTCTGATAACCTCGCAACCGTACTCTCTATATTTCAAGGTTCTCGTTATGAAGCAGCACAGCTTTGAGTCGCCTGGATGAACTGTCGATGAAGAGGAGTCACTCACTAAGATTACGGTCGATTCCAGTTGCCTTGAACAGACCGGACACATAATAGCAAAAGCAAAGCCAATCTTGACGGGTGTAAAAGCTTGAAAAATACTGGTGGTGCTTTCTCTGATATACGACTTGCGCACTTTCGTCTAACACATTCCACTGCTTGAGACTAGATGTCAAAAGTTAAACATTAGACTTTGTGAAGCTAAAATCTCTGATTAGGTCGTTGAAGTCTAATTGGTGGCGGTAGTATGGGTTTCAGCTGTGGCCTTGTAATGTGGATCAATGACTTCATCCTCTTCTGAATTGCTGTTCTCTTCTGAAGATGATTGCTCTCTCTTTGGAGGAGTGGGTACAGAGTGTTTAGAGCAGTATGGCACTGGGGCAATGATGACAGGTCTGGATATATGGTTGCAGGCGCATTCTTACCAGCTCCACTTTTGAAAGGGCCCACCATACAGAAGAAGCAATTGCTTGAGTGGTCAGTTGGTTCTGTCCAAATTCGTGTGATTGTGAATTTCATGACTCTATTTTCCTCTCTGTCCAAGTCACAAAAACAAAGTTTGAAGGTAATAATAATAATAGTCTTTCTAAAGAGAAGCAAGTAGGGAATAGCACTTACTGGCTAAAGACGAAAAAAGTTTAAATTTTGTTACACAGTATTATAGAACATTTTTTTTTATTTCTGGAATCTAAGCTTTGTTCAATGCATGACGCTATTCTCGATCAGAAATATATAAAATGTCATCTGTATACAAATGCTTTCTTAGAGCAGTTTGGTTTGGTTTGGTTTGTTTTACGGCATATCAACCTCAATTGGTTATTTAATGCCGGCAAGATTGTTATTGTTGGTAATATTTTTTTCAAAGATTTAATACTGGTAATATTTTTTTCTTCAAAATGTATTGCTGGTAAAAATGTATTGCTGGTAAAAATGTATTGCTGGTAATAATTTTCCTCAAAAATTTATTGCTGATATTAAAACCTATTTTTACACTTTCATGGTGTTTTGACCCCAGTTTAGGGGTTAACTATTTGCCCATAGCTGGGACCCTAACAAGTGCTACCAACCCCGTGTCAGGGTGGACCTGGAAACACCAGCAATTAAGATGTGGTTCCACTCTCCTCAAAACCTCCTGAACATAGGCCTTGCTGTCGGACGTAGTTTATCGTCTTACCCTGGACACGGACGTAGGACGGGTTTCTTAGATCAATTGTTAACGCTGTGTGAACATTGTGGGCTAACGCTGCAGGATCACAATAGTGGTTTTCTAAGCGTAGCTTATATATCTCACAAGGCCGAAAATATGAGGCCCTCAATTAGTCGTAATTGATCTACCGAGACAAGCTCGTTAATCATTGCACAACGTCGAAGTGTCCCGTTAAAAAGCACAATGAACTGTAGTAAATAATAGAAACATCACTTGAGGACTTTCTACAGAGAGCAGTAACTAAAATAGCACATATAATTCGAACTGAAAATAATGACATAATAAACATATTGACATGTCACACGACTTCCAAGAAAAGATTAGGAAGGAAACCCCCACCAATATTGGAAAGAGCGATAACAGTAACTGGACTTAAGAAACCTATTTTTCTGAAAACTTGTTTCAAGGGGAAGATTTTATGAATTTCAACCGAAAGTAACACTGGCAGCTCGGCGAATGAATGCCGAATGTTTCCTTATAATGAAACGGTTAACATTACGATTACCATTTTCTTTGCTTTAAAATTGTTGTGTCAATCGGGAAGGAGATTTCTTTCAGGATGTATGTCATTTTCTGTTGGTCCAGCAGGTCTCTACTTATTCTATTGTGCTGTAAAGTTGTCACTGTTCGTATCGAACTAACCCAAATGATTTTCATTGTCTCAATTATTTACTTTACTCTACAATAGATTAAAATAATTTTAAGATGTTTTCAGAAACTTTTTGCCTGCATCCGTTATTTAAGACAGTCGATGAACTTCAGAAAATAAACTTAAAAAATTCTTTACAAATATTCAACACTCTCCTTACCATTCTACATGGTTTCTATTCTTCTTTGGATAGCTAATTCTTGTAATATATTTGTAAGATTTGAAACCATTTTTATTGATCCAGTGACTCTTTTACTTTATGTGCCGTCTCCTTTCAGGACGTGGATGATCATAGCCTTCCACAACTTCCTATCCTTTGTAGCTCAAATGAATTTTCATTTCCTCCCAGTCCATACTATGACACCGTTTACACAGACTATTTAAGTAGGTTACTCACTGTTTCATTCTAGCATTCAGTATGTCCTATGAGTGGCAAATTCTCCAAGCCTTCTTTCCTCATTGTGTAACCCAGAAATGTCAGCTGTTTCCTTCCGATTTTAAATATACGTATCCTTTTGGTTTCTATTTTACTTAAAACTTGCTCATATGTTTCATCCATGGCATTCTCAGCATTCTTCTGTATAACCACATTTCTTTTGCCATAAGTCTCCTCTTCCCCTGTCCAGCATTCACAGCTATACTTTACGAATTTGGTTGAATATTGAGCGAAATAAGGTCAAAGAGGAAAAAACAACAAAAGAAGAAAAAAAAGGTGAAAATTCAGAAACTACCTAGAGCAAGAAATGACGCGAAGTTGTGGAAAGCCAGATCACCCATGTCTTTAAAGAATGTGGCACATAAAAGAAAAATGGATTTTTATTGCATTTTTGCGATTACGTATTTGTGTTAATAGAAGGCAAAATAAGAAAAAAGATGGATGCAAATGGAACTAAAGATATTTATACACCCACCCCCCCAAAAAAAACTAAAAAAAAAAAACATGCAATTGTTGAGAGCATTGATATTCACGAAGGCGAAGTAATAGAAACTAGACGGTAACAAACAGTTAATCAGCATGTGATATAGACCTTTGTCTTGTTATAAAAAATAATGTCACCGCGCATGTTCTAAAGGGTCCCTTATTCTCCTTTACCCCCTAGTCTTCCACCTTTCTGATTATTTTTATTTCTTTAAGAACAAAATTTCCTAAAGAATCATAATCATATCATCATACGAATCAGTATTGGTCTTTTATAAATTGTTCATCTTCTAAGCTTACCATTCAGATTAATATGACTGACGAATAATGGATTTATTCACTTTTTTAAGCAATGAAAAAGTCTGAGCCCACGTGATTGTCTGCTGGTGAGTATAACTGAAAAGAATAAACTTTTTCATGACTTTAATGTTGCAATTTGTCTCATTTTATTATTATTATTATTATTATTATTATTATTATTATTATTAAATCACTTTGTGTTTTGCTAAATAAAGAATTTGTTCTTTTATGAAATGCATGGATTCTCATTTTGATGCGAGATTTCTTTTATACCAGTTACAAAGTTTCTTCAAGTCGGTATTTTTTCAATCTGATTAGATTTATTATTAGTGACTTGCTATGTATATCTCGAAGAAGGTATCTATACTATCAAAAACGTTTCAAACAAAGTAATTCGACACGAAAGTAAATATACAACAGGTTGAAAAGTTAAAATAAAATCTTTTTTTCGTAATATAGGAATTTAATAGTTTGGTTGTTCAGAAGAAAGGTATGTCTTATGTTACCAACAGAGTCTAGATTCAAAGGTCCACATTTCTAAACAAAGCAAAAGACCGGCTGGTGAGGAACGTTTCCCGTTCGGAATTATAACACTGCACGTAGGCGAAAATAGAACAGAGAGAGAGAGGGGGGGAGAATTTCCTTTCAAATTCGTAAGTTTTAAAACATATCCGTCAGTTTCATCTGCTACTATCTATCTCCTCTACAGCTCATGTCTCTACTTTAATATTATGTACATCTTTCAATCAGAGGCATTTTGTCGGTCATCACTGTAGACCAAATGAAAATAAATAGCCTGAAATCTCCATGGCTCCCCCGCCTCAATTTAATTAATAAAAGCAACAGTAATTCATCGACGAATTTGATGATTTTCTAAGCGCAGCTTAGATGTGGGACAAGGCCAAAGGTATGGAAATGGAAACAAAAACGAAACATACTTAACATCAGAAAGAGACAGTTGAAATTTCTAGGGTACATAATGGGGAAAGAGGCCTAGGAAAATCTGTTATTCACAGGGCAGATTGAAGGTAAGAGGGACAGAGGAACCAATGCATAACGTACTTAGTGAGCCTGAGTAAATGAATGAGGAAACGGGGTTTAGGGGAAATAACAAAAAGACAGAATTTATTAAGAGCTACAAAGAACTGGAAATTGTGGAGAGCCGTGATCACTTTCGTCCTGAGGTGATAAAGTAGAAAAAGAATACTATTTCTGGGTTAATTTTTATATTTCCTTAAGTATCTGTAAATCTCATTTTTGGGGGGAAATTTTTGCAAGTTCTAATTCTTGACTTATCGAGCCTTTATTCATTACACCAGACCGCGCATGCGTGATGTTACTGTTGTTAAACCATGGTTCATATTTCGTAGGGAATTTCTCTATCCTTAAGTTAAAGACATTACTTCTGAGAATTAAGATAAATTCCGGTAAAATCTTCATGTTAAACGACCGCGACTAGTCCAATATATCTACAATTAATTGCAGACGTAGTTCAGGGATTTTCATTAACCAGGAAGTTTATTTGATTTTAAGTTTTCATTGTTAGTTTATTTTTAGGATCCAAATATTTTCGGTTAAATACAATTGATAACTTTTAGATGCTTCTGTTCAAATTATTTCTTCTTGTTTAATCTTCTTGTCTTATCGAACTAAGTAACGAAATCCGATCAATTTTGTCGCCAGGAACTAATTGTCATAAGTGACATAAATCGATGTACCACTAATAAAGCTCCAAATATTTCTGAAGAGCCAAAAAAGCGAAAATGGAATCATTGAAAGCTTTTATCTTCTCTTTTTACAAAGGAAGGTTATTAATTGTGCGATGTCAGAGGTTTCCTTGGCAAGGGCGATCAACTGTACTCTAGAGATGAAAACGTTTTGTAGCGTGTTTAGCTGTTTGGTTTTTAGCAAATACAGCGCGCGGCTAACAGAAAAAATGTGTTGGTTATAAATGATGTTTTCTTTTGAAAATGGCAGACCCTTGTAATATTAAAAGGTCAAATACAAGATTATACATGAATTTTATATTCCGTATCATTTTGTATTTCACGGTTTACTTTGTTGTCCTTAAATCATATTTGCTTCAAATATTTCTTTTTTTTTTTCGGAATCTTTATTTTTCTGTTTTTGCCATTCATGCATTTCAATCCATATTCTTTTCTTTTTCCTTTTCTACCTTTCTTTCTTTCTTTCTTTTAATTTTCGCTTATTCCTTCTAATTCTTTCTTTATCTCTTTCTTTAATTGTTCTTTATGTTTTTATTTTTTCTTTCTTTCTTTCTTTCTATATATTTACTTTTATTTTTCTTTCTTTCTTTCTTTCTTTAATACCCATTTTTTGCTTCTCTTTTCAGTTCTTAATTTTCTTTCATTTCTTATTTATTTTTATACATATTTTCATTTCTTTTTTGTTGTTTTTTCTCTGTTAATTCTTGTTTTTCTTCCTTTTTCTTTCGCATATCATTTGTCTTCCATTCCATTCGTTTCCATGCTTTCCATTTCCCTGTTTATCTTTTCGTTTCATTTCTGGGTTTTTGTTTTATTCTCTCTCTCTCTCTCTTTCACTCTTTCTCTCTCTCTCTTTCTTTCTCTCCTTCTTTCTCTTCTTCTCACTCTCTCTCTACTATTCACTTTTCATAATAACACGATGCTGGGTACAATCAAAGACAGCTGATAACCACGGAACCAACGTCAATAATTCCGGTTACACGAGTTAAATCTCCTTGCAACAAAGGTTTTAAAAGGACTTCGAACTGAAACTGATTGCTTGAAGGTCAGTCAAAATTGAGCCTCTATTGATCGACTAACTTTTCAAATGTACCCGCCATTTTTATTCGCGCTTTCTTTTCCAGCCTCCGCCTCATCCAGGAAAACAAGATCAGAGATAAAAGGCTTTATCGTATGAGATCACCCAATACTAAAAGTCGTGACGAAACGAAAAATCACGAAGTCGATCAATTCAATGGACTGCATTTTATAAAAACAAAACAAAGAAAACAAAACGAAAACTTCATTTAATGTCATTCTACAAGCTCAGTAGTAAACTCAACGGAGCAAATAATTACTGAGTAAGAACTTCACAAGATAGAAAGACTATAATCTTGGGGATGGAGTGTTGAAATCCAATCCTTATATATATTTCAGTTGCTGTCTACAAATTTTATTATTGGCACTTGTATAAACAGATAATTGAGGTTATCATCTTGAAACTGATTAATAGAACGCATAGCAGAATTAGACCGGAAATAGTAGTTTCGATAAAGACACTCGAACAAGAAATATAATATTTGGGATCGGAGCGATATCAGCAGGCGTAATTCAAATGCAGGAGGACAAATAAAGACAAAACAGTAATCGCAACATGAACCTGGGAAACATTGTGCCAATTCATCGACGGATTTGATGATTTTCTAAGCGTTGCTTAGATATGGCTCAAGGTCGAAAGTATGTAGATGGAAAAATGTTTTGTTGATATTAAACCCCAGGAGAGCGACTCGTTGTGCCTTTTCAGGTTAATATTCTCAGTTGACATGAAATGGAAAAATTACATTGAATCCATTGCTAGCTCAGCTGCTAAGAAAATTGGTTAATTGTGTTGTGTTAGACAGTTTTTCTCTGGAATATTGCTGCCATATATGGTTCGGTGCTCCTGCTATGTATTTAGAGATTCTTAATAAAATCCAAAGACGAATTAGCTATATTATTGGTCCAGGGCTGGCATCTTACCTTCAGTTACATGACATATTGAAGGCAAAAGGAACAGAAGGTAACCTACCTAACAGGCTTGTGCAAATGGATAACAGATTAAAGAGTGTGAAGTAAAAAAAATCAAACATTGCTAAGAGCTGCAGAAACTTGCGGAGAGCTATAATCACCCACACCTTGAAGTGAAAGGGCACATGAAAGAAGAAGACTGGTATAAATACTACATAAAGAAAGAGTTGAAAAGGCTTTGTAAGGAGGAAAGCCCGCTACAAATAATAAACATGAATCTCAGGTCACCTACACACAATTACGTAGGTGGAAAGAAGGTGTGGCATAGAATGGTGTGTTGGAGAGATAAACACACAAATGTAGCTGACCTGGTAGTGGAAATTATCTAACAAAAGGAACATACCACCACAGTCAAGAAAATAATTAATTTTGACGACCTTAAATCCTGAAACAAAATCGTTCTAGAAACCCTGCCAGGTCGAAAGGACAAACTTTTTTTAGAAATATGAATACTTACTTCTGCGTGAAAGCTTTCTTCATTTCTTTTAATCATTTCACTCCAAGCAGGGCAATAAAGCCACTAAGATGAAATGGGTTACCAAGTGCGAAAGAATATGATAAAAAGAAAAAAAATATTAAGGAGAGAGGATAATAAAAGAACAGGAATTAAGAAGACAAAAGATAACGATGGACATTGCATTTAATTTTTTGAAGATCAAAATCGACTGGAAAACAAGGGAACGGAAGCGAGTTTCACAGGCGAGAAGTGCGAGAGGATAAAGTTAGCAGAGGACGTGTGTTTACATCTAATTTCAACTCACTTTTCCAATTCCACCTCTCTCTCTCTTTCTCTCTCTCAAACACACACACACACACACACACACACACACACACACACACACACACACACTTTCTCTTTTGTTAAAGAATATGTCAAAAGAATTTGAACTTTCTACCTGCTAAGAGAACTTTTGATACACAAAGGAATATTTTTTGCAACTTTTTCTAAAATATTGTTGATTATTTCTTTGCGCAGTTATTTGTGTTGCTTTTTTGTAAAGACCTTTTCCTATTTTCTTTATATATATAATTTATATATTCTATTTCCAATCTTCTTTTGGGCTTCAGTTGTTGTCAACTTTGTTACAGCGCCATTTGCTGGTTCACAACAACAACAAAAAACATTTACTGGATCAATGACCCTCTTTTTTTCACCTGTTTTAAAGAAATAAAGCTTATTTGAAACCAAAAGGTCACAATCACGTCATAAAAACGAAACAAAAATAAAATAGAAGGAGAAAGCGGTCAAGAAAGAAAGAATCTTTCTTTCTGAGTTTTTAAAATCAATGAAAGATAAGAAGAAGAAGAAGATTTCTTCTTTTTCTTCCTCTTCCTCTTCCTCCTCTTCTTCTTCTTCTTCTTCTTCTTCTTCTTCTTCTTCTTCTTCTTCTTCTTCTTCTTCTTCTTCTTCTTCCATTAACCTGGAACGAAACAAAAATAAAATGGAAGGAGAAAGCGGTCAAGAAAGAAAGAATCTTTCTTTCTGAGTTTTTAAAATCAATGAAAGATAAGAAGAAGAAGAAGATTTCTTCTTCTTTTTCTTCCTCTTCTTCTTCTTCTTCTTCTTCTTCTTCTTCTTCTTCCGCCATTAACCTTGGAAGGTGTTGTTGGGGCGCTGACGCTGACGTGCTGAGCTATCCACCATTCTCCCCCGTCTGTCGCGGCCGTGTGCCAAAGACTGGGTCTCCGCGCGTATGTTCTTTGTGTGCTCATCATGTGGCGTTTTAACCTGGCGGAGCGCATCCATTTCCAGATTAGACCGCAGCTGATGTCCTCCAAATTGGTGGCTCGCCTTGGTCGCGAACACGTAGCCTTTGTAGTTCATCTGAGAAACCCTACCATTCTGACCAGTGACCTGCGTAGAGGCGATCCTTCGCCTAGTCGTGCCGTGTTAACATCACCGCCCAAGTGTTCATGCCCCTGTGAACCACCGTAGAGACTTAGAGCCACCACATGAGTAATTTAGGGGATGTTTAAGGATTATGATTAAGCTTATGAGTGACACGAATTTGTTAAATCAACATTTATTGGCTCGCATCCTACTCTGTTGTTCTCTGCATTTACATTCTAAAAATATGTTTGTATTAATGATTTCAGTTGAACAACATTAAGCGAACAAATATTGCGTTATATTTTGCAGTATAATGATGTCTCGGCATGGGAATCCCTGTGCAAACTTTGTATCACGATCGCCAGTTTAGCAACAAAGAGGAAAAAATATACGTAAAAATAAATATCAACACAATGAAAGCTGGTCATACAGATTTTATTATTGTGCTGAGAACAGTCACTGAAAACTATTCCGGAAACCTTAACTTTTCACAGCCTTAAACGGAAGAGAAAAAGAGAGTGTCCGAGTACGTGTGTGTGTGGGGGGGGGTGGGGGGGGTATGGAGATAGAGAGAGAGATGTAATGTATAGAATACCGGGAGTGAATATTAGCGCTAATATAGTGTAATATCATGTATGCGTCGATAATGCACAATAACATAAGGTAAGTGATACCGACTCCTTACCGATGCCGCGCTAAGAACTACTGCCAGTTACAATTAAAGATAGAGTTGTAGCGTGCATGTTCAAAAAACTATATGTAAATGTCTTTCATTGATTTTGTCCGAAACTCTAATTAACTTTCTTTACCCCTTTCTATAAATTTCAACTAAAGATCGTGGCTGAAGAGAAATAACTACCACTAATAAAATAAGCTCATGATTAACAAATTGTAATAATGAAATCATAGACACTGTCCTATTCTTATTCTTGCTGACGAAACTATTAGAAAGTTTACTGTTTGTGTCAATGGGTGGTGTTCCAGGTTTTGTAAAAAACAATATTTTGAATATTAATTTTTAAGATGAATAATCTGGCGCAGAACAATCTTCTTGATTCCCATGTGGTCATACACCAATCTTGGTAAATATCATTTTATTCATTTATATACTCACCATTATATACCATGACTTGTTGCCGCTTAACAGGCAACGAATTCTGTATCTTGAGACGTTTTCGCATCAAAAAGCGAAAAGAATGTTCAACGAAATCTGAATCTCGAATCTGTTTTTCCTGAGAGAATGTCCCCCACATAAAATATATTTACCCCCACCACTGCATTTTTTATCATATTCTAGCAATACTTCTTTTTCTTTGATTTACACTTTTATTTAAAAATAATTTGAGTTGTTAGGTCTGAGTCTTAAATAATTTACGTTTTTGTTTATCAAATTTATTTTCAAAAAAAAAAAATTACATTTTATTCAAAGGTTCTGTAGCCTTGGATCGCAACTGGTCTACTGCAGAAAGAAATGGCAACTTACAGCGGGAAAATATCTGTCTCCTCAGTCATGTATTGAAAGATATATGATCGCGTAAGCCGTGTATCACGCATGGCACATACCTGACTGATTCACCCTTATTTGCAATGAGTTGTGTCCATTTATGAATTTCACAGATTTTGATGGGAAAAATAGTTTCGATGAACTCTTAAATCTTGTTTTCATTAGATTGATTGATCGATTCGTTATCTATCGCTACATCCCTTTGCAGTTTATTTCAAGCCAGAAAATATTTTTAGATTGTAAGAATTTTTTTAGATAATAATGGTTTAGTGAGAAAATTCTTACTAATTAACCCATAGCTTGGAGGAGGAGAGGTGGATTCTTACTTTTCCAATTTTTTTTAGGTAATAATGGTTAAGTGACCCAATTCTTACTAATTAAGCCATAGCTGGGAAAAAATGAGTTCATACCTTTCCTAAGGGAACTTGTGGGTAAGTGAATATAACGAACCCTGCTAGAATTGGAACTTGGCACTCCGATTAGCAATTTCGTGTCATTATCTATTACACCATCCGCACATCAAAGCTTAGAGCAACTGTGATATTACCAAGCGGTTAACCAACGAAGTACTGATCAGGCTCGGCGTTGCTTAACTTTGGTAATCGTACGGAAACAGGTGTATCAACGTGATGTAGCCATAAGCCCTGTTTTGTAATAGAGAATGCGTTTTGTACAGATCGAGAAAGGCCAGGTGGAGTAGAATAGATCAACCGACTTTCACTTTTTTTCCATTATGCGGTCCATCGTTGTCATGGAGGATAACAAACGTTTTCTGTCAATCCACTGAAATCACCACGCACAAACTAAATAAATATATTCTTAAGTACCACGCATGATTAATAGTTAGGTTGATACGTTTTTCATAACAATTGGTTCCCCTAAACGGAAATTAATTATGACTCAACCTCTTAGATCTTCTGCCATTTTGTGTAGTTACATTCACATTTATGAATATTGCATATTTGCCGAATAACTTATGTGCTTTTTCTCATAGACTAGAAAATTTTGGTATCTTGTTGGCCAATCAGAATTAAAGACAAAGGAGTTTTTCAAAGGCAAGATTTATTGGGAATTTGCAAGCGAATTTCCATGAAAATTGGCAACGAAACGAGATAGAAATCAACCACGCGAAAATTAATGGAGGAAACTTGATTAAAACTAAAAGAGAAAGAAAATCGAAGCGAATTGCAACAAATCATTGCATATACCGACATATCTACAACTTCTTCTATGTGTTGTGTTACTTCAGGATGTGGGTGACCATGTATCTCCACAACTTCCTGGCCTCTGTAGCTCTAAATAACGATTGTCGTTTTGGTATCTCTCCTAATATCTGTTCTTCCAGCCATTAACACAAGCTCGTTGGGTAGGTTAATCGATGCTTTCCTCTATTCCACTTGTCTTCAACATGTCCTGTGAGTGTCTAATTCTCCAAGCCTTCCTTCTTTTATGCACCCGTGAAATTTCAAGTGTCTCTTTCTGAGTCTAAATATAAGTGTTCTTTTTGTTCTCATTTTCCGTAAAACTCCCTCATTAGGCACATGTTCAATCCATGGTATTCTCAGCATCTTTCTGTAGAACTACATTTACATCTGTGAGGAGATTGTCCAGCATTCACTGTTATATAAGAAAAAACGATATTACAACAGTTAATAACCTTTTTTTTTGTTTCTAACAAAATTTTCCTGTTTCTTAATATTTTGCTTAGCTTTTGAAAGGCGTATTTCCCTATTCCAATGCACCTTCAGATTTAAGCTTCGCATTTTCCGTCGTCTGTTAAGACACTTTCTCGATATTTAGACATTTGTATTTGTTGCTAGTGAGTGTATAACAGAGAAAATGTCAGGTACAGAAACTGATTTTACTTGCTCCTTATAGCCACAGTCACGGCGATGAGATCCAAACGAGACTTTGGTCATGTTCTCGCAGCCATTAGACAACATGACATAATAGAAAGAATAAAACAAACCATGCACGCCAAACACTAATTGATCAGTCGCTCGCAAGTAACGAGAAAGAGGTGGGACCTTACTTGCTTTAATCGATTTTCTTCGCCGACCAGATTGCCTTAATTACTCGGCAGACCTATTCGACGTCGTTTTATTTTGCTCTTTTCTATCATTCAATTGAATCCAATCAATACAGGCTACAAAATATCACCCACAAGTCCTTAGTAAGACTCTCGCTTCATTCCACTTTTCTCCACGCCGATAATGAACACGTCTTGTATTCAATGGGTTCAGTTTTCTTTTAAAGTTACGGAATTCAATCATAATCCTATCCTGAAATGCAGAATGAATTAATTTCTTATTGCTGTTATGTAAATTTGTCTTGAAGCAAGCATTATCATCACTGTTTCCGTTGCCCTCTTCCCTATTATGGACGCATTCTTCAACCAGATTTAATAGACTTGCATCAAAATATGATAAACGTACAAAGATGATGTGCAATTTATTATTTAATCATTTCACCCCAAGCAAGGAAATAAAGCCACTAAGACGCGACGGTGGTTACTGAGTGTGAAACAATATGTGAAAAAATATTATCATTAAGAAAGAAGAATAAAAGAAGAAAGAATTAAAGATGGCAGAAGATAACGATTGACATTGCATATAAATCTTTGAAAATCAAAGTTGGCTGAAAAGCAAGAAGCCGGAAAAGAGTTCCGATGATGTGCAATTTATTATTTAATCATTTCACTCCAAGCAAGGAAATAAAGCCACTAAGACGCGACGGTGGTTACTGAGTGTGAAACAATATGTGAACAAAATATTATTATTAAGAAAGAAGAATAAAAAAAGAAAGAATTAAAGATGGCAGAAGATAACGATTGACATTGCATATAAATCTTTGAAGGTCAAAGTTGGCTGAAAAGCAAGAAGCCGGAAAAGAGTTCCACAAGCGAGAAGTGTAAGAGATGAAACTCTCAGCATAGAACTTACAGTTATATCTGTAAAATGATGAGACCATGCCGCCAATATAGTACTGTGCTTGAATTCATAGTCTTGGTACCATAGAGGAAAGTTCATTTGAAAAATTCCCATGAATTTCTTTTTTTTATGAAAAAAGACACAATGAAACTACGTTACGGCAGGGGAAAGTGATTGAAGCCGAGATACCAGGTCAGAACGAATAACATAGCAGATTCTTCGTTGTATTTTATATAGAATCCATAAATACTTAGTAGAAACGCCTGAACTTATGTAGCAGCAAAGGTCAATGCATGAACGAATAGTAGTCTTATATATATGTAAGATAGTTTCTGGCGAGAAAACATTGTCTAGCACGACAGAGTGAACCAACTTTATTAACAGCAGACGTAGCAGTTGACTTTACACTTCCTTCCAGCGAAAGCAATCACTCTCCTGGAGGTTAGCATCAATTACAAGGAGAAAAACTTGAGGACATCTACCGTTCATTATTTTCCTCAATTTTTAATATTTTCTCTCCACTTTTAATATCATGTTCTCTTACGCATAATAGCATTTTCCTTTACTGTATTTCTCTCGTCTTTAATATTATTTTTTCCTTCTGTTTGCCTTGTCCGTTTAGGATATGGCAGCAAAGCAGTGGAGGTTTAAAATCAAGTTTTTCCTTCCCTTAAATGGACGGCCTTCTCGGGCTGACGAGCTCTATATAGCCGAAATAGCTGGTTATGAGGCAACAGTGGTGTGCCTTCCCTTCTACTCTCGTTTGGTGTTGGGCTTATTTGTCAGAGTCTCTTTGAGATGCAATCCATGGGAGAGAGTTTTATAAACATTGCGAGCTTGTCTCCACTATCACCCCGGCTTCGATAACCTTCAGAATTACATTCTGTACATAACGACATGTCAAGTTACAGACATACTGATTAACTCTGAGATATGTATGTATATGTATTTAAATATAGATGCAATTGTACGTATGTGTGTGTACGTGCCCGCGTGTGTTTTTATAAGTATTCAATACAATTAGAATGGGCTTTAGTAAATACCAAAAGCTAAGCAGAATATAAAGAGACAGAAAAATTTCGTTAGAAACAAAGAAAAGAGTACTGAACTGCTACTGGCCTTCTATACGGAAATGAATGTTGGATAATCTCCTCTTAACTTGAAGCAACAGTAATGTGGTTCTACAGAAAGATGTTGAGGATACCATGGGCCGAACATGTGAGCAACAACTAGGTCTTGGAGAAAATGGAAACTAAAAGGAAACTTAACATCAGGAAGAGGCAGTTGAAATTTCTGGGGAACATAATGAGGAAGGAGGGCTTGGGAAATATGATACTCACAGGACAGAGGGAAAGTAACACACTTGATGGGCTTGAGTAAATGGATGGTAGAACAGGGTTTGGGAGAAATCACAAAAAGACAAAATTTATTAAGAACTACAAGGGACAGGAAGATGTGGAGGGCCATGATCGTCTACGTCCCTAAGGGGCACGACACATAATAGAAAAGCAAATTTTACTGAAAACTGCCAGAAAGAAAAAGGATGTTATTTTAGTTAGAATTCACACTTCAATTACAGGTGTTTGTGGGAGATGTCGAGACATTCATTGCAGCATGTTCTTTCTGGTTCAATGTTTGTCATTCATTGATACTTTAGATTTATTTGAACATCTGCAGGACAACGTCGGGTGCTGCTGGTATTTTCTTTAATTCCAAAATATATAAAACGGAAACGAATAAAAACGGCTAAAAAAGAAAATAAAACTTATGTTCGGAAACTTCAGAAAAAAGATTTTTGTGTATTTTTTTTACTTCGCTTCATAGCAACTTAAAATATTCACTTTGATCTGTTCTCAGAGAGCAAAGGTCACTTCACAACAAAGAACAAAGGTCACTTCTGCAAAGTTCAATTTTTCCATTCATCCCGCTGCTCAACATTTAAGTTGAGGTATCATTCTTGATTCATCAACATTGATCAATATTTTGCACAAAGATAACATTCTGGGTCAATTTTCGATCAAATATTAACGTTTTACAATAAATCTCTAAAATATATTTTAACAGAAATATATTTCTGCGTCATTTTTATATTATCACGTGTTTTCTATGATCATTTTCAGAATTTATATACAGCATATATGTATTAGATATTTGATTATCGCATGCATAGTAGCACTTAACATCACTTGGTTAGGTTTCTGTAATCGAATTGTTCCACCGGTGTCGGGTACATGAGACATCTTGTTGAGGTTTCGTAATCGAATTTTTCCACAGGGGAGTACATAAGCCACTTCGATGACGTTTCTGTAATCGAATTGGTCTAGCGGCGACTCGCATTGCCCACAGGAATCACTACTTTCGACTATACCGTCTGATTACAACAGACATCTCTTTATCACTGTTCGCAACGAGTGCAAGCATCTCCTCAAAGAAGCAAAGTTACTCTTTGCCGAAAGAATTAATCAACGTATTGCTTCTCGCAAGTTTGGTTCAAAAGATTACTGGCGTCTCTGCAAAAGTGTGCCGAGCAACAGCAAACCCTCAATACTCCCTTTATTCAAATAATTTGAGTCCTGACCTCCTCAGCTGATAAGGCTGGGCACTTTGTTCTTAAGTTCTCATCCAATTCAACGCTAGACTCAACTGATGTACCCACACCGGACTTTCCCCTTCCTCTTCTGAGTGAGATCTCTAAATCACTCCCATAAGACTAGCGATATGAACGGGATACCGGCCATTGTCCTGAAGAAATGTGCTCCTGAACTGGCTCATGCCCTCTCTAAACTTTACAACTACTGCCTCATTGACTCTTGCTTTTCAACCTGTTGGAAGTCCTCATCTACTGTGACTGTCTTTAAAAACTCTGGTGACCCTTCTGACCCATCTAACTACTGTCCTATCAGTCTCCTACCACTCTTCGGTAAAGTCTTCGAGGCTTTAATCAACGCCGAAGTGGTTAAGTACTTTACTTCACATAATCTGCTCACCGACAAACAATATGATTTCAGCTTTGCCCGATCTACCGCTGACGTGCTCACGGCCATAACTGAATTTATATACCAAGCACTCAACAATAATGGAGAAGATCGAGCTGTCGCTCTAGACATCTCTAAAGCGTTTGATAAGGCTTGGCATGCTGGCCCTCTTCGTAAGCTTCAGGAATATGATATTACAGGACGATTATTTGACTTAATTCAATAATTTCTGTCGAACCGTGAACCGTGAAATGAAGGTCGTCCTAAACGGGTTCTCCTCCGGCTCCTTTATCACGAACGCTGGTGTCTTCCAATGCTCTATCTTGGGCCCTACACTGTTCCTGATCTTCATCAATGACCTTCCCGATGTCATCAGTTCCCTAGTTGGCATCTACGCGGACGACACCATTATTTACTCCTGCCTTAATAGTAAATCTAGTATCGTTGACAAAACTAACCTGGCTGCTGATCTCGAAAAGGACATCCAATCTGTGGTTGACTGGGGCGGGAAATGGCTTGTAAACTTTAATGCCTTCAAAACGTAACTACTCTCCTTTACCCACCACAGTGTACCCTCCCTGCCTCCCATCAGAAGGGCTGATTCCCAACTCCCTGAGAGCGCCTCGTTACGCCTGCTTGGTCTCACGCTGTCCACTGGCATGAGGTGGAATAAATACATTGAATCAATAGCTTCATCTACTGCAAGGAAAGTTGGCCCTCAGTGTTGTACCAGAAAGTTTTTCTCATCTGAGTTCATCCTTCAGATCTATAAATCAACCATCCGTCCTTGCATGGAATATTGTTGTCATGTATGGTCTGGTGCTCCTGCTGTATGTCCCGAGGTCCTTGACAAATTCCAGAGACGAATATGCAAGATGATAGGCCCTGAGCTGGCCTCTAGTCTACAATCGCTATCCCACAGACGTGCTGTGGCCTCCCTCTGTCTCTTCTACAAGTATTTTCACCGCAGTTGTTCCGACAAGCTTCTTTCGTTGGTTCCTGGACTACATGCAATTAAGCGAGCTACCAGGCTGGCTTCCTGGTCCCATATTTTCACTGTCAAAACGGTTAAATGTAACCGTCTCTTCTACTCAAACAGCTCCTTCTCCCGCACTTCTTGTCTGTGGAACTCCCTCCCCCTTACTTGCTTCCCTGATGACGATAATCTTCAAATATTCAGGTGTAATGTCATCCGACATCTGTCACTCTGATCTTGTTCCTCATCCTTCTCTGTATCCTTTCCTCAAACACGCCTTTTTACTCTTGTTCTCAATCCTCTGTAACCCTTTGCGTGCTAGTAGCACTCCCGCCTTGTTTGGTGTTAATTGCCATAAAAAAAACATAAAGCATCTTGGTGAGGTTTCTGTAATCAAATTGTTCCACGAGAGCACAAACGTCATCTTGGCGAGGTTTCTGTAATCAAATTCTTCCCCAGGGATACATAAAGCATCTTGGTGAGGCTTTTGTAATCAAATTGTTCCACGCAAGTAGATAAGGCATCTTGGTGGGGTTTTTGCGATTGAATTGTTCCAGAGTTTCACGCCTAACCTGACCGGAAGTACCCTGAGAAAGGTTTGTTTTCTGTCGGGGTTTTCCTCCTCTTCCAGAACACGGCAATGTGTTCCCACACTAACGAGTTCCATCTAACCGAGTTTGGAAATGTAGTGTTTTCCTTCTCCTAGACTGGTTGCCAAATAAGACCTTAATATTTAACCTATACTTGGAGAGAAGTGATTTATATGAAAGTAAATGTAAAGAGTTCGACTGGATTTCGAACCCTTCTCATCGTTCACAGTTGCTGTCGATTTCACCAACTGTACATTTATATTGCTTATTATTTACTTCGAAATTAATACGCTGTCTTCTCTAGGCATATTTGCACACTGCTGATCACGGAAATACACTAGAGATTATATAATCAATACATTGTAATTGATTAACAAAATGAACAACACAACATCATGAACAAATTACAGGGAGTAAAATTTATGTGAAAGCAGAAAAAAGGCTGTTCATTTGTCGCTTTTTTCCTAACTAAAACGAAAACATTTCCAATAAATGAAATGTTTGGATGGAACTTTTCTTAAAGCCTTGCTTCTGAGCCTGATTGTGGCGAAACGATGTCTAGTATAAGCAATACTCTGAAAAAAAAGAAGCTTGATATGAGAATTATTTCCCAAGATTATTTCCCACCAATCAAAAGGACGGGATTTGGAATCTGAGACAATTTATTAAAAGTAGTTTACTGAGTCAGTTAAAAGCAAACCCGCTATCCCACCAAATCACTATACGTTAGGGTGTGGTGTAAGGTGGAAGAAATAACCTTAGAAGGAAGTTGAGAAAAGTGGTCATTCGGTTCTGATATAAGGCAATTGCTGCTGACAGCAAAAAGAGTAGTGAAATAATTTTATAATAGCAAAGTAGCAGGAGATAGGTGGCGCTCCAAAAGCCGCCATTCTTGGACGACTTAACTGCCATGTGGCAGGCAGCCAAAAGCAAGAGTTTATATAGCCTAGAGAAGCTGTTTTATCGCTACTTCCATGGAAATTGCCCAGACGAACCTACATTGTAGCAAACCACTTACACACCTTCCGTATTTTATCGGTGCGCAATAAGTTACACTCGAGAAACTTCTTCCTGTGAACCGTTGATCTGTGGAACGGATTCCCAAGAGGATGTTTCTCCGATCACTACAATCTTAATCTGTTCAAGTCTAGAGTTAACCGTTATCTTCTCCTACTGTCCGTATAAATTACTCCTTAATGTAACCCTGTACTTCGAATGGCTATAGAGGGTGGATTTTTGTGTGGTAATTTACGTAAAATAAGTTTTCAGGGATCCTAAGTGTGATAACATCAAAATTTATTCCGGGTTCGCTTATCATGCGGGATTTTAGTTTCACTGTACAAGGATTCTAGACGATGAATCTTACTGTAAAGGACAAAGCCCAGGATTAGCCAAATAAACGTTTGCATAATTTGCCGAGAGCAATTAGGTTACGTCATGAGCAATTGCCATTTTTGGGGAACAAATTGTAATGACAAAAGCATCTAAGCATGATAAAAAATGGGTCAATATGCGACAATGTTCAACGCAAAAACAGTGGACTTCAAAAGCTGAGTTCCTTGGAAGAAAAGTAATGTTGTGTATGTGATGGAAGTGTCGGGGTATTACTTATTTAATGTACTTAAAACTCAATGCAACAATAAATGCACGTTTATGCGTCCAACAGCTGCAATGTGGCCATAAAGGTTTGCTTGAAAAGCGCTCTGTGCACGCCAAAAATCTTGTTTTCCATGACAACCCGGCAAGAATAACACAGGAAAGAATTTTGTTTATCTGTTCTACCGTATCCACCATATTCTCCTGGACTTATACTTCTTTTATGTGCCGTGGCCATTCAGGACGTAGGTGATCATCGCCCTCCACATTTCCCCCAAACCCAGTTCTACGATATATTTATTCATGCTCATCAAGTATATTACACGCCTCTGTTCTCTGTCTCCCTTTGCCTCAATCTGTCCTGTGAGTATCAGGTTTTCCAACCCATCTTTCCTCATTACGTGCCACAGAAATTTCAACTGCCTCTTCCTGATCTAAAACATGAGTTTCCTTTTTGTTTTTATTTTCTCCAAAACCTCGTTGTCCATGTTACTTTTCTGATCACTACAAAACGCTTTGTTTATTTGTTGTTGTTTTTTTAGCGGCATAATGGGTCATTTAAAGCAGAAATTTGATTTTCTAGCCAGCAGTGACAATATTTTTTTACATAAATTTATTGCTAATTATATTTCTTTCCTTACAGGAATGTATTGCTGGTAAGATTTTATTTTTTTTTCGAAAATGTATTGCTGGTATGATTTATTTATTTCTTTAGAAAAATGTATTCTTGGTAGTTTTTTACTATGAAAATGTATTGCTGGTATGATTTATTTATTTCTTTGGAAAAATGTATTCTTGGTAGTTTTTTTACTATGAAAATGTATTGATGGTATTTTTACTAGAAAAATATATTTTTATACTTTCGTAGCTTTCTTTTTTACCCCAGATTTGGGTTTAATTTTTTGCCTACAGCTGGGACACTAACAGGTGCTATCACCCCGGTTCAGGGTGGACCTGAGAACAACAGCAATTAAGAGGTGGTCCAACGCGCCTCAAAACCTCCCGATCAGGGGCTTTACTGCCGGATGTACTTTATTGTCATACACAGGGCGAAAACGCTTTCATGAGGAAAACTTTAATTAAAACCAGGGATTGTTGAAAACTTTTCCGCATCAAAACTTGCAGAATTTTAATCAAAAAGTATTGAAGATTTGTCTGATAAGTGTAATTAAGCCATTGCAAAAAAATGGTGAATATATATAATTGAATAAAATTGTAAATTTAATTTGCTTAATGAATAATAAGCTTGATAAAAAAAGAAATTATTTATGATTTAAAGTGCAAGACACGAGTACGAATGTTGCATGTCCAGACCCGTTTCAATGATGCTGATGGTTTGTTCTCTTGGCCTATCAACGCTAATTATTATATATACAAAAAGATGGCTTGTATTTTTAACGCCTCCAAAACTAAATCTCTCTCTATTAATGAGAGACCTCCTGCCTCCCATCAGCATGGATGATGCTAACCTCCAGGAAAGTGATTCGTTGCGCCTTTTCGTGCTAACGACTTTAATGGAAATACTATATTGAATCCATTGCTAGGTCAGCTACTTATAAAGTTGGTTCACTGTGTGGTGCGAGACAATTTTCTTACATAATTTTTCTTACATAACTATTATAAGAAAAGGGGCTTAGAGAAACTGACACTCACAAAGCATATTGACGGCAAGAGGAGGTAGAAGGATACAACGAATAACCTAACTAAAGAGATTATGGCAGAAATATCTACTACGAAGCCGATGAAATATCTACAAAGCTAGCATAACTAAAACTGTCATATTTTCGCCTTGTGCCACATTTGTTTGGGCCACGGATATAACTTACTTTCGTCTTACTGTCCTGTATATGGCCACGCACGTAGAATTAAAAAAATAATAATATTTAGTTCTCATGCATAATACGCATTATTAATTTTTCGTTTTGTTTCAATCAATTCACCCGAAGCAAGGCAACAAATCTACTAAGACGCAAGGGATTGCCGAGTGTGAAAGAATATAAGGAAAAACATTATTAGTGAGAGAGAATAATAAATGAACAGGGATTAAGAAAAGTGTAGTTAATGATTGATATTATAAAAGATACTTACAAATCTCGAAAAACTGCGTGTTATACGCGAATGATTGCGGTACTTGGATTTGTTTCATTCGTTTTCTACGGGTTATCAACCCTTTACAGGTTATTTAAATCCAGATAATATTCTCCGATTGTAACGATTATTTTTTTCAACGGAAATAATGATTTAGTGATACAAGACTTACTAATTAATCTAGGGGAGAAGCAGATAACAGTACTTGGTGGTTAGATCAAAAACCTTGTTTCGATTTGAAGACACACTACAAATCAGTGTGATTTCTCATCTTCAGCAACTTTGTAAATAACATATTAGTCCTCTCTAAGCACCCTTGTCCTGTGTTAACACCGGACAAGGGCTGCAGGTTTTCCAAACTCTTCGAGGCTTTTACGATGAATGATTGCATTTTATTAACAGTTCTTTTAATGCTTTTCTTTGGTGTGTATATTACAGGGGCCTTGTTTTAACTGTTTATTTTTTTTAGTTCTTAATGTTTATACGTTCAGATATTGTTGCCATGACTGTAGCTACAATTATGTCGACCTACATCTTTATTCCTTTATTAAAATTTCCTATAGAATGGCTAACATTATACCACTTGATATACATGCGCAAGCAATAATTATTTGTGATGAGATCAAATGACTTGTTTCTGTATGCAAATATTATTGTCTTCTGGGTTAATTTCGTTCATAGAAGCGTTATGATATTCATGTTTTTTGGTTAAATCATCGAAATTCTCACTGATACAAGGGCCTTTCAAAACGCTCTAAGCTTCACTCATAAAAAAGTGCCATAGTTAAACATTTTTTGTTGTGGCAACACACCATCACGTGTTATAAAACTAAAAAACTAATTCAGATTTCTGTTTTAATTTCTCTACAGGTGAGGCCCATACAAAGGTGAGACAAATCTAAAAATAGATAAAACGGAGCCCCGAATAGTAATAAAGTACCTGCAAAAGCAAAAGTATGCCACCCCAGGAAATCCATGTACAGACACTTGCTAAAGATTCCCCTTCCTATGTAACTGTGAAAAAGTGGGCTACGGAATTAGAGTGTGGTAGGGAGAACACAAAAGATGATCCTCGGTAAGGTCATCCAAAAACTTCAACCACTGATGAACAAGTTGATGTCATTAACCAATATGGTTTTGGATGACAGATAGCTAAGTCCATAGGAATAGAGCTAGATCTGATTCGATCCATTGTTTTAACTGAGATCTTTGGGATGAGCAAGCTGTTTGCAAGATGAGTCTCAAGAATGATGATACCAAAGCAGAAGCTGAAAATGGTTGACATTTCTAAGACACTTCTGACTCACTTCCAGGCTGAGCCTGAGAATTTCCACCGCAGATTAGTAACTTGAGATGAAACCTGTGATCACCATTTTGAACCTGAATGAAAGATTTGAAGCAAACAGTAGAAACACTGATTCTACACCCCGGAAGAACTTCAAACAGGCAGCGTCTGTTGGCAAAGTGATGGCTTCTGTTTATTTTGTTTTTGATTCTGAAGACGTAATCCTGGTAGACTATCATCTGCAAAAGAAAGGAATGACACCCAAGGGAATCTAAGACATGGTACAGACACTTGCTAAGGACTCCCCTTCCTATGCAACTGTGAAGAAGTGGGTTGAGGAATCCAAGTGGGGCAAGGACAGTACAGAAGATGACCATCGATCAGGTCATCCAAAAACCTCAAGCACAAGCTGATTTTGGATAACAGATAATGTCCAGCAGATAGCTTATTCCATAAGCATTAGTTATGGTTCGGTACATACTGTTTTAACTGAGATCTTGGGGATGAACAAACTATCTATAACATGGGTCCTAAGAATGCTAACACCAGAGCAAAAGCTGAAAAAAATTGACATTTCCAGGACACTTCTGACTCGCTTCCAGGCTTACCCAGAGAATTTCCACTGTCGATTAGCAACTCAAGATGAAACCTGAATTTATTAGCCTGAATCCTGGAAATACTCTTGTTCTCCACCCACTTCAAGCAGACAGCAACTGTTGGCAAGGATGTGGCTTCTGTTTTGTGAGTAGTGAAGGCGTGATCATGATAGACTACCTGGAAAAGGGAAAACCTATTAATGCATCAGAATTAAGACAACTGAATGAAGCAATCAAGTCAAAACGCAGAGGGAAGCTGATGGCAGGTGTGCTCTTGCTCCAGGATAACGCGCCCGTTCACACTGCTCAATTTGCAGTAGCTGAAACAGCCAACTGTGGCTTTGAATTTCTACCCCATCCTCTTTACACACCAAACGTAACTTCTTGCTTTTTCCTAAACGCAAATCCTACCTGCGTAGTCGCCATTTTGGAAACAATGGTGAGATCATATGTGCTGCGGAAGATATTTTGGAGGAACAGGACGCCACCCTCTCCTGTGATGGGATTGCAATGCTTAGGCATCGTTGGACCAAGTGCATTGATGTTAAGGGAGGGGGCGATATTGAAAAATAGTGAAAAATTGTCTTGTTTCCTCAACATTTGAACGGCACTCGTATCTCAATGTCAATCTGGCAATTGTATTCAGTTTTCGCCAAAAGACGGTACATGATTTTCATAGCTACTCTCATACATTTTCTTTTTAACGAATACATCTTTCTCTACTTTTGATCGGCCCTTCAGTAGCATGGAATCTCTGTTGACTTTCAATTTCTGAGATGAGTTATCATTGTTTATATGCGGCCTATTGTCCTCGTCGTTGTTGTTGTCGTTATCACAACGTTTCTGTCGTTGTAACCTCCGGCCTTTCTCAAGTGTACGTGGATCCGGGTAACATACAGGGCACTATTCTGTAACAACTGCTCATGTCTAGACTGTTCTCGTTCTACTGCCCACTAATAAATTAAAGCGTGTGTTCGTGAATTTGGCGGCATAGTGTGACACTATTTAGCTATGGTAATTCTCTACCTAATTAACCATAGAAATTAAAAACGGGAAATACTTAAGGCGAGAAAGAGCTATAACGAAAGACAGACCGAGCGACATTAAAAAATAAATAAATAAATAGGAAAATATTTTATTTCATTTACGAAGAAAGATACGTTTCGCAAAAGACAGAAAATCCGTAAGAGAAAGCCAGAGTTAAGATTCTGTCAAAATTAATTAATGTCATGATAAGAGAGTGACGCGCCAAGGGAAACAGAATTCGGGAAAGAAAGATAAAGCCTTTATGGCGGCCATAAAAAAAACTTCGGCTTCGGTCAACTGCATACAGGCAGAGGAAATCAATATTATTTATCTTTCAGAGATACCATTTAATTTTTATTCTTGGGTCCCGACGAAGAAAGCCATCTGTTATATGTACGGATCTTGGCATTACAAGGGAATCGCGTAAAAAAAAGTATTATTATTACATATTCAAACTGTTGACGACAGACACAACGTCGCCAAAAGTGAGCATCTGGTGATACGAGAATTTTAAGACATGAGAAAAATAAAGAATTTGATTCTCAGGTAGACACGACCACCCAGTTAAAAGTTGACTAGCGGAGAAACCAGGTGTCGGGTTTTGACAGTGATTAATGAGTCGGTAGAGATTCTGCTAAGTGGATTTTGGGTGGCTCAGGAAAAGGATAAGATATGATAAAAATTTAATTATGGCAATGTGGAATTCATAAAAATTTTGGCCGATGAACAGGATTCTGGAAGATAATTTTAAGAGGGCCACTCTAGCCACACCCACACTGCCGAGCGATCATTGGCCAAGTGGTGGCGTGAGTGATAGACGAAGGTGAATGTATGAGAAATGCGGGGAAGTTGTTAACACCCACTGAGAGGATTGGTATTAGATACCAATATGAGAAAGGAAGAGTCTAGGAGGATAATTTTCTCCGACCTCTCCTCACGGACTAGGGAGGATCCCCCCGGAATAGAAAGTGATTAATCTTCCAAAAATGGGAAGTAATTAATTTTCCTGTCATGAGGACAAAGAGAATTCTTGTTGGGAATCGAGAATTGTCGAGGAACCTAAACAACGTTCGGCCCCACACCGGGTTTTGGTCGGTGTCCATATAAACGAACGTCCCCGGGCGTTCCAGGCAGTCCCAGAGGGAGTTGAGTTCCAGAGGCAGTTGAGTACGAGAGCAGTTGGGCTCGGAGAATAGCACCTCGCAGGAGGTGACCAAGATTCCACGCCTTTCGACTTAGTCTTCCTACCAATAGCAAGTTTTATTGAAGAACGACTTAAGATACTAAAACTCGCTTAAGAAACGCAAAAAGTGTCACGAATCCATAGAAAGGGGCTGGGAGAGAAACGCACTCCTGTATTCAACAGACAGATAAAGATAATTGTTATTTCTCAACATATTTGAACCTTTTGAGTTTGTTTTATTATTTCTTTTACTTACGTTTGTGCGGTATCACATTTAGCCCGGATTCAGCTTGCACTACGGCCCGACGCCTGATTGATTTCGTCTACCTAACATCAAAATCACAACGTGGGTAGGTTAGACTGGAGATCAAAGCAGTTACTTCGGTAACCTGACGTTGGAGGCGAGCTGGGAACGACAAAGCTGATATCGAACCGGAAACGACCAGATCGACCGGGACACAGGCTGGTGGCAGCGACAAAGAGTCAACCCCAAAACGCTGGTGGAAGAACCCTTAAAGCTTCGCGCCGCAACTGGGAATTGACCACTGGCCGACGGCGCAGTGTCACATATTGGCGACGTGACCAGTGGACGTTACATATGGGCACTGCGACCACCGCGACCACACCAGTGGGCGTCCCATATTGGTGCCGTGGTAAACCAGGATTCGACCGCCAGTGGGTGTCACATATTGCCGCTGCGACGATCGGTGTGACCCTAAACCACGCCGGATGTGTCACATAGTAATTGGGACTTCAATTTCTGGGCCGAGCAGTGTGTATTTTGTGGAAACAGGGCGAGCAATGACTGAGCAGTACTAAAAATAAGAACTAGACGAGATATATCGCGACATGGTAGTGGAAAGGTAGCAGTCCATCCTGGCAGATTAAATAAAGGGTCCAGTTCAGCATTCCCTGTAGGTTATCTGGATCGACATCCACCTGATGAAGGATGGAGGGAACAACGGCCGAAACCTTGTGATAACAACAACAAACATGAGGATAATAATCCACCTGTACATAGTGGAAAATCAGAAGAAAGCCAGGATGAGATTGAGTGTTGAATGTTTTATCCATGGAACAAATTTGGATGTTATCCTATTTGGTATCACGAGAAATCTTATTTTATTTAGACTAACATACCAAGCTCATCTTTTTGTAACGTTTAGGCAAAGAGTAATTTATTGTCTCTTGAAGTTTTACCAGATTTTTGCTCATTTTACTGTCAATTTACCAGCTATCATAGTCAAACTACAATGTTTTTTTTTTAAATCATTTCACCCCAAACAAGGCGATAATGCCCCTAAGACAGCGGAGGTGTTGAATGGATGAAAATGAGAAAACTTTAGTGAGGAGAAAGGAGAATAAAAGAACGAAGTTCAGAAAGACAAAAGATGACGATTGACGTTGTATTTAAATTTTTGAAGATTTTTGGCGATAAAGCAAGGAACAGGAAGAGAGTTCCACAGGCAAGAAGTGCGAGAGAAGAAATTATGAGAACAGAATTTACGGCTACACCCAGCTACTGCAACAATAAAACGGTGAGAACTAGTTGCCAATCTAGTAGTACACTTAAATTTCTGCAGTCGAGGTACCAAAAAACCAAGAAACTTTATAGAAAAGAGCAAAGGAAGCTACGTCATATCGGTGAGAAAGTGACTGTCGAAAGTGAAAGTTAAAGTCGAGATGCCAGTTCAGGACCCTGTGTTACTTTCTTGTATGCAAATCGTCTTGCAACATAGTATATGTGTTGAAGAAATCATTCTATTTGATTTAAATGATAAACATTCGATGTTATTCCATTTCGATTCAAAATTCATAGAATCGATCTGGATTGATTTGCACATTTTGTGTTCATATCGTGTGTTCTTAATTGTTATTCTTACGTTTGTTTCTAGTGATAAATAATGAAATTTTAAATTCTTTGTTAACAGTTTCTTTTCTCGCACTTCTCACTTGTGAAACTCTCTTCTGGCTGCGTACTTTCCAGACAACTTTGAAAAAAATTTCAAAAATTTAAATCGTCAGTCAGATGGAGATGATAAGGAGGATGATAACGAGGATGAGGAATCAGGCCAGGAAGACTTTTCCCGAAATTATTATTTTTGTCGGCGTATCTTTGATCAAATTTTTTTTATCTTTGATCAAAGTTTTTATTCATAATATTTTAAATATATTGAAAGTTTTTATTATTTTTTGATTTGCTAAGATTACAGATAATTTACAGATCAGGTCACCATGTCTTTTGTCAGAGTCATGGAATAAATATCTGAATGGTACCAATAATGTTTTACTCTCTGAAGAACGTTATGATTGGAATTTCATTTCCATAACATTTTACATATTGCGATATTGGTGGCTTCAGTGACAGTCCGGTCTGTAAAATACATATTGATTATACTAAAACCACAAATGGCATCAGTTCATATCTCAAATATCCATTAATTGATATTTTGCGCATAATTGTAAGGTTGGTTTTTCAAGCCATATCAAAAGAAGTTTCTCACAAAGTTGGGTTTGTACTGTCCGATTTCAAATATTATAGGGCCGAAAAGTAATTAAAGCTTCAAGAGAACGTAACATTTGTTTTTCCTCAAAACTTATAAAGGGAGACTATTTGTATGTTAATCTACGTAAAATAAGTTTTCAAAGATTCCAAGTATGATAAGATCAAAATTAATTCCGGGTTCACATATCATGCGGGATTTTAATCTCAGAGTGCAAGGACTGGTGGAGAATCGAAAGTCTTCAGATTACACCCTTCCGTAAGCATTTATTCCAAGATTGTAAAATTAAAAAAAACAAAAAAACTTTTCAAACATTGTTAACGAAGTAAGTTACACGCTTTAAAAAAGAGCTAAGCCTTAAGAGTCAAAACTGATCGGTTGGCTCCACTCACCAATACTATTACACTTGATTATCCAAAAACCCTTAAAAACAAATTTGTTGTGTAAGTCTTCTAAAATGTGCCAATTGATAACAGGTGGCAGGTTATACTATCAAACAAATATCCAAGATTGCCTACTTTATTTTTTACTTTATGAGGATGGTGTATCTGCATTTTTTCCCTAGTAAATTTTCACCAAGATAATGCTCGAGAAACACTCAAGTTAGAGGATACAAAATGATAATGTTGCATGAAGTGTTTGAACTGAATGGTAGAAAAAGTTGAAGGAATGAAGATCATTTAGATAAGGAAGAAAGAAAACGATTAATCTTTGACTTGAATATTTCTAGATTGAACACGATTAAACCCATTACGGTCGTAGGGCCATCACATGAACGGTTTACTGTGAAGTTTCCTGGGCTGGGCAAGATAGCCTGATGGACTGGTTTTGAATTCAGAGTTTTTCCTTCTCCTACAACTGTTACCACCCAAGTCTATAGGACCAGGTCTGTCCTGCTATTTCCCCATAGCTTGGTGGGGATGAGATGGGTTCATACCTTTGCGAGGGAAATTAGCACGTAAGTGAATGTAATGAACTCAACGGGAATTGAAAACGGCTCTCCGATTTCTCAACTCGAGTCACTATCCATAACTCCACCGTGCCTGAAGATTGAAATCTATAGTCAATATATTTGTTTCAGATTGTTGAAAATGCATCAAAAACTATAAAGATAATCATCAATTACGGTACTGAATTTAGTCTGTAAATTTGATAAGAATAATTATACTGTTTCTCGGACAATTAATAGTTTCTTTTCTTGCACTTCTCACCTTTGGAAGTCCCTTCCGATTTCTTGCTTCCTCGCCACCAATCACCATCCTCTGTCTTCCTGAATCCTGTTCCTTTATTGTCCCTTTCCTTACTTCTCTCTAAAGTCTTCACATTCACTTTCACTCCTTGTAACACTTTGCGCCTTAGTGATATTATCGCCTTCCTTGAGGTGAAATGATTAAAAAACAAAATTTGAACAAATTCAATATAAAAAAGATTACAAATGAGAAGCCATCCTTTCAATTAAGACCAGACTCTACGAAGATAAAAAAAACAACTAAATGGAAAATAGAAAATATTGGTATGACGAAACATTATTGGTTAATGGAAGGCTTACGTTAACCTATCTAGAGTGAACTTTTGTTTTATTATTATTCCACAAATTCAAGGCCCAAGAGCCACTCAAAGTAGATTTTTAATAGATGAGATTGTTCTCATGGCTTTCAAAGAGGGAGCAAGAGGCGCATATTATGAGGATATGTGGGATATATAAAAGTTTGCCCTGAGGCCCGAGAAGAGGGTAAAATTATAGTAATCAGGGAATTTCAATCTCACAATGTAACAGTTCTGGAAAAAAAACTTTCTGAATGGAAATTGCTCCTTACTAATGGAATATGAAAGGAATGAAGATGAGTAAACTCAGTGTATAACGAATAAATGACATGAAAATGGCGAGAGACTAACAACGTTTCGTCTTTTGTATAGGCGAATTTGAGGTGGAAAACAATTCATTATTTACACAGCTGCGCAAACGTTTCTGAACTCTATAAAGGCTGGAAAGTCGGGATTGGGAACCTCCAGCCCAGATGTAGAAGGAGTTAGATATTTTCGAGGAATCGACCATTTTTTGCGGCATATTTGCTGATGGATTGTATATACGAGTTCAGGTTGAGTTCAGGTCAAGTAGCTGAGTCTCATTGAGAGTACAACCATTCATCAGGACGAGAGAAAACTCGGGCCGGGAGAGGGAGCTTCTGCTTTGTGATGGTGAAACGTTACTAACTTGGTTTGAAATCCAGATTACCAATAAGAAACTTTTCCCGTGTGCGAGAAAAATAAAGTCATCTTGTCGAACTTGAGTCAAGCGAATATGGATTTCAGTATGGTATTGTTTTCTTTGACCAGCAGTGGGGGGGGGGGATTGTAGTGTAAACACTTACATTACATCGATATCTGAGATTAATTAATCTTCAGTGTAACGCGTCTTGCTAGACATGAGACAAACCGGTTGGTATATTATATATATTGGTATAAGATCAGATTTTATATTGAAAAACTCTTTTCCGTGGAAAAAGTGATGTTTCAGCTTCTTTACAGAAACCTCTTAAAGAAGGTTCTAGAATGAATCGCTGAGCTTCCAAAAGAAAGAAAAGCAACAGAAAAAATAGCTTGATTAATCCAACCAACTCTCGGAATGGTACAATGTTAACGCTTTGCAATAAATGCCAGTCAATATTTTATATCTTTTTACACGATGGTTGCGTTTTGATCTGTATCTTAGACCCTCGTCAACTGATTCGTCATATTCCCTTGGTGACATCGGTCATTGATTCTTCTTCGCGGTTCAGAGATTCATTTTATGTGGAAACTGCTGGCGGTCGCACTTTATTTGACGTTAAAAGCTTACAACCGATTCGCAGCATTAAGGATAGCATTAAAACCTAATTAACTAAGAATGATGATAAAATATCCCAGAGAAAGTTACACAAATCACCCCACCGTCGGCCTTGTTTTCAGGCCTTTCTCTCTATTTCTCATTGATCAAATATTTGCTATTATTATGACAAAGATTATTAAAACAACGAAAATAAAGATATTAGTCAAAATAATCCATCAATATAGCATAGCAATAACAGTCTTATTATCATTATTATAAAATAAATATTACATCATAATACAGTTAAAATACATCATAGTACAGTTAAAATTTCCGTAAAGCATATATAAATAACTAACGGAGATAGCCGGCGAAGATCTCTGAATAACAGTTTATTATTGACAATTTATTGATATTTTTCAGCCATCTTATGGAAAATAATTTTTTATTCAAATCTTAAAAAAATAAACTTCATTTTTTGTTTTTGTTTATTAAAATAACTAAATTTAGGAAAATAACACACTACAAATACCACGGTTGAAGGGGTGCGTAGAGGGGCTAAGCATCCCCATATTTTTTATTGAAAAAAACACTTTATTTTTCGATTTAAATCTTAACATGAATACTTTTTTAATGTTGTTTTCAAACAAATCAAACATAGATAAAAGTTCATTAACCATTTTTTAAATTATTATTAATAAAAAATAAATAAACTTAAATTAAGGTATATTTAAACATTTAATTTAATCATTTCATTTTCCAAGCAAAACTATATATATATATATATATATATATATATATATATATATATATATATATATATATATATAATATAGAAAAAACAACTGAAAAGTTGCAAATTAAAAAAATATATATATAAATACTTTCACAAAAAAACATTCAATTTTTTTTAATAATTTGCAACTTTTCAGTTGTTTTTCTATATTATATACATATTAAGAAAGTATACGTGGCTTTTCATTATGCTATATATATATGTATATATATTAAATTATTATCAAACATTAAAATATTTTTTACCTAAATTGCTAAAGTTATCTCTCCTACTGTCGCTTAGCAAAAACTTAATGACAGCTTCTTTCTCTCTACTTCCCCCTCCCTTCTTTGTTTCTCTCTTCTCCCCCTTCCTTCTCAATATATCACTTCCGTTAAGTTAACCGATTAAATAGGTCAATGTCTGGCCCCACTACCTTAATACTAAGTATGATAGATAGAAATATTAAAGTAAACCCTCTCTATATTCGATCATGTCTCTCGCACTACACCTCATTACCCCCCTTTGTTAAATTACATAAACTTCATACTACCCGTCAAAAGTGTATAAGTTCATTTCAATTTCCATTGATCATTTTTCGTTTGACTGTTTGGAAGTGGAGTCTGATGAGCCAGTGTCCTTTAATAAAGGGCTTGGCGAAATAAATTATTACATGGAGCCTTAAAGTGGTTTGTTTTTCCTTTAAAATAATATATATATATATATATATATATATATATATATATATATATATATATATATATATATATATATATATATATATATATATCTTCGAAAAATAATTATTTACTGTTTATTTTGGAGGGGAATTTAGATTTGTTAAGTAAGTGAAGTTTTACTTTTAAACATTAATTTCTAACTATTTTGAAAGGGAGTAGACGCAAGATACATTGAGAATTTAGTTTTGAAAACGATTATGCTTAAATTTAAAATTATATTTGTATTTGAAAAGAAAAAAAGCTTTAGTTAAATAAAAATGAGGAGAGACAGACATGACTTACGGTCAACATTAGTCGTGTTCAGTACTTGTTTTCGAATTTAACTGTATTTTATTTAAGTTAATTTTCGAAAAAATAAGGGTCGCTATAGATTTTTGCTTTAATAAAACTTAATTGAATATTATTTACTTTTTTATGTTAGTTACAAACCAAAAAAACAATGAAGTTTATTTTTTAAAGATTGAATAAAAAATATTTTCCATAAGATGGCTGAAAAATATTAATAACTGAATAATACACAGACACACACACATATATACAATTTCCCTTTAGGGTGGTACTGATTCTGTATATTTACTTTCTAATCGGACACACACACTCACACTAATGATTGAATGAATGAATATTAAACTTTTTGTCAAATAATTGTATTTAATATTCTTCATATAAACTTACTTTGTTGTTTTAATATTCATTTTTTAAAAATCTATTTACTATAGATTTAAAAAATAAATTCAAGAGAATAGAAATTTTAAAAATACATACATGTTTAGCAGAATTAAAAAGTGAAAACGAACACTAATCTTAATCTAGAATAAGAATTATTACCGTTCGTTTTTACTTTTTAATTCTGAGAATTTCGAATGCATTCTTTGCATTTTAATTTTGAAATATCTTCGTATTTTAGTATTGTTTGTGAATAGCTGAACCATATGCTTTGCAAAATGCCTGTAAACCTTATTAGGGGTGGACACAAGTGAGCGAAATTGCGTATATGGAACTGTTATGAGGTCATCAGATGTTGTGCTAGCATGAAGGCAGAAGTAATCAGTGTTACTATGACCCTTATGCTGCTTATAAATGTATTGTCTGATGCCACCGTTGTTCGATAGATGACAAGTGAGTCTCCGGGAAAGTGTAGTTTACTGTTTAGGAGATGATCTGAACTAACATTGAAATATCTCTTAGTTACAATTTCCAGTTTATAAATTTGACACTTTGCTTTCAGTTATTCAAATTATCACCTTCTATAGACAAACACGTATGCACATAACATATTTCTACACGCATAAAAATGACGTTGAGAAAAAAAATAAACTAATGCATTCAAATTTAAATTTGAGTACATTCTAAAATATTCGAAAATCTCTCGACTATAAGAAAAGGGATGGAAAGGAAATTATGGAGGATGATAAGAGATAAATAAATTAATGTTGTTATTATTATTTAAAAAAGTAATTTTGTTTAACATGTCAAAATTACATCACTTAGTATCCTCCATAGTTTTTTTAACAGGGTATTTCGTTCAGCAACATCTCAAAATTGCATCACTTACCGTCCTCCATAGTTTTCTTAGCTTTCGATAACGTCCATAGATTTTCAAATTTAAATTTAAACGTACATTTTATTTTATTTTGTTTTCAACAATATATTTTCTATTTACACTATTTACATCGTTCAGACTGTCGTCATCATCTTTATTGCCATATTCACAAAGTTTCGTCTATTGTACGCTCCTGCCTTCATCAGGTGATAAGAGTTGTAATTTCGAAGCAAACACTTTATTTAATCCAAGGGAAGTAGATTGTTCTAATTCCACGTGCCATGCCTTTTTTGGATATCTCAGTTTCAGTTAATTCACTTTAGTAACTCAACTCTCTAATTTGTTGTTCCCTCTGTTGTGCCTATTAATTAAGCTCGCAATGTGTTGGTTGAAGTGATCCAAAAAGTAACTTAACCCAAAGAGTCATATATATATATATATATATATATATATATATATATA
>OZ038489.1:70906579-70946579 GCA_964036315.1 Acanthosepion esculentum | reverse complement strand
TATCCTGCGAGTATCAAATTTTCAAAGCCCTCTTTCATTCTTAGGCATCCCAGAAATTTCAATTGAGTCTTTCTGATTCTAAGTACAAGCGTCCTTTTTGTTTACATTTTCTTGATGCTCAAATGCTCCGACAATGGTATTCTCATCATCCTTCTGTAGAGAAACATCTCTGTTACCTCAAAGAGCTCAAAGTTGATTAGGAAGGAGATTGTCCAGCATTTATTACCATATGGTTTTATATTGATTGATATTATATCGCAGTTGAGCATTATTCGCTGTGTTTCTAACAGATTTTTCGTTTTAATATATTTATCGTACGCGCTATTCCAATGCGTCATCGGATTTTTGTATTATATTTCCAGTCTCAACAGCACATATTAGAGATAAATTCAATCTCCCCAGGGCATATGATCTGAACAAAAAAGACTATGTAGTTAAGCATGTCTAACAGTACATTGCAAAACATTACAAAAGCCCTTTAGTTATAACAGAAAATATTACTGTATATAAAAAGCAAGCAAGCAGTACAACTGAACGTAAGAAATCACTTCTTCTTTATGTGTCGTGTCAACTCAGGACGTAGGCGATCATGGCTCTCCACAATTTTCTCTCCTTTGTAGCTCTTCTTAAATTTCGTCTTTTTGTTATTTCTCCTAAAACCTTGTTTTCCTCTGTCCCTCTATATGTGCCCGTGGGTAACTGATTTTCCAAGTTGACTTCCCCATTATTAGAAATTTCCAATGTCTCTACCTGATGTTAAGTATAAGTTTCTTTTTTGTTTCCATTTTCTTTAAAACTTCGTCGCTGCTCACATGTTGCTTGCATGGTATTCTCAGAATCCTTCTGTAGAACCACATTTTTGTTGTTTCAAGTCTCTTCTTAATTTTTGAGGAGATTGTCCAGCATTCACTGTCATATAAGAGGACAGCTTTCATATAACAGTTCGGTACTCTTTTCTTTGTTTCTAACGAAGTTTTTTTTCTGTTTCCTAATACTTTGCTTAGCTTTTGGAATGCACATTTGGCTATCCCAAAGCGCCTTCGGGTTTCAGTGTTGCACTATCTGTCCTCTGTTAGAACACTACCCAGAATTTTTTTTATATTTCATATTCGTGACTATTCCATTTTGAAAATTACTATTCTCAAATTGAAAGTGACTATTCCATTTTGAAAGTTACTATTCTCAAATTGAAAGTGAAAAGGTATGGACCCCACACCATTAACTTTATTGCATTTGTTCCACCAGCCATTTATTCACACTTGCTAAAATGGATTGGCATCTCCAATTTGTAATTTGCATGTTATGCTAATAACCATGTATTCCATCTTCTGGTAGTTGCTTTTTAGTCCTTTCTTCTCGCTTTTCCTCACTACTTTCTGTAGGCGTTGTAGTTTTCTTTCTATATTTGCTATCAACCCTGCCACATTTGCATATCTTATGCTGTTAAGATTGTAGCCACCAATAATGAATTCTTCCATTTCTCTCAGAATCGCCTCACTCCATAGGTCCAATAAGTCCGGTGAGACAGACACATCCTTGTCTTATACAAGAATAGAAAGAGGTGGAAGTCCGATGAGAAAAATCAGCCCATTCATCAGACATGCTTCTTTGGCAGTTTTATATAACAGACATATTTTTATGTGGTCTTAATCATAGTGTTTTACAGATCCCGTTATTTCATTTTCCCCTGTTGTTTTGTTTGATTAATGATAGGATTGTGTTCAAGCATATGTATAATGGATCAACTGCTACCGACGAATGTGGCCGTTACTTTGCTACGATAATTCTTTCTGCAGGACAAATAAGAATAAAAATAAGAAAAATGTAGTTTGAATAATTAATGTAACCGCAACTTCTGTCTATGCTCACAGTTTCTTCTACTGCATTTCTGGTGTGTGAAACGCATTTCCGGCTTCTTACTTCCTTGTCAACTTTGAGCTTCAAAAATTTAAATGCAATATCAATCGTTATCTTTTGTCTTCTTAATTCTATTCTTTTATTGTTCTCTCTACTCGATAGTTTTTTTTTCTCGTATTCACTAAAACTCAGTAACCCCCTTGCGTTTTAGTGGTTTTATTGTCTTGCTTGGAGCGAAATGTTTATAAAAAGAAAAATTATGGTGTCAGGTAGATAGAAATGATTTTCTGATGTAAAAATATTTGTGAGCGTTGGGGATAAAATTAGCCTAAGGGAGGCCTCAACTTCACATATAAGATGCAAGTCGAATTTTTAGTCATTTTCTTTTGAAAAAAAGTATGTCTTATATGCCGTAAAATATGTTAATCATATTTATTATTTGTTTAATGATATAACGCTTTGAATATATATATATTTAAAGCGTTATATCCTTAACATATTTTTACGGCATATAAGACACACTTTATTTCAAAAGAAAATGACTAAAAAATCTAAAAGATATGAATAATGAACAGATAAGCAATTTATTATTATTACTAGCCTAGAATCCGCCATTCGGGAGGGCTTTAGTCTAGGATCTATGGAGGGCTTTCGGGGCCTTCAGCCTTTTACCTTCAGAGTCCTATATACGTAAAAGTTATAAGAATTTAGAAATAATAAAATTATTTTATCTTTATTCGACATCTTAATTCGGCATAATCTTTCTTCGTATGCGCAACTGATCTCCGTAGTTTGTTTGCATTTATATAGCGCAATATTTATTTTCTTTTAAAATCACCATTTTTTACGATCCCTTCATATAAAGTCACCGTTAAAAGAAATTAGAGAACCTGAATTATGTAATATTTCGAATACGTCACAATACGCGTGCTACAAAAAGAAGAAAAAATCATATGAGCAAGGTACCGTGCCCCCACTTAAGTTTTAATTACGGTTTAATTTGATGATATCAATTGCAATTGAGACAAAAAGCGAAATTAAAGTTAAACCTTTAATAAAGAATTGTTTTTTTAAATGTTTCACTCTGTTCGATATTTATATTTAACTTTAAATGAGTTACTTATTTAATTTTTAATCACGTGTAACTACAGTAGTTGCTACCTTCAGGTTGTTTATGATTCGCCGAGATCGAAAAACGGACTGACGGACGGACACACATGCACTGCGCTTTATTTATATAGATTATTATTATTATTATTATTATTATTATTATTATTATTATTATTAATAATAATAATAATAATAATAATATTGCTGTTGTTACTATTACTACATAGCCTCTATTAGTCTGGCAATATGGATAATTTGATACTATGGAAAAATCACGTGAGAAAAATCTGTTGTCTACGTGCATTAAAGAATAAATTAAAACTGAAAGGCTGGAAACTGTCATGGTTGACTATGAGAGTAACAGCATTTTGTTGTTAGTATTTAGGCAGATAAAGGGAAATCGTTGACACATTTACTTACTTACTCACCGTCTCCATTGCCTAAGATATCGTAACACGCTAGTGACAAGGCATTTCGTCACGATATCTGGCGAGTACACACATCGAAAAGCGAAATGAATCACCGCTTATAAAGTGAATAATGACATATAGATCTGGAATTCGACCACACCTGTATTTACGGCCATATTATGTTCAAACACCGGTTCTCGCACGATCACCGATATTAAGCGATAGATGAGTGACTACTAGAGAATATCAGATGCTGCAAGCTTGGGCGGGCGGTTGATATAATGGATAAGACCTGCGATTTGGGATATGGAATTCAGAGAACCGTGTTCTGATTCCAGTCGGGTTCGTTATATTCACTTACGCGAAAATACCCTTTAGAAAGTTATGAATCCACATCTTATCTCCCCGCTATGAGTTAATTAGCAAGATTTATATTAGTAAATCATTATCATCCCCAGAAAATTCTTACAGTTTAAAAATATTGTCTGACTTCTCAGTAAAAGGTCGATAAGCCGTAAAAAAATAAATTAATCAATGGACCACGCATGTGTTTGCTCGTGTGGGCGCATACGTGGGTGTGTCTACGTGTGTGAATGTGCGTGCGTGTGTGTACGCATGTACATACTTAAGTATGTACATGCGTTTATGTATCTGTGTGCATGTGCACGCGTGCGTGCGTGCGTGTGTTGCATAACACTCTCCAACCTGCTGTAAATTGTCTTGTCCGTTCACCGATTCAAATCCTTTCGTTGATAGCTGCAAGCATATTTACTGCCTAATTCCGACACCTTCCACCCGTTGATCTAATAAAGAACCACGGCGCACTGTCCATCCTTCCTCCCAGTCTCACCGCAATTTGCGGGTTATGCCAAAATTACCAGCACAAACACCCACTACTCTTCAGAGACGCAGGCGTTAATTTGCAACGCGCCGCTTCCTTTGTTGTCCGTAACAATGTCCACCCACATATTTCTGCTGGCATGGAAACTGACTATTGACTTCATGACATTGATTAAGCACCGTTTATTTATCTTCTTTTTTTCCTTTTTATACATACGTATTTTATTTTTTTATTTCATATTCCCACAGAAACGGGTAGGCAGAGATTCAAACAAAGTGCAACGGTTAGCGACTCGGAAAGAGAAATCGGCGAGCAGAGTTCGAATTCTAGTCGAATTCGTTATATTCACTTTCTTGCAAATTACTTCGGAAATCTCTTCTCTCAGCTCAGCTATGAGTTAAATAGCAGGGCAGGCCGGGATCTCTCACATTCGTTGGCAACTGGTTTTGGACAAGGAATACTATGAATTCAAGCCTGCACCATTTTTCTGTTATCAGTCTATTCAAAATGTGTGGCTGCCTTTACACTCCATCACTCTAATCAAATCGTATGTTTAGAGAGGCGGTTCGATTCTAAAACTTAAGTTTTAGAATCTAATACATCGAACATCTGCAGGAGAGCCCACTACTATAAACACATGTGTATGATTTGAAAATATGCTTTTAATTCGACAAAAGGATGAAATAAGGAACAAGTAGAAAAACCTTTATAAATTTGACACGCTTGGCTAATTTAACTTCATAGAGAAACATGTCAAATTCGCAATGTTTTTTTTTTACTAACAAGTAGGAAAACCATTGTTTACGCTTACGGCCACATCACATTCAAACAGCAGTTCCCGTATGATCCCCAAAGTTAAGCAACATCAAACCTGGCTATCAAACGATCGGGAGTACCAGTTGCTCTAAGCATACATGTCTAGCACTTTCGCCCAAGCGCCTCAACCTCCGGCGTCTTACTCTCTGGGTTGAGGTGTCTACTCGGCCCTAACCGAACTTAAGGGAGTGGCCATAGGTCCCCTGAGCATCCGTAGATTATTTGACCGGTTCGCTGGTTTAATCCTGCTTCCTGCCCACGTTGTGATTTGTTTGACTCAGAAAGCAGAAGTGATGTCCGTCCATTCACGGTCGACAGAAGATGTAGACACTGCTGGGGAGTCTGCGCTATGAAATTTAGAATGCAGCAAAAAAAAATAATATCTGCAAAAAGCCGGACAAACAACTAATCAATGGTTGAATTGTTAATGTCTTTTATATAGCAGAAAAGAATGGTAGAGAAAAGAAGAGTATTTAACGTAGAAACTCATACACTGGATTCTAGAGAGAGAGAGAGAGAGAGAGAGAGAGAGAGAATGTATGTATGTAATTAACTTGTTGTTAAATCGTCTCAGAGAGACTATTGCGATGGAGGGATAAAGATTTCTGTGCGGGGCTTAAAGTTAGAGTGGCGTTCCTCCTCCCAACGCTTGCCCGGGACAATTATCTCTTCTCTCTTCAAGAATTTTCTCGTCTACCCTTTTCAGCATAACTACGCGTTTATATAGATAAAGCCGGCTGGATATAACTGACCCTCAGCCCTACTACTTCGCACGCGATTATCACGGGGTTCTGGCTGCTTCAACCAAAATCATGTGAATTCCAAAGTTCCTTCTAGCTTACACAGCTCTATTTCAATTTTTAATCGATAAAAATTAGTTCGACCATTTCCATTGTCTTCTGATGACCCAGATTCAATGGGTACAACTTCTGCCCTAGATCAGATTTCCCCATCAGTAAACAAAATGCTCTGATTTAATTTCACTATTCAAATCTACTCCAATTTCACTAAAAAATATATGTGTGTGTGTTTCCTAGACACACACACTCACTCACTCACTCTCTCTCTCTCTCTCTCTCTCTCTCTCTCTCTCTCTCTCTAACTCTTATAACTGCTCTTCTATTTATATTGGAGGGAAAGTATTAGTCAAAGGTGCCTTGGAAAATTAACCAATGGCTGTATCTGACATTCAATAGATGGAATGAAAATTGTTTGAAACCTTCAGACATCAGGGTCTTTGTGGATTGGAAATTGATACTCTTTTTTGCCAGAGACAGTATAAGTTATTTTCCGCATGTGCGGTAGGTGTAATGAATAATGGGTGTAAACTGTTATTCGGAGAGTCGAGCTCTAATTCCATTTGGGTACGTTATTCAATTACAAATATAATTGGGAACGGCATGAACACCTCTTCTCAATCCCAACTACCATTTAATTAGTAAAACGTTTATTCCTTAAACCATTATTCTCTAAAAATAAATAAATAAATAAAAATGCGTATACAATATTTAGATTTCGACATTAAATAACCCATAGAGGCTGACAGATGCTAAATAAAAACATCCAAGCAAACAAATATTTGTTCCTTATTTAATTACATGTATGTGTGTGTGTGTACAGATTAAATAAATCCGTAGCCTGTGATGTTGCGCGTTGTGACATGAAGATTTATCTGAAAATTTCAAACGTGTTGAGGGTGGTTTTGATTTGTTTGAAATATCTGATATTTATGTGTGAAAATAAGATTTGTTGAATAATAAAATGATATAAAACTGAAGTTTGAGAAATAAAATGACCAACAAAGGGTGGACAGGAGATTCGAACCTGAAATTAAGTAAGGAGATTTACCAGTATAATCCACTAAGGTCTAGTACCCATCTTTTCCAGCCCCTGCTTGTTCTTCCGGGATTTAGCCAGGTTGATGAATGGTTGGTACTTAATCTATAGGCCATGTGTTTCGTTATCTACAGAAAATTGGGAAAAAAAATTTAGGAAAGGTTGCCATTAACGTAGAAGGCTATAAAGAAATCCAAATTTGTTATTTTGGTTGTTTGGCCCCCATATTGCTGAGAACGAAATAGAAATGATTTTAGGGGAAAACTGATAAATGCTGACTGATTAAGGAAAATTGCCGTCCCTTATCTGGTGTCCGCTGTTTGTCGGGTAAGTGGAAAATAACCAGCTCTTTGCTGCGGGTTAGTGATTAATGACTATTGATTACAATATATTCAGAAACACTGGCTGGGTTCAAACCAGATAACCATAAAAAGTATCGGCAAAATTGGACCTTCGTGCCTGCAAAAAAAATAAAAAATAAAGGAAAAAAAATGGAGTATCAAAACGATACTTTTTCCCTTGACACCGCTATTATTTTAACTACCTTCAATCTTCGGAAATGTTGATACTTTTAAAAGGCGATGATTAGAATTTTAATAAAACCTAAACAGATGATGAAAGTGAATTTATACATTTTTTTTGTTCTTGAGAATTCCTAACAAAATAATACACTAAAATATTTCTTCATTAGATTCTTTATTTACATAAATAATTTTGTATTTACAGCAGTCCCAAAAACTAATATAATTGTATTAAAACTAATGCAATTCAATATTAATCATTTACTAATTTATAAAGAAATAAATCTGAAAAAATTATTATTCATAAATTTATAAACATTTACAAAATTATTAAAATCTGTGAAGCAACTGTAATATTTTATAAAATTCGAATCGATTAGCAATTATTCGATGTTTTGCCAACCATTCCAATAAATAATATTATAAATAAATAATTATTTATTGTTTTGTTGTTTTTCAAGAACAAATAAAATGTATAAATTCGCTTCTATATGTTTAGTTTTTTTACACTTCTAACCATCGCTTTTTAAAACAATAAACATTGCCGAGAAGTGAAGGGAGTTCAAATAATAACAGTGTAAAGAGAGAAAAAAACTGTCCGTTTAACACTCATTTTTTGCGCACAAAGGTCCAAGTTTGCCCTAGTTTGCGTACGTTCGCTTTGCCAATCCATGAGGTTAGGGGATACTTTGTTTTTTTTCTACTAGAAAGGAATGTATCAGTACCCATATGAAGTTACTGCGGAGACTCTCCTTCGTGCTCTATCAATCTAAGTCCCTAACACATTCACAGTGACCCCCCTGAATATATCTCGTGAACAGTGAATATTGACGAACGAATGTTATTTACCTATTCTTGTTATACTCGATCAGCATCAAACAGGCTAACTAAATGAGAAGCGTTCGTGATTTCTTCTAGCTTATGCCTTTTAGTCGCCATTAGCAGACGATCAATTCAACACAACACAAATACCACGAAACAACGATAAAATAAAAGCGACACAAAGCATCTTTTCAAGGGTAACACTGACACGGAAGCAACCTGCAGTCTTCAGAATACCTATTATAAATAGGAGTTGATAAGTTCACCTTTCGCCCGGTTTACACTCCTCCGAGATAATTTGCAGTGTTTTGAGTATAGGTTTCTTGTTTAGGATTGGGTTTCCGGCGCCTTCTAAAGTTTTCTCGTTCTTTTTTATTCCCAGTCGCCTCTTGCGTCTTAGTGGCATTATCGACTTGCTTGGTGAATTGATTAAAATAATAATAATAATAATAATAATAATAATAATAATAATAAGAAGAAGAAGAAGAAGAAGAAGAAGAAGAAGAAGAAAAGTTAATCACCTAGACATCGTGATCAAAGACCTCAAGAATAGATTGTGCTTTCTTATTGATAGGGTCGTCCCTGCAGATTGTAATGTATCTTTGAAGTTCTTAAAAAAACTATCAAAATACAAGGATCTTGAAATGGAAATCTCAAAAATGTGACTCATGAGGACATCAATAATTACAATTGCTGTCGGAGTCCTTGGAATGATTGGTAAAGGTTGCGATAGACTCATTGAAGGGATTCCTGGTAGCCCGTGAACATTGTACCCATGAATACAGATCACACATTACGAAGAGCTTTATCTACGTAAAATATGTGTAATCTAAGGGTTTGGGGTTTTTTTTTTAGAAAAATGATCAGTGAAAGAAGTCATGATGCCATTTCTGACCCCAGGTCTCTGGCTGGGACCCGGAAGGAAATGTGTATACATCAGAAATCAAATAATAATAATAATAATAATAATAATAATAATAATAATAATTATTACACCTACATTCTAAATGCCTCTTTTGTATTTGCCAGGACCTGACGGTTTTACTGAAGCTATTTTCAAGTAATTAATAGTATTAAGTGCGATGTACATCTGAGTACAGTTCAAATACAGAAAATTGGCTGTATTTTAACATTTTAATCGAATGAAAATCAAAGCAGAGAATAATCATTTCATAGCGGAAACCCATATGCTTGTTGGTTTATTTTGCTTGCAACATCAAATATTAATGGTACTTCCAGTATCATGCAGAATACTGAACTCTAGTCACATATTGGTTTGTGGTAACAGTAATCTGCCGATTTTTATTATTACTGTCGACAGACTTCTTGTAAATCCACTAATCTGTTTCAGATCCCAGCATTTGTATCTAATCAAGACTTATTTCATAAATTCTTATGGAATTTCATGTAATTTTTTAACTGAGATTAACCAGCGTTTATATCGACTTTCAGGCATTTAAGAGATGTATTTTAGCATAATATAGTTTGTTCTTTTTGTGAAGCTAGACCTAACATAACTTCGAATAGTCTCACATCGAATACCCATAGATATATAGATATGAATAGACTGAGATAGATAGATAGATAGATAGATAGATAGATAGATAGATAGATAGATAGATACGAGGGGATGCCGAAAAGTCGTCGGCCTGAATTACTCCCTAAAATCTGACTAAATCACCAAGCATTATTTTTTCTTAGTTTCTCCTTAGTCGGGCCATGAACTTTTCATAGATAGATAGATAGATAGATAGATAGATAGATAGATAGATAGATAGATAGATAGATAGATAGATAAAGAGAAAGTAAGAGAATAGAAAAATATCAGATAAAAAAATGACAGTAAATAGAGAAAAAAAAAGAAACTGAGATTAAGAGGCCAAGAAAACTCCCTACCTAGCAATTGATGTCCGACCGAAGTGATATTTTTTGGAGACAGAAAATAACATTAGCATTTGTGAATTTACCGTTTACCTTTTCCCTCACATTGTTGGAAACTTGGCAGCTGATACGACCAAATAGAATTAAAGATGACAAAAAGACAAAGTCTTTCTGATAGAAACCATTCAGATAATATGACTATTATCATTTTTCCCATCGAACAAAACCATTAATCTCTGTCAGTGATAAGACAGTCGTTTTACAACAATTCAATAAATAAGTCAGAATATTAGACTGTCATAATACCTGGACTTGCTTTACACTCATTATACAGCTGAGGTATCATTAGATTTACTAGTGGACTAGCAACCAACCGAACGCTTTTCTACATTTTTTATATTATTTTCCCTTATTTTCCCTTATTTCGCACGGTATTAAATTATACTAGAGATCTTTCATGATTGGTTTTCTCCATCGAGTCATTTTAGCCTCATACAGAGAGAACGCTTCGCAGGATCTTGGCTGTCCTTCATAATGGCGATTTCTGCAGGTTCGAGCATTGGATTTGATTCCAAACATTTCTAGCTTGCTGTTGAAACTCCTGGAAATAGAGTCTAACGCACCAATAATTATGAGGACTATGCTTGTATGTATATTCGACAAACGTGCCATGTCTCTGCAGTGTTCTCTACAGGGTCGCTCAGTTGTTTGAGGATATTTGTGTTAATTTGGCAATACGCAAGTCAAGAAAGAAGAGCTTTATTCGACAAACAATTGGCATAAATAACCTTGAGACTCTTTTTGTCGCATCTACATAATGAATCTGCCATTACCATCGATAGCTGTTTCAATACGAAGTGTGAAACATTGACATGCCCGAATCAGATGATCTTTGTCTATTTTGAACATTGTGCAAGTTATGGTGAACTCAGTGATTTTATAGTGTTATGAGGACGTTGATTGACTTCCCTCTCTACTACATCTCCCCCAATACATCGAAATCCAACCGATTCAGGTCTAGAGACCGGGGTGCTCATATGTTAGACATCACGTAATCGTGGAGATTGTAACATTCATTCTTCAGTTTTCTTGTGGAGGGGGTAATTTTTACCCCAAGCAAAGCGGGAATACCACTAGTACGGTGGGGGTTACAGGACGTGAAAGTGAGAGAAAAGAATGAGTATCGGGTGGATTGAGGAAAGAACAAAAGATGAACGGGATTCGAGAAGATAGAAGACGGCGATTGACATTGCATTTAAATTTTTGAAGATTGTATTTACCGGGGAAACAAGTAAAAGGAAGGGAGTTCCACAGGCTGGAAGTGTGAGAAAAGAAACTGTTGAAGAAGAAGTGGCAGTTGCATTTAGCTATTTTCAACAGTAAACGAGTGGGACCTAGATACCAATCTAGTGGCACGTTTAAATTCGTGTCGGGGCACCAGGGGGAAAAGCACATCAGAGCAGTTGCCATGAAAATGTTTGTCACTTCAGCTCGGCGAGAAAGGGACTGAAGTCAAGATGCCTAGTCAGGATCGATTAAATTACAGATCTTTTTTTGTATTTTGTCAAAAATCTCGTGATGAATAGCAAGAGCACCAGACCAGATATGGCAACAATATTCAAGGCACTGTGAATGGTAAATTTGTAAATACGCTAGATGGACTCTGACGAGAAATTTTTTTGACACGATACAGTGACCCAACTTTGGCCTTATGAGACCGCACATAATCTTATTGGTGGGTGCACGGTTCTCCTTTGCCCACACTCTCAAACATCTCGCCAACCTTTCCTTATAATCAACAACAGTGTCCCTTAAGGGAAGAAGTGAATGGGGATAACATCTACCTCGTTGCTCAGGACACCCATAACTATCACAAATACCGGAAACGTTGTGCGCATGACCGTTGGAACGTCCTTAGGGTCTCTGCATAATAATATGGCAGTCCTTCGTTAGTCCTTTTTGTCTAGATCAAAGTTTTTTCTCATCAGAGATAAAACAAAGCATTCTAGGCTCTTGTTTGCGCAAATCAACCGATTATCTTTTGTTTTTACAAACATAAATTGGCCTCTCCACATCACATATGATTAGTATCGAAGGTCCTCATGCACAACTTTTCGGATATACTGCCTTGAAACTTTGAGTTACTTAGGTAATGACATTAATTGACTTCATAGGGTTTTTTTATCGATAATTTTCTGCATCTTTCTTACAAATTTGAGTGTTCTGATGGCATTAGAACCCTTAGAAGGCATCTTCCAGCTCTTTGCTGGAAAAGACCATGCAACTTTCAAGAAAAGAGAAAACTTTAAATCACTATATTCTGCCTTTAAAGCAACGATTACAGCGTGCCTTTTCATTTGCTCACTTAGCTTGATGTTTGTGATCTTTTATCTGAAAAGAAAAGATAATCAGAACAAGTTAGAAAAAAGGCTAGAGCTATTAAAAAAAACGTGTCCTCAAAGAACTAAGGAACCCTTTATATCTGCCGAGCTTCTCAACAGCTTTCTGACCAAGATTTTAATCTCCTGGGCAGACAACAAGATAGTATTTTTCTTGACTTTGTCAACTATAGTAATATTAGTAATATTATTATAATTGTAAAATTTTGGCCCTAACTTTAAATATCGTTTTCTCTATGTCGCAAAATCTGATGAAGCTTTAATAAAAGTGAAACATGTTAGATTGATAAACGTTTCCTATTTGTTCTTTATCTTATCACGGCGTATAATAAAACTATATTATTATATATTAAATTTCACCCAATTACAAATATAACGAATAAAAGATTAATAATGTATCGAATAAATAGTATATCTTAAAGAATAAAATCTTTATAATATAACGAATAAATAATAAAAAATAAACTATTAAGAATATAATAAATAATATTATAACGAATAAACATTCGACGATTTGAATTTCAAGCGTCACTTCGATCGATTGTGTTGGTGTGCAAGAGATAATCCAGTGATTGGTTGGTAAGATTTGCTTAGTAATATTCTCAGAAGGTCTGAGAGTATAACAACATGTGGTCTCGGTATAGCAGCCAAAAAGTGCATGCATGACCGAATAGAAAATTTATATGATAATAATATGTAGAAGTTATTTATGCACATTATTTTGTAACGTTACACCCAAATATAACAACCAGTCAAAAAGAATCGTACAAGAGAACAAGATATCCATATACCAGACCTTCTTTGGACAGCATAGGCTAGCAGCAATAAGACGTGGCATTTTGAACAAGCAAAAGCATACTAACAATGAAATTGGTTAAATTAAACGCCCAATAGAGAATGAGTTCGTAACTAACCAACCGAATGTATTCACAAACCAATCTACATCTGCTGCTCATGAAGTAACTAATGAACTTCTAACTGCCAAACCTGAAGTTTCTGTGAACTCTCTGGCAAGATGATATCACACATACTACTACTACTACTGCTACTACCACCACTACTACTACTACTACTACTACTACTACTAATAATAATAATAATAATAATAATAATAATAACATCGATATATTTCCACTTTGATGCCAGTAATATTTGCAAAAAAATATTATTTTGCTTGACGTCTTTGGAATGAAATATCTTATCGATAATATCATTTGCGATGTCAAGAAAACAGGACAGAAATATTGAAAACGATTCTACAGCGCACAATCGATTCAGCTTGAAACTTCGAACGGACGTGTCGTCTTCCCTTGAATTCAGAACGCCACTAATTATACTCACGTTTGTTTAACAAGTCGAATGCATATGAAACATGATTAACCAATGACAATCAAACAACACAAAAGTCAAAATCCCAGAATGTCTTTCTTCGTTTTCTCTATATCGCATTTTCTGATCAAGCGCAAGTGAAACATGTTAAATTAATAAACGTTTCCTATCTATCACAGCAGATAATAAAAAATATATTATTATATATTAAATTTCACCCAGTTACAAATATCAAGAGCCACTCATGGTAGGTTACTGAATAAGATGCGGTATACGAATGAATAATATAAAGAATAGAATCTTAATAATATAACGAATAAATAATAAAACTAGCAACTAACCTAACGAATACAGTGTTAATAATATAACGAATAAATAACAAAATGAATAAAATGCTAATATAACAAATAAATAATATCATGAATAGATAATATAACGAATAAAATATTAACACTATAAAGAATAAATAATATAACGAATAAAATGTCAATATCATAAATAAATAATAAAACAAAAAATATAACGAATAAAACGTTAATAATGTATCGAATAAATTGTATATCTTATAAATAATATAAAAAATAAAATCTTTATAATATAACGAATAAATATTATAAAGAATCAATATTTTAATGAATGAAAAATATAACAAAGAAAATATTATTAATATCTCGAATAAATTAAATTATAAAGTATAAAAATGTTGATAATATAACGTATCTATATGTATAATTCTCAAAATGTGTGTGAATGTGTGTGTGTGTGTGTGTGTGTGTGTGTGTGTGTGTGTGTGTGTGTGTGTGTGTGTGATCGCATGTTGTTTATGTGTTTCAACAGCTCTCATCCAATTTCGATGATTTTTTTTTTGATAGATAATTCTTCAATGCCGGTTTTGGCAGGAAAAAATTATAACCCTGAAGGTTAAAAATCGAAAAAACTGATTTTTTACACTTTGCGCAAAAATCATAGGCAAAATTTAATGTCTGTAAACAAACAGCGTACAATCAATTTAGGGAGTTGAAATCTAACGCAAAAGATTAATAGAATTATAAAAAAAAAAAAAAACTATATTATAAATAAAAATGATCGTATATTATTATTATGACGGTCCATGGAAGAGGTTCCTTCCTGGCAAGATTGAGAACTCAAAAACGGCCCTTTTCATGGCCACCCCCATTCAAATTGCTAACCCCCATTTGGGGATGTGCTTCAGTGGCACCCAAATGTTGTTACTGGTATTGATTTTCGTGTGGGCAGACTTTAAACTTAAATTGCTCCAATTGAACGGCAAAAACTCCCCGTAATGAAACACCCGGTCGAAGACGGGTTATACTGCTAGTAAAACATATAATTTATAAAAATGGGCACCTCGGCGTGGTGTAATGGTCAGCAAACTTGTCTCGCTAGATCAGTTACGACAGAAAAGAGAATTCGATCCTCACTAGGTGCTCCATACTTTCGGCCTTGTGCCACATCTAAGCTACCCTTAGAAAATAACCATATATAGTTTATAAAAAGTTAATAATACAACGAAAAATATTATAGTTTATAAGATGTTGATAATATAACGAAAACATAGCATAGTTTATAAAAAGTTAATATAACGAATGAATAATATAGTTTATAATATGTTCATAATACGAGGGTCATTCAATAAATAAGTTGAATTTTTCGGTATAAGGACTTCTAATACAGATAGAAGCTTACTCTTTTTTATTTATTTTTTTTGTTTTACTTTTTTTCACATGGATTTAATTTCTTTTGCTGATTAAACAAAAACTTTGAGAGTTTTGGCGATTAACAAAGATGGCCGACCAAGAAGCATGCTCCAGGATTGAACAGCGGTCAGTTATCAAGTTTTTGGTTGCTGAAGGGTGCAAACCAGTTGAAATTCATAGGAGAATGCCAACTGTGTATGGTGCCACATGTTTTAGCCAAAAGAAATGTCTACACGTGGGCTAAATTGTTTAAAGAAGGACGGAGCAGTGTTGAGGATGAAGACAGGCCTGGGAGGCCTACAGAAGTGAGGTCTCCTGAGGTGATCGAATCAGTCAATGACCTCATTCAGTCTGACAGAAGGGTGACAGTGGATGACATTGCAAGGACTTGAGCTTATCTGTTGGGACAAACGCAGGGGTCATTAGTCAGAAGGAGTCATCTTGCATCATGACAACGCAAGGCCTCACACAGCAGCCCAAACGGTGCAGACCATCAACGAGCTGGGCTGGAAACTAATCCCTAATCCCCCTTACAGCCCAGACCTTGCCCCTTCAGACTTTCACCTGTTTGGTCCCTTGAAAGCGTTCACGACAGGCACGAAGTTTAAAAGTGACGATGAAATCAAAACTGTTGTCCAAAAATTTTTACGCTGAGTGAATACGGAAGCTTGTTCACAGATGGGAAAAGTGTGTGACAGGTTAGGAGACTACTTTAAAAAAAAAGTAAGCTTCTATCTGTATTAGAAGTCCTTATACCGAAAAATTCACCTTATTTATTGAATGACATTCGTATAACGAATAAATAATACGATCAATAAATAATAAAATGTTAATATAGCGAATAAATAATACGTGAAAAATATTACAATGACGAATAAATAGTATAACAAAGTATTAACAATATAAGGATAAATGATAACAAATTAAAACAATAATGGCTAAAATGCTAATAGTACAGGGTGCGGCAGAAATACCTCCCACATATACCTCCCAGAAACACCTTCCGCATAATGGTAAGACATTAGGAGCAAAGGTGTTTTCATCTAGCTAATGTTTCACCATGATAGGGGAGGTATTTCTGGGAGGTATATGTGGAAGGTATTTCAGCCGTACACTGTATAACGAAACAATTATATAACGAATAACATAATAATATAAGGAATAAATAATATAACAAAGAAATTATAATATGAATACTAGTAATATAAATAAATAATATATCGAATATAATAATAATTATTTAACGAACAAATAACATCAAATTAAATGTTAATATTATAATGAATAAATAATGTAACGAGTAAATAATATAACAAATACAATTGAAATAATATAACGAAAACATAACTAATGAATTTTAGTCTCCGGGTCTTTATTGGAGAAGAATTATTTTCTATCTTTCTCTCTCAATCTCACAGGCTCTATCGCTACTATTATGGAACGCAAGGGTGGACAGAGCCATCGGTCAATCGGACCATGACCGAGGGCCCGGCACTCCAAGGGGACCCGCCTGGCTGCCAATAAAATTATCAAGGATGTCCTTCTTATACACTCTAATAATACATGCAGTCTGACTCGGGTCACTCAGCTGCACATCATAGTGTGTGTGTGTGTGTGTGTGTGTGTGTGTGTGTGTGTGTGTGTGTGTGTGTGATACATGTCCGTAGCTGACTCCTTTTGATTTCACCGCACCCCTTGCCTGGTTGAAGGGAAGATGCAATAAATCATTTTAACCTTCCAAGAATATTCGGATGATTATAAACCTGGCGCCTCTGTAGTCTGTAGTACCGGTCAAGTCTTGGCGAACAATCTGAAGGGGGTCCTTCAGTCCTCCTGCTCCCATCTCCGTCAATCCCAAAAGCCACTAAAATCTTCATATGATTGTTAGAATTTGCAAAGAAAGGACACCTTTTTTCTAACTCCTGTCTGTTGCCACGCATTTTAGTAAGTTAAAATATTGACTATATTGATTATTTTGCTTACATCTATAATTATGCTAATTTGATAAAAATATTGAGGATTTATAGTAAATTTAAATTCGCATTTTGTGATTTCTTAAGTCAAAGTTTTTAAATTTCAATGAAGCGGTTTAATGCGAATTCAAGCAGAATATATTTTTATTTTTTTAAATCCAAAATTAACAGTCAATTTATACCAGTGCCAGATATATATGGATCTGACCACATTCTTCTAAAACCATTGATATTTCAGTTGATTGGATTTTTTTATATGTGCAATGTGCAGTCTCTCTGATCTTGCTCTAGACATTTGTTACATATTTAATCAAGAGCATATGCAGACAAAACCAGGAAAATAAGAAACGCCTAAGACTAGAGCGCATTGGTCAAACTAGATGGTCAAGTAGAGGTAGAGCACTTCGAAAATTGTTTGGAGGCTACACAGATCAGTCATCAGAATTCTATTCAGACCTTCTGATCATCCTTCAGCAAGTAAGTGAAGCAACTGATTTCAAAGGATCAGTTCGCTATGAAGCACAGAAACTGAGTGAAAACTTGCGCAAATTTGAAACCATCTTAATGGCATTTACATTCATCCGAATTTTGGATATTACAACACCAGTGTCAGATTATCTGCTGACATCAGGCTTGGATATCATGCAAACTTGGCGCATGATTAACAAAGCCAGTGAAAATGTTGAAAAAATCTCAAGAGATTTTAGTGGCATTTTTGAAACAGCATCTAATTTTGTTGTTCATGCAAATTGTAAATTAGAAGAGGTGAACATTTCTGTCCCTCAGAGCTTCTCAATTTCGACCATCAGATCTAGTCGCTCAGCACCAGATGGCATCAGAGACGAGAAAAGAAATTTTGAGGTTTCATACCATAATGCAGTAACTGATGCTGTTCTCTCCAGCATGCGAGCTAGATTCTCGTCTCATGAAAAACTCTATAAGCAGATTTCCTGCTTTGACCCAAACAGGTTTTCTGAAATCTTGGCATCTCCACAAAACGTGGAGCTGAGTTTGATTGCTAATGCAGTATGAAAAATTGACAGAGTGTCACTACAGGATGAACTGATTTCATTTGCATCGAGCTGCAAAGACCTGAAGAAGGGACGGCTGGAGAATATGAAGGACAAGGAAAATGATTCAGACAGCTTGGAGTCAGAGGGGGAGTATACAGAAGTTGCTGAATCATCTGCCAAGACAACATGTAAGAATTGTTTGTCATGTGCTTTCAAGTTGTTATCAGAGTACAGGCTGTGTGCAGCTGCGTATGAAAATTTATATGCAGCATATAAGTTCATTGTAACACTAAGCGTCACACAGTGCACATGTGAAAGATGTTTTTCTAAACTAAAACTGTTGAAAACAAGGCTGAGGTCTTCACTCACCCAGAATAACTTGGAGTCACTTATGCTAATTGCTATTGAAAAAGACATTGCAATGAAAATCAAATCAAACAAAGACAAAATTATTGATAAAATTGCACAAACCTCTTCCGAAATGAGTACAATGTTGTTACTGTAATCTGTGAACGTTAATATTTGAAACTTTTGGCTCAGTATTATTGTAAAGCATAGTACATCATATATTAGGGTGTGTTAAAATGTAAAAATTTATTTTAAAAAGTGTATGTTAACTCATTTCAATATCTGTTTCTAATATCTATTATTATGACTTTTATAATTTAGTACATTGTTTCCATGTTAATTGGTAGTAATTAAATGGAAAATTTGTTTGACATGTCATTACGCATTGTTGTTACTATCAGCATGTGTCCTTGAACATCTTCATGACCTTCAAGTTTTCAAATCTTTTTATGCATATAAACACATATATATCTTAAACTAAAGCCCTAACTTAGTTATGTCAATATGCACAGTTCACCTGCTGCACAGCCTCTACATGTGGCATTTAACTGTAAAGAGCGGGGGGATTTTCTGCCCGAGAGCCTATAATACTCTCAGTCCCCCACTGATGGAAAGTGCTAGGACGAACTGCATTTCTTGGTTTCACTCGGTCTAACCTTCACGGATAGAACCCGCCATACCACTTACATCGTAGCAAACCACCCGCATTCCCTCCGTATGCCATCGGCGAGAAGTAAGTTCCACTCAAACAGTTTCTTCCCGCGAACCACTGCCCCGAGGAAAAGACTCCCAAGGGGATGTTTCCCCGATCACAACAACCTTAACCTGTTCAAGTATAGAGTGAACCGTTATCTTCCCCTACTATCCTTATAAACTACTCCTTAACGTAACCCTCTACCTCGTGTATCACCCGGGCCTTGTACTGTAGGAAAATGAATAAAAAACGAATAAAATGTTAATAATATAACGAATAAGCAATTTAACGCACAAAATGATATTAATGTAACGGATAAATGACTAATAAATAATATAAAGCATAAAATAATAGAATAACGAATAAGAAATATAAAGAAAAAAATATTAAAAATAAGATGGATTAATAATATAAGGAATAAAACATAAGGAATAAATGACTAATAAATAGTATAACAAATACATAATATAGCAAATAAATAATATTGGGAATAAAATAATAATATAGCGAATAAATATTAATAATATAGAGAATAAATGACTAATAAATAATATAACGAACAAATACAGGGTGTTCCAAGTTTTGGGCACATTTTGACATTGAATATCTCGAAAACTCTTAAGGATATAAAAACGCGCCTGACATATTCGGAAAGAATTTAATCTCAAGTTTTACATGGAATGTTCAAAGATGTTCAATGTGAGCACCGTTGGTCACACGGCACACATCAAATCCGTCATCTTCCAACTTCTCTTGCATTACAATGCAAAAGTCACGACGAGCTGGTTTATCTGTGTCCTGCAACTGTTGGGTTAACTGTAGCTTGTAAGTTGTTATGTGCAGCCATCTTTCTAAGTAGCGTCACAACTCAGACCAGATACCAGGTTCGTTCGCAGGGTGCAACTTCTTTTAGTCGAACGACTGTGGCTTATTACAAATAAAATAATTCTTTGGCAGGATTGTTATCCTAGAAAAAAAAAAAAAAAAACACGAGAAGAAATTGTCGGCAAATTTTTTGCAGTCGGCAAATTTTTTTCCATTGTAACCATCTAGTAAGGCCGGCTGTAGGCGAGCGATGAAAGCTTAGGCGAGGTGAGGGCCGAACGATCTAAGAGGCATAACGCCTTCCTTTTCACGTGGCGGGCAAGTAATTCTCTGGTTTAGGCTGCCAGGGACCATTGTCTTATAGAGAACAGTCCTTTGTCCTGTCAACTTTTGTCTAGAAAAAGTAATTAATCAACAACTCATGGTCTCGCTCCACAACTGACCTTTTTTTGAGGGTCGGTTGACAGTCTTCTTGGGAGGATCACTTCACTAAACTGACCTTCTTTGTCCAGTCGATACTTGCTAAAACGATTTCTGTAACATCATGCAGATGTGTCCTTAACAAGATATTACTATTACAACTGATATCGTTACAAATCCTATTACTTTTATTCTCCTTTCTCCCCAGTGGCGTTTTCTCCGTTTATTTCACTCCCAGTAACCATTTGCATCTTAGTGGCTTTATCGCCTTGCTTGGGATGTAATGATTTCAAAATTACCAATTCCAGCACCAATAATATTAGATGTAAATCTATCTCGATCCAATGCCAAAAATGATGGAATTTTTATTCTGTATAAGACTCTACAAAATAACCCAGTATGTCATGATTTCTTGGTCCGGATATTATTTTGGGTTTTTTGTTTGCATCTGTGCTACATAACTTCCAGACGATTTCTGTTGGCAATGGGTTTTTTTAATTCTTCCGATCAGGAAGATATTTGATGACAAAACTGACAACTGACAAGTGAAACAAACATTTTAATACGTGGGAATGAAACAAAAATAGTGCCGTTTTGAGGTGCAGATCCCCGCCACAACATTCCCTACAAGATCTAACGGTAAAGTGTGGTCCAGCAGAACTGGAGGAGTATCAGTTACAGAAAATGTCAGAACCAGCTTCGATGCAATTAATTCCTTTCTGGGGCTTTACGGTATGTCTATGCCTTGTTTAAAATAGAGTATTGCTACCATATCTGGCCAATCTTCAGTTTCCAGCTTTAGCAGAATTCCACGTGGTTTTGTGGGTGATAAATTATTTTTCACCTACAATCACTTTCCCCCAGACCAAATGTTGCTAGCCTTTCACTACTCGTTATTTCCATGGAAAATGTTCTGATAGTCAACATTCATTAGTTCTAGCAGTTCAAACTTTCATGGCTAGAAATTATCATCAAATTATCTCCAGAGTCGAACCATTCTCATTCCCAGGAAAACTCTTCTCCAGAATTGTTATATTGTAGAACGATGTAACAATATCAGTCAGATGAGGTCTTGTTAAATTGAAGACAGCTGAACCTTTCGCAAAAATGAATTCGGAACATTTATTTCCAACCGATGTTTATCAGTATCCTTCGCGAGTGGCCCAGACAAAAAGATGTCGCTGAATAAAAATAAATTGCTTTTTTAGACGACGACAGGACAAAGAACTATGCTAGCTATAAAAGTGACTAGTACTCAGAAAAGACACAGAGAGACGAACCGGGCCTCGGAGAACGACGGATACGGAAGACACGCATTAGACTTACCCCCCGCCCCACACACGCATACTTAAACTACATCTCAACTTCGCTCGCTTATAGCAGTCGGTTATTACTCAGGTAAAAAAAAAAAAATCTGGTTTACTGTTAAAAATTGTCTTGTTTTTCACTCGTAGGTAACGGCTTAACCAAATGTAATTTTTAAGCCATAAGCGTTTGACTGGAAGAAACTGCACACTGTCAACGAATCTGGTGTCTGGTCTGAACTGCAACGCAACGGTATTTAGTGTCCTCCCTACGAGGGACAGATGTGGCACAAGGCCGGGCTTAAAGTGGGGTTTCTCGAGCCCGTAGGCTCGGCCAAAAAATGCCCGTAGATCCCGTATAAACGGGATCGGGTTGGTCAACCTCCCCGAGCGAGGCTCTGCCCTTCGGCGGAACCTCGTCCGGGTTTCTCTCTGCTCAGAGGCATAGAGTTCGACCATTAACTCCTCAACCGTAGTCGAGTCGCCAACGCAACATGGAACAAACTCCCGAAAACCAAATATATATTACCCAGGCAGAGTTCTCTTTTCTCTGAGGAGAAAGGAGAATAAAAGTAATAGGATTTGTAATGATATCTGTTGTCAGTTAATATCTTGTTAAGGACACAACTGCAGGATGTTACAGAAATCGTTTTAACAATTATCGTCTTTTTAGAGTTAATTCTTTTGTTTTTCACTCGTGGGTAACGATTTAACCGAAGGGTAATTTTTAAGCCACAAGCGTTTGACTGAAAGAAACTGCACCCTGTCAACGAATCTGGTGTCTGGTCTGAACTGCAAAGCAACATGGAAGAAACTCCCGAAAAGATGTTTCTTCAATCACTACAATCTTCAAATCAAGGGCCAACCGTTATCTATTCTATTTATCCTCGTAATATATACTCCTTGCTTCCTCCTTTTACGCCTTTACAAATTGTTATTCAGTAACCCTCTACCTTGAGTGGCTCTTGAGTAGCATGGAAGAAGAGATTCGTTCATTCCTTTCCCAGGGCATTCATATGAAATTAACGCAACAGATTCGACCAGAATATGGCGCACCTTCCACGACGTTGACCATTACACTACCTGTACAAAAGGGATTGCTCGGTGGTTGAAATAGTTGTATAGTTTCAGTTAGCGTTAATGGTTAATGTTTCGAAGCCAGAAATTCGGATATACAGAAATAAGCAATGTTCTTATTCTTAGGCGCCTGATAGATCGTAGGGAGCGTTTTTTTTTTTATAGAAAACTTGTCAACCCCACCCCAGTTTATTAAGACTGTAGCGGACACCCAGGAGGGGGGCACGATGGCCTGAGCGCCCCCGTGTTGTATATGAACGATGTCACAAGGAGCCCGCCACATTTTTACTTTGTGATCTAACCAGAACGAAGATGTGTATTTACGCAGGGTTTATTACATGAAGGAGAATAGGATGTATGTTGGTAATGCCGGCGGTTTGGACGTTGCTGATGCGGACGCTCCGGTTGAGGGTTGATGTGTGGCTGCTCCGGTCGGAGGTTGTTGATGAGTGCGGTTGCTCCGGTCGTGTCGACGGTCGGAGGTTGATGACTGCAGTTGCTCCGGTCGTGTCGACGGTTGGAGGGTGGTTGAAGTGTGGGCTTTGCTGGTCGTCTGGTTTGGTTAGCGCTGTAGGTTATTGCTGCTGGTCGGCTGGTGATCGCTGCTAGTAGTTGCTGATGGTTGCTGGCGTTGCAGGTCTGCCGGGTCGTGTCCAATCGAAACCTCCCGTAATAATTACTAACAATAGTGTGTACGGAGAAAGGTTGCGGACGACGTGCTGGCAGCCAGTAGAACTGGCATGCCGAGAGTCAGAAGTATATAGAGAGAGTGTTCCAACTCGCGTCCAGTTGGCAGACGAAAAAAAATGGGAGCGTAACTTAATACACAGCCCGGGGGCGGCCTCCTGGCACCGACCGTGTCAGAGCGGACCGGTCAGTACCGACCACGAATTCGGTGAGGAGTCGCTGTGTTAAGTTCGGAGTGCCTCACGACAGAAAATGGCATTACTAAAATGTCAAAAATCTGTCTGAAAAAGGAGTGGAGATTTCTATGCGAAACTTACGGTGTAAAACGCTTGGAGGTGTATTACGATTAGGTTCGTAACAACCGTGAACAAAAAAGGTAATTAGTTCATCTCTCAGCGAAATTACAAGCGTGTAGGGATCATGATGGAAAGGTCAAGGTTGAAAAATGCCCTGTTCTCTTCCGCCTTTAGTGAGCAGCCGAAAGCGGCTGCGATAAGACCACCCAGGTCTTAATAAACTCAGGTGGGGTCGATAAGTTTATTAATTTCACGCTTTTCGACTCGTTACATGACTTTCCGACCCCACCTTTTATTATGATTCCCCGTTTACTAAATAGTGAGAAAATGTTCGCCTCTCCCAATTATTAAGACACACCCTTGTATTAGGCATCGGAGAATACATCTCTTCAATAACACCAGTTATTCTGCTAGTTTTCCAGGACATATATTTGGGAAGTTGGATTTTTGGCACTGACAAAGATCATGAATAAGAAAGAAGAGAAAAGTTGGCTTCAATAAAAAAAAATTTTTTAAAAAAAAGAAAAGAAAAGGAACTCTTACTTCTCTCCTGTATGTCGTCTACACGTCTGTCAAGAGTGAGAATTGGTACGGGTCAGACTTTTTTTTTAATATGTTTTCTTTATCTCTTTTTTCGCTTCACCTATTTATGCGAACTTTTTTTTTTATTATCCTTACACTTCCCCTACGCCTTGTTTGTTGGCTGTTTATAAGTTTGTCTTTGTATGTTTGTTACACATAGGAATAATAGCATTTTGAATTCCGACCCCCCTCTCTCTTTTTATGTACCGTGCCCCCTCAGTATGAAGGCGATTATGGCTTTCCACAATTTCCTGTCCCTTGCAACTCAAAATAACCTGTCTTTTCTTTTTTTAGACACTGTTCCGTCATCCATCATCAAGCTCGTGAAGTATGTTATGCGTTGTTTTTCTCTGTCCCTCTTGCTCTTAATCTGTCTTGCAAGTAACAAATTTTCCAAGCCCTACTTCACACGTTGTTAAAAACATTATATATATATATATATATATATATATATATATATATATATATATATATATATATATATATATATATTGGTGATGAATCATGAAAAATGTCTTTAAATAATTGTCGGACTTTGTCCATTTCATAATGTGTGATGTCATTTGTTTACATTTGATACGCCATGAGCAGTTATGAATGTACGTGAGAGATTCATGGAAGATTGAAGTTTATAAGCAGAAAATTCGCCCTTCCAACCGAACGATCCTCAGTGGCCGAATCGGTTAAGGCACATCAGGCTATATGAGAAATCCGTATAGGATACAGGTTCGAATCCTGTCGGAGGACGAATATTTTCTATGAAAATTTCTCGGACATTCAGGCCGGTAAATGTTATTTAATACTGTTTATTATAAACTGAGCATTTACTTGTATCTATAAAAAGAATGTTAAACATAAAAATGTCTTTAAATAATTGTCGGACTTTGTCCATTTCATTATATATATATATATATATATATATATATATACACACACACAGTGTAACCCGGATATAAGAGAGTTGTCGGGACAGGAGAAGAAGGCTCTTATATCCGGATTTAGTCTATTTTGTTTTGTTAACACAGGCTCTAATTTGGGACCAGAGAAAATCTCTCTTATATCCGGGTTTATCTTATATCCGGGTCTCTTATATCCGGATTACACTGTATTTAACAGAGAGAGAGAGAGGCCGTTTTTACAGGTGTATCGGTAACGGTCTATCATTGAATATGTGTATCAAGCTTTTGATAATAACGATGAAGTTCGAGGTGTGACGCTAAATATCTCAAAGGCGTTTGACAAGATTTGGCATGCTGGTCTTGTACGTAAGCTTCAAGGCTACGGTATTACAGAACGATTGTTTGATTTAATCAAATCATTCCTATCAAATTGTTTAATGAAGGTCCTTCTGAACGAGCTCGCTTCCAGATCCTTTCACACGAACGCGGGTGTTCCCCAAGGCTCTAGCCTGAGTCCTAAACTGTTTTTAATCTTCATCAGTGATCTTCCTGACGTCATCAATTCCCAAGGAATTTATGCAGATCACATTACCATTTACTCATACCTCAATAGCAAATCAATCCGAGTTGACAAAGTTAACCTGGCTAGAGAGAGCGCATAGACAGACGTTTTGGAACATGACTAGTACGCTTAAATTATCTGTCATAATAATTGAAACATCGTGCCAGTACAAAAATAGATTCCTTCCTAATATATATACATATATATATATATATATATATATATATATATATATATATATATATATATATATATATATATATATATGTATGTATTCAAATAATGGGAAAGAACAGTTAGATTTATAATAGTCTTTAGGGAGTTCTTTAGTACTTATTTTTTATTTTTAAAAAACAATGCTCAATACAAAGTAGAGCATATGATTATCTTTTTAAAAATATGCTTCCATCGCGACACAGAAATTACTAAATAAAAATGCCAAATATACTGTAACGTAAACCTTAAATAGGATAAAATAAGCCAGATATTAATAACTTGACAGCTTGAAATAATGTCAGTGTAGACAGACAGAAATCTTAAACCCCTACCCAGCTTTGACCGACTTTAAATTTTGCCACACAAATACAATGGCTTCCTTCATTCGAAAAATAGCCAACAACCTGTTGGGATTGCTATGAATTGAGTGTGTAATCAGAAGGTTTTTTGTTTTAAGACGATGACTTTGAAAGCATGTTCTTCATATTAATCACAGTAATATAAAGCATAGACATACAAGTTGAATAAATCTCAAGGCAAAACTGAACAAGAAACAACGGTAGTCGTGAATTCAATTAGAAAATATCGAACATTTATATACAATTAATACAATTTGAAAAAGCTTGTGTTTTGGTTATATGAAAGTTGACGAAGTATGAATTAAGTATGTTAATGAATTACAGTTCAGCAAAGTTCAAATGTTGAAGAAATGTTCAAATAGGATAAGAAAGGAAAATTTATCAAAAAGGTAATTTAGGTAGTAAATATGTGAGATTAAAGTAGGATTTGTTTTCTTATTCTTCCAGAGTTGTTTACCTTGGACTGTCTTTTGTTTGTCTTTTGTTGAAATTACAATTTCTATTTAGTAGTATAAATGAACACTTTTTAAGAAAGTTGTAATGGATTTAGAGAGAGAATGATGTTGACGCGCGAAAGGTTTCTTAAGTCAAAATTGTGACATGCGTGGATTCGTGTGGCATCTCTTTGAAGCTGAGTTACTGACTGGTGAATTGGACTGAAATTTGTCCTTTTATTTGTTTTGGGAAGTCAAAGTAGGCTCCAGCGAGCTTGGCGGAAATCTAGAATTTCGACAATCGATACACATTTTGGTGTCGTCTCGACCAATAAAAAGTCGAGTGAGGTGTTGATTGGTTAAAACAGATTCTGATGGAAGAGTGTATTTTTTACGGAGGTGAGTAGAAAATATAGGCGATTCTATAAACCCTTTAATAAAAAATAGGAATTATCTTAATAGCACAAACTTAACTTATAAATAGAGTAAATCAATTTTCTCCTAAGTTATTCTTAACATCGCTAGAGAATGAAACCGAACTACGAATTTTAATTTTAACTTTTAAAGTTAATTTTTATTTAAGTTTCGGTTTCGAAACATAGTAATTGCTGTGTCGCGATGGAAACATATTTTTTTTAAATAATTATAATTATATATGTGTGTGTGTCTGTGTGTGCGTATGTGTGTGTGTATGCGTGTGTGTGTGTGTGTGCGCACGCGCGTGTGTGGGTATGTGTGCAAGAAACCGCCGTTTGATCCAACATGCTTTGACCACGAGGCTACGAAGAGATTCCCAATGAAGCAAGGTCTTATTACGTTTCGGATACGAAGATGAGCAGTTATGAGTTTTTAGAAACTCTAAACGAATATATATATATATATATATATATATATATATATATATATATATATATATATATATATGTATTTCCCGTCGATTTTCGACGTATGAAGTAAAAACAACACAGTTCCTAGGAACGGACAGCCAGACACCTGCACATATGATTTGATTATAGTTGTGAAGATATATATACAGTGTACATATATATATATATATATATATATATATATATATATATATATATATATATATATATAGATATACATATATATATATATATATATATATATATATATATATATATATATATATATATATATACAGTGTACCTATATATATATATATACAGTGGACCGAACGATTACAAAAGGTTTCGTAAACAAACCTCTGGAATCGGGTTGTTTCATATAACATCAATATATAACATCAATATATATATATGTGTGTGTGTGTGTGTGTGTGTGTGTGTGTGTGTGTGTGTGTGTGTGTGTGTGTGTGTGTGATTGAACATTCGAAAGTCTATCATTGTCTATTAGCTGTCCCATAAAAATCTATTTTAAAAACCTATTGTATTGTAGTATTAATAGACAGAGATTATGGGTGTTTTATAAAATGACAATTTAAAAAACCTATTGATGTTCTTAGAGAAAGATTATGGGTGTTTTATAAAAAAAATATTTTCTGGGGATCTTTAATACACGAGGAGAAAAATACTATGAATGAAAAACTGGCTAACCCATTAATGTTAATTGGGAAAGTACATAAAGTGAAAACTATTTCAACTTAAAAAAACAGATTGTATCATCGATTGCAAAGCGAAGCTGTTTTTTTATGTCAACAGATTTCAATTTCATTCATATGAAACGCCAAAGAAAGAAGTGAAATATTAAATTAAAATAAATGGTAATTAAGCAAATTGGGGTTTATATAATTTATCTTATTTACAAATAAATATTTAATTAAAGTTTCTTCTTTTGATTTGTAAACATCGATTTTATTGGCGCTTCGGTTTTCTTTTATTTTAAGTAAATAAATGGAAGTACGACTTAATTAAAGGGAAATAATTTAGAAAATGAAAATAATTGATTACCTCCCTTAAAAGCGACCACTCAAAAGAAAATATTATTCATTTAATTTAAATATCTTTTTTAGACATGTCTCGTCAAAGATGAAGAAGGGACTTGAAGCAACAGAAATGTGGTTGTACATAAAGATTCTGATGATACCATGGACCGAATATGTAAGCAACGACAAGGTTTTAGAGAAAATGGGAGCAAAAAGGAAACTTATACTTGAAATTTCTGGGCACATAATGAGGAAGGATGACTTGGAAAATCTGATACTCACACGACGGAATGAGGGTAAAAAAGAGAAGAAAACAGCGCGTAACATACTAAATGAGCCTGAATAAATGAATGGCGGAACCGGAGAAATCACGAACTCGAACGAAATTCGATCTCGGCTCTTCGATTTCTCACGCCGAGACGTTATCCACGGCAACACATCGCACATCCCAAGACTGAATATACCAACAGTTATACAACATATAATATTACCTAAGCAAACTAAAGGGAAAGAATAAGAAAGGGAATAATGCAGGCGTGTATGTAGAGATGATCCTATAGTACGTACATGTGAGTGAGATTCCGATTAAATATTGCTTAAGATTTCCTCTTGAGAAGAGTCCTTTATCTGTTGGTTTGATATAATCATTAGATATGTCAGCGTGTAGTCTAGTAAGCTTCCGTCTGGGTCAGTCAGTTAGGTGCCATGCGTGATATATGCTTAGGCGATCATGTATCTTTCGATACATGACTGATGAGGTGGATTTTTTTTTTCTCGCAGTAAGTTGCCATTTCTTTCTGCGGTAGACCAGTTGCCATCCAAGGCTATAGAACCCGGTCTGTCCTGCTATTTACCCATAGCTGGGGGGAGTAGAATAAGATTCATACCTTTCCTAAGGGTATTAGCACATAAGTGAAAGTAATGGATTCGACTGGAATTCGACCTCGGCTCTTCGATTTCTCACGCCGAGACGTTATCCATGGCAACACATCGCACATCCCAACAATGAATATACCAACAGTTATACAACATATTATATTGCCTAAGCAAACTAAAGGGAAAGAATAAGAAAGGGAAGAATGCAGGCGTGTATGTAGAGATGATCCTATAGTACGTACATGTGAGTGAGATTCCGATTAAATATTGTTTAAGATTTCTTCTTGAGAACAATATGTCAGCGTGTAGTCTAGTAAGCTTACGTCTGGGTACTATTCCGTATTGTGTTCAATGCGACACAAAGATTCACTTGGGTGAAATGGCACCCAACTCCCTCGAAGGAAACAAGTCACGTCATATTTCTAAGGCATTCTGTAAGAAAAAAAAAAGTAAAATAGTGGGAGATTATGTTGTGTTCCCTTTACATTATATATTGCTTTGGCAGCACCATTTACCGTTTGTTAGGAGAAGTTCTTTTTGTTAGGCAAGGTGTCTACCAAAGAACTTAATGATAATGATCTTTAAGACTGGGTTCTATGAAAAAGAGTTAATATGAAAATAAGGTAAACAATACGTAAAATATTTTTTTTAAATAAAAAGAAGTGTAAAATATAAATTACTTTGTTTGTTCTTCAATGCGCAATGAGATTCGCCTGGGACAAAAGGAACAAAAGGAACAAAAGGGAAACGAGACAGGTCTAATCTCTACTGTATCCTGGAGAAAAAGTAGCCAAGAAGCTTCTCCCAGGTGGGTCTATACACCCTCAAAGGTGGTATAGTACAAATCAGAAATAAGAAGACTCTACTGAGAACTATCTTTGTAATCTGAAGACATTAGTATTTATTTTGGTATGCCTTGTACATTTCTACTGTGAGATCTGTCGCAATTAAAGAACAGATGCTATATCGAGTCTAGTTTGTCTTCTTCGTCACCGAGTCTCGTGGTACAGTTGGTATGACGTTCGCGTTGTATCGAAGCGATCTGGGTTCGATTCTCGGTAGTGGATGCGCACTGGTGATGAGTCAGCAGGACGAAACGGCCGTCCAGTGCTTTTTGCATTCTGTTGAGGATTCGACGAATTACTATAAAATTAACCTAAATCAATTACGTATATATGTGTATGTGTGTGTGTGTGTGTGTATCAAGGACGTGTCGTCTCGGTAGGAAGTGCCTACCCTGAATAAAACAGATCAGTAGCTACCTTTCCTTCTGTTGCATAATATACACATAATCGGACATAATTATGGAGGTTACTCTGATTATTATGCATAAAATATTTTACTTTTTTGTAGATTTACCACATAAACGTCACAAGCTACCCACACTGAATATTTGCGGCACGTGCATTATATATATATATATATATATATATATATATATATATATATATATATATATATAAGGGATTGATGGATTGATTCTCAATCCAAGAATTTTATTATTTCAAGCGTTATTTTCGTGGATACCTGTGTTTGAAATAGACGCCCCGTATTTTTTAAAATAACGTTTGAAATAATAATAATAATAAAATACATTTCCCAGTTTGATGCTTTTTATAAGCGGTGCCTTCATGCATACTGTCTATGATCTGGAAAGTAAAATATCTAATATTAATCTGCTTTCATAGTGGGTAATTGGAAGCATAGACATTGACAGCATTATTTCGTCCTTTGAGTAAGTGACTTCTGATCGTGTCATTTGGAGGAGTAATGTACCTAAACGGCATTACAACGTTTGTGGGGTCACACATTAAACATTCACGTATGAAAAGTTAGAATACTAAATACCGCTCTAACATTCCTGCAGCCTTCACAAGGGGTGTTGTTCCCTGTCTTGTAGGTGGAATGTTGTGTGGGTCTCAAGCTAGTGTTAAAAGTCATCGAAGGCACAAACACGAATTGGTACAGCAAGGGCGGACCATGCTGTTAGCGGTTTCTATATCGAAACCATAGAAATATATATATATGTGTATAATGCTTTCGAAAATGATTGTAACGAAAAAACACGAACGCAAATTTTCTACGTGTGATGTTGGCACTTTATAACTAATAATTATATTCATAGGCAATACAATAAGTCCGTAGCTCAACGATAAATGAAAGCATTTGTTTTACACAGCAAAATTTTATTATCCAAAATTATCTTCTTTGTCCATGCAGTGGTTTCAGTGACGAACATTATCCACAAAGCTCGGTCATTATACAATGAAAACTTCAGATCAATCTTCACTTAACTATGTGTTATTCCGCCCCCCTCCATAAAAGTTATATAACAATTCGTATCTTTATTTAACATGAGCGTCCTTCGTATGACGATAAAGTACATCCGACAGCAAGGCCTCTGATCGGGAGACTGGAGGTTTTGAGGAGCATGGAACCACATCTTCATTGCGGTTGTTCACAAGTCAATCCTTATCCGGGGTGGTAGCACCTGTTAGGATCCCAGCTATGAGAAAATAGTGAACCCCCAAACAAAAAAAAAACACTGTGAAAGTATAAAAATACATTTTTATAATGAAAATCCCAGCAATACCTACTTATAGTAAAATTACCAACAATACATCAACCAAGATGAAAGAACTCTTTCATGACATTAATCCATACAATATCCTACACTTTCTTAAATCAAACTATATTCCACAATATAACTTAAAAAAACTACAACATAAAACACACATATCCCAGCCTCTATTAATTACATCCACACAAACATGTATATGCACAAAAGCTGAGTATCATCTACCGTGTAATTTAACTATGAAAGCAAAATAAAATATAACATATTTTTATTACTTCTAAGCTCCCAAGAAAATTAAATTTCGGCATTAAATGACTCATAAGGAAGTTGATATGCCATTAAATAAACAAATACTTAACATGAATATTTCCGGGAGTTTATCACGAGAAGAATTTCACGAAACAATTCGTCATAAATATTTTATGATACAAAAATAAACCACAGTTGCTATTATTTTTTTTTTTCGAATGATTTCATTTGCACAATTTTATCGCCCACATGCAAATTTCGGTTGCAAAACTGATTCTTTCTCCACACCTTTGTTTTTTATCTTCCTCTCCAATCATTCGTTAGTTTCTCTTCTCTTTAGTTTCTCACCTTCACTTCCTTCACTTCAGTCCATCTCTCTTTTTTCTCCTCTCTCTAACAAGAAGACTCTTTTATCCTTTGTTTCACCCGCTTCTCATTTCTCATCTTATTTCTCCCTTTTTCATTCTCCTCCTATTTTCTCTTCGACACTCACATTCTTCTTCTTCTTCTTCTTCTTCTTCTTCTTCTTCTTCTTCTTCTTCTTCTTCTTCTTCTTCTTCTTCTTCTTCTTCTTCTTCTTCTTCCAATACCCCTCTCTAATTTATTCTCTACCCTTCTCCTTCTTCATCTAATCCACCTCTCTCTCCAAAACTGTCTCTACCCGTTTTCTTCTTCTTCTTCTTCTTCTTCTTCTTCTTCTTCTTCTGCTCCCAATCTCCCCTCTCTTTCTATCTCATCTTCTACTCTTCATTTCCCAGTTTCTCTCTGACGCACAATTACGTGTATCGATTACTTTATAGAAGATTTAACGTTTATTTTCCAATTACCTGAAACGAAAAGATTTGCTGATTGTACGTTTTCTTACAAATTCATCTTGGGTTTCAGGCCACACACGAAACACCCCACACTACCCCCTCTCCGCCTTTTTTCGCAGGAGCAATATGTGCAATCGATAGCTGCGTTCAGCATCTGCACAGCAAGCAAGCCCATCCTTATAATCTTTTCCATTCACAATCAATGCTTATTCAACAGACGTTTCATGGCATCATGGGACCGAAATTTGTATTTTTTTGTAAAGTAAAACGAGGCCAGTTATTAGAATATTAGCACAGAATCGCAAAAGAACAATGCCACTAACAACAGTGATTGTTTGTCGGTTTAATTTAAATCGTTGATGAAGTAATTTATGTTTGTGCATGAGTAAGGGGAGGGAATTATAACGATGATTATAATGTCGGAAATGGCTCCCTATAAATAATATATTTATGTTAAAATGTTTCTATTTGCTTGTTTTTGAGTTCTGAAGACATCAAAGGTTTTTTAAAAAGGTAAAAATAAAAGGTAGACACAAATAAAATGTAAAAGCATTATAAGATGTAAAAAAAATGTTTGAAAATTATCAAAAATATATAAAATAAATAATTTTAAAAGGTAAATATATAAGAGAGGACTTTTATTCCTAACCATTTATTTTAATTCTAACGCTTGGATAAATTTTGTAATCATTTCACCCCTAGCAAGGCGGTAATGCCACTAGTACGCAGGGGATTACAGGGAGTGAAAGAGAAAGAGAAGATTGAGAGAAAGGACAAAAGATGAACGGGGTTCAAGAAGACACAGATGGCGATTGACGTTTAAATGTTTGAAGATTCTAGTTATCAGGGAAGCAAGGAAACCGAAAAGAGTTCCACAGGTGAGAAGTGCAAGAAAAGAAACTGTTGGAGTAGAAGTGACGGTTGCTATTTCAACGGTAAAAGGGTGGGTCCTAGATGTCAGTCTAGTAGCACGCTTAAATTCCTGTATTCGAGACACCAGGAAAATAACTCATCAGAGCAGGTTGCCAGGAAAATATTTGTAGAAAAGACAGAGGGAGACCGCGTCAAGTCGTTGAGAAAGTGACTGAAGTCGAGATGCCTGGTCAGGATGGATTATATTGCAGGTCCTTCTTTGGATTTTGTCAAGAATCTCAAAATGTACAGCTAGAGCACCAGACCAGTTATGGCAACAGTATTCAAGGCATGGATGAATGGTAGATTTGTCAATGTGCACGATGGACACCGATGAGAAAAATTTTCTAGCACGACACAGGGACCCAACTTTCTTTGCAGTGGATGCCGCTATTCGATGTAGTTACTCCACTTCATGTCAGTGGAAAACGCGAGGCCAATAAAACCTAGTGTGTTTCTCCTCCTGGCGTCTATCATTAGCCATGCTGATGGAAGGTTCTCTGTGGTGGTTAAATAAAAGCAGATTTGTTTTGGAGGCGTTAAAATTTACAAACCATTTTAAACCCCAGTTAACCACAGAATGGAGGACCTAGTTGGAAACTTATCACATCGGAGAGATCATTGATGAAGATCGGAAGCAGCGTAGGGCGCAGGATCGAGCCTTGGGAGGAATCCCGCGTTCGTATGAAAGGATCTGGAAGTGAGCCCGTTCAACAGGACCTTCATTTCCCGATTTGACTGAAACGGTTGGATTTAACCAAAAATTCGTCCTGTGACACCGTAGCCCTGGTGTTTGCATAGCAAGCCAGCATGCCAAACCCTGTCAAACGCCTTCGAGATATCTAGAAATTCACTGGCTGCTGTTAACACATCAGCTGTAGACCGGGCGAAACGGAAGCCATATTGTTTGTACAAAAGGAGGTCGTGAGAAGTAAGATGCCTAACCACTTTAAAATTGATTAGAGCCGAAATTACTCTGCCGAATATCATAATACCTTTATTATAATTTTTACTGCTTTAATAAATAATAATAATAATAATAATAATAATAATAATAATAATAATAATAATAAATGTTTTGCAGGTGAAGAGGAGTGTGTGAATGACAGTTTGAACATGTGAGAGCTTGATATGTTTACTGTTGATGTGTTATTATTGATATGTTTGTATAATCAATACAGTACGTTTTGTGCACACGTCTTGTGCGCAAGTTTTGTTCTTCATTACTGTATACCTAATATTGCATACTGTGACCATTTTACTTAAAGTTTGTATTTTCTGAATTTCCAATAAAACTTTAGAATTTTTACAACATATTTCCAGGAAAATTTTACTTATAAAAATTATAGTTTATATATTTATAGTTTATATATTATTAGAATTTATTTTAACGTACAAAGTCGGGTCATTTGTTATATTGAGGGATGTTTGTAGGCCTTCCTGATCTTGTACTTTTTGTAATGGGGAAATCCAAGTAGTGATTCTCCCAACTATTTATATGTTACATAAACCAATCACTGTCATTCATTAGCATAAGACTAATTAGCATGTGAGTAGTGGTTGGGTCTATATTATATTGCAAATATTCTATTATTATTTTTTTTTTTTTTTGCTTGCTTGTTTTGTTGCTTGCACCCTTTTCATGAACAATGGACTTCATATAATGCAACAACAAAATATTCAGGAACGACACACACAGAACCGTATTCAGTGAATATCTTAACTTAGTGTCCGGGTAGGAATCAGGTTGGCCATGTGTCGCTCATTTCTTTATATAAAAAAATGCTGAAAATATCTAGTAATCATTTCACAAAACAGGATATGCAAGCTGGTTGGAAGTCCCAGGAGTGAAGATAGGAGAGCTAATACATTCGATGGGAAATAAGCTAATCGCAAGATTAAGAGAATCTGCATCATAAAATGTTCTTGAATTTACTCCAAGTAATGCAGTAAAACCACTAACACACAAGGGACTACTTGGCGTGATAGAATAGAGAAACAGAAACATTACTTAGGTGTGAAAACAATAGAAGAGTAATCAGGAAGACAGCAAATAACGATTGGCATTGGATTAAAATTTTTGAAGGTCAAGGTTAATTGGAATGCAAGAAGTTGGAAGAGAGTTCCACAAGAGAGAAGTGCGAGAGAAGAAACTGTTAGCATAGAACTTATGGTTACATCTAGCCAATTCAACTGTAATTTTATGAGACTTAGTTGCTAATCTAGTACTCCGCTTAAATTTATAACGTCTACGTAGCATAGCGAAGAGCTCATCCGAACAAACGCCATGAAAGTATTTATACAAAAGGCACAGAAAAGCAACTTTACGGTGGAAGGAAAGTGACTGAACCCGAGATGTCAGGTCAGGACCAATAATATTGCTGATTATTTTAGGGATTTTATCAAGAATCTCTAAATATATACCAGGCGAATATGTGGTTGCAATATTCTAAGTATGGGGGATTGGTAGACTTATAGATATGCATTTCTGGAGAGAAAATTGTCAACCATGACCCAGTGAACCAACTTTCTTAGCAGTGAGCTAAGCAATGGATTCAATATAGTCTTTCCATTTATATATCAGCCGAGAATGTCAGCCCAGATGATTACGAGAGCGATTAAGGTATGAAGGATGTCGTTTGGAAATTTCACACTTTGTGTATCGCTGTCATGTCTTCATGGCGATTATGGCCCTCCACTGCTTCTTGTATTTTTTTGCCTGCTCAATACTTTATCCTTTAAGACACTTCTTCAGTCAGTTACGTGCCATACGTAATACACGCTTAGGTGATCATGTCACTTTCGATACATGACTGACGAGGCAGATTTTTTCCCTCTGTATGTTTTCATTTCTTTCTGCGGTAGACCAATTGCCATCCAAGGCTATAGAACCCGGTCTGTCCTGCTATTTACCCATAGTTGGGGTGGGGGAAGAGGATTCATACATTTCCCAAGGGTATTATCACGTAAGTGAATGTAATGGATTCGACTAAGAATTCGAACTCGGCTCTCCGATTCCTCAATCCGAGCCGCTATCCAAAACTCCTCTTAGGAAACGTATATTTGAAATCATAGAATAATCTGTACCAGAATATTGAGTGTTTAGTCAGGAATGAAGGAAACATTAAACTTGTTTACTAAATTTGGCTAAATTCTATGAATGAACCAAAATGTTCAATGCTTGGATAGAAATGAAGAAAACATCAAAGTTGTATTTTTCCTAAATTTTGCTAAATTCTTTGAAAGGAATCTTAAAAAACAAGTGACGCAATTGAAAGTCATTTAAAGTTGTAAATATTAGTATGCTGTAAATGTTACAAGTATGCTTAAGTGATTAAAACGCAAAATATGATGATGAATTACATTCTATAGCAAGAGATGAAGAACGTTTATTTAAAAAAAGAGGTTCCTCTTCAAATCAAGTGCATCTTCATATATGTCACATTTGCTAATTTTATTAATTAAAAAAAAAACAACAACATTGAAATATAATGCCGCGTCCAATGTGATCGTATTCTGAGTGGGTAATGTACATTTGTAACCAAAATGATATTCTGGTATTTATTTAGCTTTATCCGGCCAGGTGAGAAAATCTGAAGTTGCTCCCATTTTCTGAATACGAAGAATGTAGGCTCCGGAAAAATCAGCGTATGAAATCTTGGACCACAAGCAATGACACTAGACTGAAACACATCAGCCGTGCCTCTTAGAGATGGATGCTGCCGGTGGTACAACATACCCAGACTCGAAGTGGAGATTGAAACCAAAGAGATCCTGCAATCTCAGAAAATATATGTATATATTGAATACTAGAAGTCACATGACAGCTTATGACTTGAAACAATAACGGATTAAAACAAGATTATAAGAAGATACAAGATCCACCTGCACCATACAGAAAAATAATACATCCAGATAAAATTCCTCTTAGAAGCCTTTTACGCAAGAAAAGTAACACAGCCCAACATCTTTAATCCGGCACTTCATGTTCTGGTGTTTTTAATCATTGTTTATCAATGATTAAAAAAAGACCAGACCATGAGAATGACTACATGAGAAGGCAAGATCCACCTGCTCCATCCAGAAAAATAATAAACTCAAATAAAATTCCACTTGAGACACTTTATGCAGCAAAGCTGATACTGTCGGACATCTTTAATCTGGCATATCATTGTTCGGTAACTCTCATGATCCCGCGCACTTTTAAAACAGCCGTCATTAGTTGAGCGGCTATGAGGGCAGTTCCACGCGTTGTTTACAACTTTCTGCAGCAGCCGACAGCAGCAGAGTGTTTTGGAGATACCGTCTTGTTATTTCTTATATATCGTTGCATATTTCAACAGCGGCAGAGTGTATTGGAGAGACAGCCTTGTTATTTCTTATATATAGCTACATATTTCTGCAGCAGCCGACAGCAGCAGAGTGTTTTGTAGACACAGTCTTCTTATTTCTTATAGATCGTTGCATATTTCAACAGCGGCAGAGTGTATTGGAGAGACAGCCTTGTTATTTCTTATATATAGCTACATATTTCTGCAGCAGCCGACAGCAGCAGAGTGTTTTGGAGATACAGTCTTGTTATTTCTTATATATCGTTGCATATTTCAACAGCGGCAGAGTGTATTGGAGAGACAGCCTTGTTATTTCTTATATATAGCTACATATTTCTGCAGCAGCCGACAGCAGCAGAGTGTTTTGTAGACACAGTCTTCTTATTTCTTATAGATCGTTGCATATTTCAACAGCGGCAGAGTGTATTGGAGAGACAACCTTGTTATTTCTTATATATAGCTACATATTTCTGCAGCAGTCGATAGCAGCAGCAGAGTGTTTTGGAGACACCGTCTTCTTATTTCTTATATATCGCTACATATTTACCCATTCAGGAAAAATATTTTGCATTATGTTTTGGTTTATTTTTTCAGCTATTGTATTGTATAAAACATTAAAAAAAAACTTGTTTGGAAACATAGGATCGAAAATGTTTATTTACGATCCTGTGCAATCTACACACAAATTAATATTTATTTAAAAGTGGCGGATTTATTTAAAGAGGTTAATTAAAATACTCGGAGTTTTTCATTGCAAGGCCCGTGCTTTAATTTTGTATACAGATATGAAATGATTCAGCTCTTTGTAAAAATATTTTTTCACCAGTGAAATAATGAAGAAAACGAACAATATACAAATTATGTGAGTTGGTATTTTAGTTAAATAAGAATTCTTCTTTAATATCACCAACAATAAAAACAAATGAATAAAGCTCCTCCAGATTATTTTATTTATAAAATCCAAGGAAAAACACGCCTCGATAAAGATGTCTTGACTCTGAAATATAAGGGATATGTTAAAAAAAAAATAGATATATATTTTTATTGTGTTTATCGAAACTCCATAACTGGAACCGTGGAAAAATATGAAATAAAATTACAGTT